>CM060888.1:59701698-60266698 GCA_030762935.1 Hymenopus coronatus | reverse complement strand
GGATGGATGGATGGATGGATGGATGGATGGATGGATGGATGGATGGATGGATGGATGGATGGATGGATGGATGGATGGATGGATTCTCTGCAATTGGGTCTGCCCGGTGGCAGAGTTAAATGTACAAAATTCACTTACAATAATAATTTTACAGTTAAATTAAGACTACTAATACAGCTAACATATTATATATACATGATGTTTTTAATGCTTATTATTCAGTATATATCTACTTATGTCAATTACCAGCATTTTATAAACAGTCATTATGGCGTCTCCACATTAATTATATACATAATTAATAATCTACCTTAATACATCTTTTGAGATCCTTAATTACTTCACAATATTTACTCAAATTAACTAAATTTATTCTCTTTAAATTATTCCCAAATTTCTTTAAGGTCAGAGGACAGCCTTGCACCCAAAACTCGATACCGAGATTTCACCGGAAATATATCTTTTGGGACTTCCTGAATCAAAAAAAAAATTAGAAAAATGTCCGTGAATGTGTGTATGTGTGTGCGTGTGTGTGCGTGTGTGTGTGTATGGGCAGCATAGTTCAAAAACAAAAAGTCCGTTTAACACCAAACTTGATATTTAAGTTCAGTATCTGCCAAGGATGGGGCACGAAGATTTTCAGGAAAATTCCTCGCTCTCTAGCGATTCTGTTTATAAAATCTCATATATTTACAATATTCACATGACGAATAAAATATATATATATATATATATATATAAATGTTATAACGATATATATAACGATGTTTTTTTTTATTTTTTTTTATTTAAGTGTCCTCAAAAATATATCTCCGATGAAATCTTTGTATTGAATATGGATGAAATAATACAAACCCCTATATACTACGTACTTTGGTAGAGAAAGTAAAAATCTGACTATCGCTTCAGG
Organism: Hymenopus coronatus; assembly: GCA_030762935.1. NCBI lineage: Eukaryota > Metazoa > Arthropoda > Insecta > Mantodea > Hymenopodidae > Hymenopus > Hymenopus coronatus. The sequence goes on along the minus strand of CM060888.1, from coordinate 60,265,788 downwards.
CTACTGAATTTTTTCTTATAGATACAGCGAAAGTGAACAGTGCCGAAAAAAATTAGGAACATATTAACATATGAAACTTTTTAATTGCAAAAATTAATGTGTTATTTTTATGATAGAAAATCACATATATAAAAGAAAGTGTTTTCTAACATCAGCTAAAGTTTCGGCCACGTCTCTAAGATTTTAGGACATATCACACACATTTTTGCCTAATGCAAGTAATTTTATTTAGAAATGCCAAAATATGTTGTAGAATAATTTTAAAAAACACATGCACATACTGAACTCTACTTTGTGTTTTAACCCTAAAATGCATGGTGTTGCCATTTCACAACAAAGATGATTAATCAAAACTTTTAATGTTTTTATTGGGCTTCTTTTCTAATTTCATATTATACTAACTTTCTACAATAAAATTAATTTTAATAATAAAGAGCAAAATCCATGCAATTGCAGTCACATATAACTCCTTCAACATTCAAGTGTGGCAGCACATCAGTTATTTTACCCGGAACCTCCCCATCTTAACATATGGAACTGTTTAATTAAGACCATTCTAATACATAAAACGTTTGAATTAAAAAAATGGATGTGCTATTTTTACCACAGGAAATCATTTATATAAAACAGGTCTCTAATATTTTTGGACAAATCACACACATTTCTGTAATTTTATTTAATAGATAACTTCAAATAATGTTATGTAAATAATTTTAAAAAAACACTTGCACATAGGTGTTGAACATTGCTTATTTAACAATCAATAGGGTCTTCTTTATATATTAAACACACTCGGACACATTCCCGCATCCTCTGGATCAATTTTCGGCATTTGTGGGGCCTAACTTTATTCCAGACTTCCGAAATGCTGTCACGCAGTTCCTGGTCATTTCTTGAGTGCCGGGAGCTACACGGAGCCCGATGACGTTCCATAGATTTTCGATCGGATTAAGATCTGGACTCCTAGCTGGCCATGGTAATAATTAAATTCCTTTTTCAAACAAACCAATCCATTGTTGTTCTTGATTTATGGCATGATCAGTTGTCTTGTTGAAAACAAAGTAACCATGGAGGGTTTTCTCCGCGAATAGCAACATGCTGTCTTTCATTGTTTCAATATATTGTTATGAATCCATTGGACCATCGATAAATCTTAGTGTTCCATACCATCAGCTGTTATGTAATTCCAGATCATTACTGCGTTGCCTTCTCAGTGAACAGCTGGTACAAAAGATTCAGGGAAATTTCTCACCTTGTGTCTTTCTAACTCTAACCTAGCGGAACTTTGCAGTTCGTCATTGAAGATAACCTTGCCACAATGCTTCATATACCAGTTCCTCCTTACTTATACAGCACATTCCACGGGTTTCATGGGTTTTGTTGAGCAATGGTTTCTTGAGAGGGATGTAAGAATTAAGCCCACATTTCCTCAGTGTTCGAGAAATGGTCATTGTCACTGTAGTATGCGTCGATTCTTCAAGTTCCCGCTTTAGTTCTAGAAGCGAACTCTTGCTCCGACAATCTAAAAATGATCTCGGTCTTCGCGTTCTGAAATAGCCCTCGGCCGTCCGCAGCGTGGTTAATGTTACTGCACTTTCTTCAACTTTTTACTTTCTCTACACGTACTCTGTGCATAGTGTATAGCAGGCCTGGCAGGCAAAGCGTAACAGGTGTGAATTTATGTTCCCTCTCGGCCCCACTGTTTTCAATACTCACATAGAGCCAAATAAACCGGTTCATTCCGGTATTAGCCCCGTAGCAACCGGCTCATGTGCAATATGAGTGAACGCTGAATGTTTAATCGGGATTGACAGTAGAAGCATTTCGGTGTTGCTCAAGAACAACCGCCACTGTTGCACACGTAACCTCTCCGCTTCTCTGCGAGATGGAAGGAAAAAGGGAGGGACGATTGTAGAGGAAGAACATTTCACATTGCAAGTGTTTATTCTACCTGGCTCTGGTGTATAGAGAAGGTATTGTATTCCAGCCAAAAAATTGACACCGAGATTTTACTGGAAATATATGTTTTGAGACCCCTGAATTCAAAAATAACATTTTTAGGTGAAAAAAAGGTGTTGCGTGAGTGTGTTTCTGTGAGCAGAATAGCTCAAAAATGAATATTCAGTTAAGTTCCAAACTTGTAATTAAGATCAGTATCTTCCAAGGATGCGACACGAAGGTTATCAAGAAAATACCCACACCCCAACTATTCTTTACATGGAAAAATTTTCCAAAATGTTTATTTTCTCTGATTTTATAAAAATGGCTCTAATGATTTTATTAAAATGTCATATGGTAAAGATATTTACACGACAAAATAAAAATGTAGGTATATCTTTAATTTTCTGGGTTAACCTCTGAATACCTATTTATTCTGAATGAATTTTACTGAATTTTGTATTGCTGGCACACCGTAAGAGATGGCCAAAAGCTCTAAAAATGTAGATGTCGATAAAACACATACTTTATCTCACAATATATGTTTTTGTAGAGCTGACCATTTAGATACATTTCTTGCTATTAGCTTCAGCTTTAAAAATCCTATAATTTCTCTTACGGAATTTGTCAACTCCTAACCATACAAACAAGAGAATTTCAATCACATAGCAATCGCATAGCTTTTAAAAGGTTTGACTATCAGTTTAACTAATGGTATTCACTTATTTTCCTTCTACCTACAATGAAGCTTGTAATAAGACCATTTCTGCTAATTTTATCCTGATTATCATGAAGTAGAGAGAAAAATGAGCTTTTTAACAATATTTTTTTACAGATATGCATTAGCAGTAATGATCTTTAACACTTGCTTCCTGTGTAAATGGAAGGAAAATAAGGGAATACACTTGGCTAAAGCGATAGTCAAATCTCTTAAAACCTGGTTGCCATGTGGTCGAAAGCCATTTTTTTACATGACCAGCAGTTTACAAATTCCTGTATGAAAATAGTAGGTATTTTAAAACTGAGACTAATAAAAGGAATCTCTAAGAAAAGTATGTGACAAATTATTTGTTTTAACGAGATATACATTTTTTGTGTAGCAAGCTTTTGTCTATCTCTTACAGTATACCAGTAATGCAAAAGTCAGCAAACTTGAGAGAATATTCTCGGAAAATTCAAGATATAAATTATATTTATGATATATGTATCTGATATATTGTATTTTAATCAAAATCGTTAGAGCCATTTGTGAGGAAAACAAACTTTTCAAACATTTTTCCATGTTAAAGGCAGTTTGGAGTGCGGGAATTTTCCTGAAAACCTTTGTGTCACATTCTTGGAAGATATGAAACATAAATACCAACTTTGGTACTTATCCATGTTTTCGGTTTTAAGCTATCATGTCCACAGCCCACCACGTGGACCTTATTCTAAAAATACTGCTTTATGAACTCGTGGAACTTCGAAGCATTTATTTACGGTAATATGTCGGCATCAAGTTTGTGGGTGGAATATAATAGTTTCTCTAGCTACTATTTATATTGTATATATACCTACTAGAGAAAGTAAACAAGCATAGTATATTTATAACAAAATTACAGACCAGAAATTTTAAGAGAAATAAGTTAGTGGTCCCAAATATCTGTTAGGCACTGAAAATATCGAATGAAAGACCCCCTAAATCAAAAAAGACCATTTTTAGAATAAAGGTCAGTATGTGTCTATGTAACTACAGCATAACTCAAACACGAAAAGACATTAAATATAAAACTTGGTATTTAAGTTCAGTATCTCCTAAGGATGCGACATAAAGAATTTTAAGAAAATCCCCCTCTACAAACTACCCTTAAATGGAATTTTTTTCAAAAATGTTGACTTCTCAAAATGGTTCTAACGATTTTGATTAAGTTACAGTATACTAAAGGTATTTACATGAGAACTAAACTGTACATCTTCAATTTTATGGGAATAACGTCTGAAATCCCCTTCATTCAAAATTAATTTTGTATAACTATTAAAGCGTAAGAGATATACAAAGACATACTGCATTAAAATATACTGCATTGTGTGTTTTGACGTTATTGTTTTCAATTATAAAAGACAGGAAATCACCCATTTTTCTTTTCTTGTACCTCTGGCCAAGCAAAGAAGCGAATTTCAATGACAATGACATTGTGACAGCTTTTAAACATTTGAATATAGCCTTATCATAGTGCATTACTTTCCTTCTACTGATAAGAAATTAAGTAATAAAAAAATTCTGCTAACGCTTATCTCGATTAGCATGGTGTAGAAAGAAAAAAAAATCTGCTGAGTTCCATTCTCACGACTTTCTATTTACTTAATGCTAATCGAAAAAATTGCAGGAATTCCTTGTAACTAGAAGGGAAATTATGGAGTACCATAGGCTAAGTCAATAGTCAAATCTTTGCTATGTGCTTGAAGTACCTTTGTTTGTATGGACAGAGTTGACAAATTCCCGTATGAGAAAAGTAGAAGTATTTTAAAACTGAAACAAATAACAAGGAATATCTCAAAAACGGTCAACTCCACGAAAAAATGTATGTAACATAAATTGTGTGTTTTAACGAGATCTACATGTTTTGTTAGGCACGTTTTTGCCTATCCCTTACGGTTTACCAGTTATGTAAAATTCCACAAAATTCATACAGAATAAACATGTATTCAGAGGCTATTCCCAAAAAATTGAAGATATGGATTTTCTTTGTCATGTAAATATCTTAAATATCAGATTTTAATCCAAACCGTTAGAGCCATTTTTGAAAAAATCAAAAAATTTGAATTTTTTTTATGTAAAGAATAGTTGGGGGTGGGAGTATTTTCTTTAAAATCTTCGTGTCGCACCCTTGGAAGACACTAAACTTAAATACCGAGTTTGTTATTTAACGGTCTTTTCTTTTTTTTATCTATACTCCTCCCCCCTACACACAGATATTTTTCCGAAATGCTTTTTTTTGGATTCAGGGAGACTCAAATCTCGGTGAAATGCCGGTATAGAATTTTTGGGTGGAATACAGTACCTTCTCTATGTACATAGTACGTGTAGAGAAAGTAATAGAAGTTTGTAGAACAGCTAGAGAAAGTCATATGAGTGTAACACATAAGAATTTTTAAAAGCTAATCCCTTTTAAAATTAGGACATTAAATATTTTAATAATATGCAGAAGTGAAACAAAAACGTTTTAACCCAGGATATTGAATGAATTCCGAAAACAGTAAAAGCTTCTGTAATGTTCTGGTGTCAGAGTAATTTTCAGTTTGGTTGCCAGGGAAACAATTAACATACTATGTCCCCCCTCCCCCCTCACGGAGTCCTCATATAATGGATGCCTTGTTTCCATGGTAATCAGATCATGTGTATAATTTTAACTCCTAGGCACACAAATACTAGACCATGGGAACAGCATTACGCAATCCAAGAGGCACGAGAAAAAAGAATCCGTTAACATCCTGTTAATTCCATAAGGTTTCTAGGGGTAAGAGTGTCGCCTCCCCTCTCCAGCATCCAGAAGACGACTTCTTCTTGTGTGGTCCAGCTCGGCGAGTCATTCTCACGGCTCACACACACACACACGCTTGCATTTTTCGGTTTACTCTCGTGTAGTGTTCGTTGTGACAGCCTTGTATCGGTTCGCCTCCAACTTCCTCTTAATGCATTCTCAGAAGCTATAAAATTGTACGCCTTTGTCTGCAACCTGGCGCGAGTTCGAGACCCATCTCGAGTAACGTCTGAAATCCGAGACCAATTGTGCAGAACTGTAGCAAGGCAAGACAAAGCCAGACCGTGAAACATTCCCTTGTAAACATTTATTTCGGTCGTTACAGGAAAAATGCCGTGTTGTCACCGATAGTAGACCACCGGGATTCCTCCACACGCTTAAATCAAATTATTCAAACCACAGAACAGGCTTTGCTATGTGCAAGATTCCAATTTTCATTTATTTTTACTTTTACTACATGTACATAATAGAGAGAGAGAGAGAGAGAGAGAGAGAAGGTATTGTATTGCACCCAAAAATTCGATACCGAGATTTCACGGGAAATACACATTTTAAAAAATGTAAACGGCAAGTTATTTATGGACACTCTTTAACTACTGTGGTACACAGCGTCCCATTCTAAATTGGGCGTGAAAGATCATTTAATTTTGCTCAGAGAACTCTCTATCAGGCTTGAGGTTCTTTTATGTGCCGTAAATCTACGACACGGGACCAACGGCTTTATTCCCCTTCCGAAGGAAGCCAGGCTAAGGATTTTTACGCCCGAAAAAATCCATCGTCCGAGTTTGAACCTGCGACCTTGGGCATATGAAAATACACATTTTTGGATCCTCTGTATCCAATAGCTCAAAAACGAAAAGTCCATTAAATAGCAAAGTCAGTATCTTTCATGTATGCGACACGAAGATTTTCAAGAACATTTCCTCACCCCAACTACCCTTTACTAGAAACATTTTGGTTTTCTCAAAAATGGTACTAATTTTGATTAAAGTATCGTATATATAAGATATTTACACGAAAAATAAAGGTATATATTGAATTTCTTGAGAATAGCCTCTGAAGACATTTTTATTCTGAATGAATTTTGCGGAATTTTGCATTACTGGTAAATTGCAACAGATATACAAAGATATATACTTAACAGAAAAGTAGAGCTCGTAAAAGCACACGATTTATGTTATATACTTTTATTTCGTATAGTTGACTGCTTTTGAGATATTCCTTGTTATTGATTTCAGTTTTAAAATACAGTGTTCTCATACGGGAATTTGTCAACTCCCAGCCATACAAATGCCCTCCAATTACATAGCAGCCAGCTTTTAAAAGGTTGACTATCGCTTTAGCTTATGATATCTACTCTCTTATTTCCCTTCTACTTACAAGGAACTAAGTAATAAGAATATTTCTGCCAATTTTTCTCGATTAGCATGAAGTAAATATAAGAGTAAGCTTTTGCGAATACTTTTTGCAGAGATGTAAAGAAAGTCTTTGAATGGAACACGTCAGATTTTTTTTTTACTTATTTTAATTCTTTTTGTATTACATGTTCAAATATTCAATACCAATTGTACCGGAAAAACATGTTTTGTAATCACCTGATTCCAAAGGAAGTAGTTTTAGAAAAAATCAGTGTGTATGTGTGTCTCTGTGTGTATATGTGTGTCTAGACAGCATAAAACGAAAGGACGTTAAGTACCAAATTTGGTATTTAAGTTTAGTATCTAGCAAGGATGCGACATGAGGATTCTCAAGAAAATTTCCCCTACCCCAAACCATCGTTTACATGGAAAAATTTTCGAATATTTAATTTTCTCTAAAATGATTTTAACGATTTTGATTATGATACCTATACATAAAATATATTACATGACAAATAAAATGTATATTTCGAATTCCCGTGATAGCCTATGAAGTCCTCTTCATTCTGGATGAATTTTGCATAACTGATAAATCGTAAGAGAGACAAAAGCTTACTAAACAAAATACGTAGATTTCTTAAAAACACACAGTTTATGTCCTGCAATTTTTGTTGTGCAGCTAAGCATTTCCGAGATACCACTTGTTACACATTTCGTTTAAAAAACGTTATACATTTTTCAAACAGGAAGTTGTACCTGTTTCCTTTATTTTACTCCTGGCTATGTAAAGAGAAGCGAAATGCAATTTAAATAGCACAGCAACAGCTTTTAAAGAACTTGTTAAATGCTTTATCCTAGTGTATTTTGCTATATTTCCTTTCTGCTTATAGGAACTAAGTAATACGACTATTCTGCTAATGTTCATCCCTATTAACATGAAGTATATAGAGGATAATCTTTTGTAAGAAGTTATTTTGCAAACAGGCAGAGAAGGTCATGTGAATGCGTATGTTAGACTTTTCAGACAGTGAATTCGGTTTATATATACCTAATTTACCAAAATGAATTATATCCTTACAATATTAAAAATTGAACAACCTTACCAATAAAAGTATTAATGTCCATGAACTTAGTTATGTGACATTTGCCTTCTCAGGATACTGTCCCGCGCGAATTAATTGGAACAGAATAATAACAATGTTTCATGATTTCACGAACTTAATCATAAATTACTTATAAGTTATATTTATAAATATTTAATATGTCCTCCTTTTTCTTACAAGTTCTATCACACGATTAGGCATTGACTCCTCAAGATTGGAAAACACATTTTTTAGATCATCATCATGAAGCCATACTCGAATTAAAGCCAATATCAAACATTCTCTTGTAGAACAGTCAAATTTTGGAGGTCTCTTTTTGAAAATAACCCACAAATTTAATATAGGGTTAATATTAGGCGAATTTCCTGGGCATTCAAGCACACGATCATTATAATCTTTGAAGAATTTATAGGGTCCAGTATGTGTGCCAAGCAAATAATGAACTGCAAATTCAGCACATTTTCAACAGACTATAAAACACCCTGAGAAGAAAATGGTTTGCGGCTGTTTCAACTATGAAAGATTAGGACCTTTAATTCCAGTTGAATGCATGTTGAAAAGCTATCACTACATAATAGTACTGGTGAGAGTTGTTCGAGAATTCCAGAAAAGGTTTCCAGAAGATGACAGAATTTTCCAACAAGATTAGCTGCCTACCACACTTCCAAGAATATGAAGAAATTCTTCAAAGATAACAATGTTCGTGTGCTTGAATGGTCAGGGAATTTGCCTGACATTAACGTCATAGGGCATTTGTGGGCTTCTTGCAAAAAGAATTGCACAGAAGAACGTTTGATGTTAGTGTGGTTTGATGATGATCTCAAAAATGTGTGCTCCTATCATCTGAAATCATTGCCTAATCGAGTAATGGAAATTATAACAAAGAAAAGAGGACATTACACATTAAGGAATACAAATTGGAAGTAATTTATGAATAACTTCTTGAAATGTATGTAGTGTTAGTGTTCTGTTCCAATTAATCCGTGTGGAATTGTAATGGAAAACTCCCAGAAAATCCCTTATTTGGGTAACTCACCCTAACCCAGATGCAAACTCACGATCTCTTGAATATGAAGCAGGCCTGCTAAACCCAAACTACACAGATGGACTTAAAATCCTATTATATACAGGTGGTAGGATTGTAGAGGGGTCCAAAATAAACAGTTTGAGATAGGGATGTTATCGGCTATGAGTTCTAAATTCTTTGCTACAGCATAATAATATTAAAGGTTAGCATGCCACTGATCAAACCGTAGTGGACCGTGACAAGAGCACTGGATTTCGGAGAACATAGGTTTAGTGGCATTATTCAGCGCTATGGTGCAACGTAGAACGATTCAATAATAATTACATGTAGCATCTGAAGGGATACAGTTTTTCTTACCCCTCGAAGGAGTTTCTATAATACGGTGTTATGTACCTTACAATTGTAGGTACAGTTTACAATTAACGAAACTATATTATCATTGTGTCAAATGAAATAAAATGAACAAACATCTCTGTAGTAAAACAAGTACCTACACAAAACGAATTAAGAACTGTGTGCAAGTCAGGAAAATGAATTCGAACTTTTCATCTCTGCTTAAAAAGAAATAGAGAGACCTCAAGATATAAATTAATATCCGAAGCAAAAAAAAAAAAAAAAAAAAAATGTAATTTGAGGAACTTTTCGATGTGATGACTGTCACAAATTCCAGGATGGTTGTGAACCTCACCACAATAAGCTAAAGTTCGTGTCAGAATTCATCTGATTCAACGGAAATCTGGTAGCGAGGTTCTTAAGCATGTTCTTATTTATTCGTGGTTTCCCTCAGTTGCCAATACCGGATTGAATATTTAATACTAGGATCTGAAATTTCACTTTAAGTCCAAACATATAAACTTTCAAGCCTTAACTAAATTACTTTTTTCAGCCAATATGTACAAAGTACATAGTAGATAGAGAAGGTATTGTATTCCACACAACAATTTGATACCGAGATTTCGCCGGAAATATATTTTAGAGACCGCCTGAGTCCAGAAATATTTTATTTAAAAAGGCCAGAGTATGTATGTGTGTTTGTGTGTCTGCGGACAGCAGAACTCAATAAACGAAAAGTCCGTTAAATACCAAACTTGGTATTTAAGCTCAGTATCCCCCAAGGATGCGACATGACAATTTTCAAGAAAATCTCCCCACCCCAAAATACCCTTTACATTGTAAACACTTCGAAAATTTTGATTTATTAAAAAATGAAACAATTTGATTAAAAAGCCACATATGAAAAATGTTTACATGACAAATATACATCTTGAATTTTCTGGGAAAAGTCTCTCAAGTCCTCTTCATTCTGAATGAATTTTGCATAACTGATAAACTGTAAGAGAAAGACAAAAACTTACTACACAACAATAGATCTCTTCAAAACTCACAATTTATGACCTTTACATTGTTGCTGCTGAGGTAACCGTTTCTGAGATTTCAATTTTAAAATGCTTATACATTTCTCAGACAGGAAGTCCACCCTTGTTTCTTTTGTTTTACTTCTGGCCAAGCAAATCAGCGAATTTTAATGCCAATCGCAGGGCGACAACTGCTAAAATATTTGACAATCGCTTTTGCATAGTGAATGCATTCCTTTAGTTCCCTTTTACGTATAAAGAACTAAGTAACAAGAAGCTTCTGCTAATACTTATCTGAATAGTATGGTGTAGAAAGAAGAAGAATCTTTTGTAAGAAGTTTGTTTGTAGAACAGCTAGAGAAAGTCATGCGAGTGTGACACATCACATATTCCTTTTTATTTTTATTTCATTATTATTTCTTTTTAGAATCTATGTTTCATTACAGTAATATAATGTTAGGGCTGCTATTGTTTTATAATTTAAAACGAAAATTTTGTTAAATACAGTTTACCAACAAATTTGGAATTCCGAGGATGAAACAGTGCAAAATATTCAAAATTTTAATGTACATATATTCTTGGAGTCTCAAAGTATACTTCAATCAAACATTACTAAAGTTAGCTGTGAACTATTATAAACATTGTGTTTGGTGAAGTTACAGAAAGAAAAATTATTTCAGCGAATCTTTACGAATAATTCAAAATTTTGATATATTTAGCAACATCGTCATTGACAGAACATAAACATTATGAACTTCTCCACGTTCTTTGCGATTTTACCAATTTGACTACGTAAGAATAATTGAACTGCTATGTGGCACATGGTAAGAAAGCAATTAATTATATTTATGTCTTTCTTATAAGCATTGTTATAATATTAAGTTTCCTAGTACCGGATGTCTCAGCTCTCCTCGGTGATGTCATACAAGTTTCATACAAATTTGAGAGCTGTTTTAAACAGAATTCAATAAATTATTTACAATTAAAGATAAATTTAGAATTATTAATTTCGGAAGTAAGATTTGTTGAAAGCATTAATGTTTTGTGAAACATTTTCAGAGTAAAACAAGAACGCAGACTCCTGGGAGTTCATGGGATTATTCTACTCTGGCATCATAATAAATTTATTTAAGTTAGTTATGACTTAGTGAGAAATATTAACAAAACAAAGAAAATAATAAGCTATAACAAATATAAAAACTCTGATGTGTACCATTCACATGACTTTCTCTAGATCCCTGCAACAAATTATTCTTAAAAAGCTTATACTTCTATTTATTTTATGCCAATAAGAAAAAATTAGCAGAAATAGTTTTATTACTTGCTTCCTTGTAAGTAGAAGCGAAATAAGGGACTACCGTAGGTTAAAGTGATAGTCAAAAGCTGGTTGCAATATCAATGAAGTTCCTTTGTTTATATGGATAGGAGTTGACAAGTTCCTGTATGAGAAAAGTATGCGTTTTTCATAGCAGAAACCAAAAATAAGGTTTGTCTCAAAAACGACGAACTCCATGATAAAAATGTAAATTGTGTGTTTTAACGTGCTCTACATTTTTTGTGTAGTAAGTTGTTGTCCATCTCTTACGGTTTAGCAGTTATTCAAAATTCAGTAAAATTCATCCAGAATAAACTACTCTTCAGAGGCTATTCCCAGAAAATTCAAGATATACATTTTATTTGTCAAGTATATATCTTTAATATATGACATTTTAATCAAAATCATTGGAGACATTTTTGAGAAAATCAAAATTTTCGAAAAAAGTTCCATGTAAAGGGTAGTTGGGGTGAGGAGATTTTTCTCAAAATCTTCGTGTCGCATCCCTGGAAGATATTAAACTTAAATATCAAGTTTGGTATTTTACCGACTTTTCGTTTTGAGTTATCGTGTTCACAGACACACGGACACACACACATGGACCTTTTTGTGAAAATGCTTTTTTTGGATATTGGGGGTCCTAAAATATATATTTCCGGTGAAATCTCGGTATGGAATTTTTGGGTGGAGTGCACTATGTACATAGTGCGTATAGAGAAAGTAAAAAGTGTGAAACAGTAAGAATATAACAAATACCATATCAAATAGTAAGGAAAAGACTTGAAAGCATTACAGTTGAAAAAATTGTAGAATAAAATAAGTTCTTTAGAAATAGTATATAAAAGAATACCGAATGCCAAAATTTAGGAATATAGATATGACATTAAACAAGTTGACAATCTAAAAACTTAATCAGGCATATAATATGCGTGTTAATCTTGTCAGAAATTGTTCCTGGTTGGTTACTGTTTCCGAGAGTAACCTGAATATAAAAACATTTTATATTTTTACTTCCGATAAGTAATTAATTCAAGGTGATATAGGGCAAGATATATTAATAAAGATAAAACGCATCTACTAAAACCAATTTTAACTGTCGGTGAGAATACTAATTGATAAAAATTTTATAACTTATCTCTGATTTCGAATTTTATGCTTTACAATAAAATACACTCCTATAGGCTATATAAAATATACTTAATCTATGACGACAGATCGCTTTCTGGAGTCTGCTTATCTTGTATATACTAAAGATAACTAAAAAGATATGACTTTTCTTTGTAGTTATAATATTTCTTTTAAAAATCTGATGGATTCCATTCGAAAAACTTACTCTATCTGTTCCACAAACACATTTTTCTTATAAAACATTATTCTTTTATCTACGTCATGCTAATATAGATAAACATTAGCAGAAATGAACTTATTACCTGCTTTCTTTTAAGCAGAAGAGAAATATGGGAATACACAGGCTACAGCGATATTCAAATGTTTTAAAAACTGGTCACTTTGTGATAGAATTGAGGCTCGGTTCGCTTTGTATAGTACCGTTTGAGAAAGTTAATTAATTTAAATTTGAAGCCAATAACAACGAATATATCTAAAACCGTCAACTGTCAAGAAAAAGTATGCGACATAAATTATGTTTTAATAAGATCTACAATTTTTATAGTAAGTTTTTGTATATGTCTTACAGTTTAGCCGTTATGCAAAATTCTACAAAACTCAACCAGAATAAAGAGCTCTTCAGAGTCTATTCCCAGAAAATTCAAATATAAATTTTATTTTTGATTAAATATCTTTAATATATGGTATTTTAATCAAAACCGTCGAAAAATGTTACATATAAAGAGTAGTTTGGGGGTAGGGGGAATTTCTTGAAAATCTTCGTGTTTGGTTTTTATCCGCCTTTTCGTTTTTGAGCTATGCTATCCACAGACACATACGTGCGCGCGGACCTTTTTCTGAAAATGCTTTTTCGGACTCAAGGGAGCTCAAAGCGTATATTTTCAGTAAAATCTCGATATCAAATTTTGATGCAGTACAATACCTTCTCTATCCACTGTGTACATAGTACATATGGGTTAGAGAAAATAAAAGGTATATGCAAATGAGTTTTCTAAAGATAAAACCTATATAAAGGGACATTAAAGTGATAACAATGACCTATCAAAGTATTAAAGTAAAACTTTAATTTCTTATGCTTACTTTACTGGCAACAACTGCTAATTTTCATTAAAATGTGTATTTCCATTCTGTATATACTAATTTATTTATTCGATGTAGATAGTTAAAATGAAAATCAATTGAGCTAACAATTTTCTAATTGGATGGTTCCTAATGGGTGGTCTTTTTTAAAAAAATATTTTACACCGCAAAGTGGAAAAAACTGCTAAAACAGTGCATAATTATACTAATTACATTTTAAAAGCTAATCTAAAAGTAATATAAAAGATCCAACCACAATTTTATTACAGATATTCTACACTGCTTTAGGAAACATTTTCAGACGTGTGTGTGTGTATTTTTGTGGCAGAAAATATCTTTTTAACATGGGAAAATAAAAAAGAATTGAACCTGAGAAAAAATGCTTTAAACATTAACATAGTGGGTCATTTAACGAGTGCCGCTTTTTAAAATGATTCCAAAACATGTGTTGCATCAGCATTAGGGGAGTCAAACGTGGCAAACATCAACTTTTAAGTATCGTGTATTTTTGCATCAAAATCCAAAAATTAACATTGTTGCAAAAGTTTGCTATAAATTAAAAAAAGAAAGAGAAAACATTGTTCCTAAATCGATTTCCTCAAAAACTATTCTGTATCAAATTTCTTGAAAGTCCTTCTAGCAAAGTTCGGTGACAGCAATATATAGAATGTTTCCGAATCGCCCTCCACTTTGTACGTCCTAAACGCACATACTGCGCGGAAAATGTGGGTTGAATAATACAGAATTTTAAGGGACATATAAAGAAAACTGTACAAAATTGTGGTTCTTTAAGTGTACTGATACTTAGTAAAAGGTTCTATCAGTCAATTAATGTGTTACTAAGACAGTGCAAACGATTTGTTTCGCAGTGAGAAACCAAGGCAGGCTTTACAGATTGTTGTCATTTCTTTACACGTACTATGTACATAGTGTATTGAGGAGGTATTGCATTCCACCCAAAAATTTGATACCGAGATGTCACCAAACTTGGTATTTAAGTACAGTATTTTCCAGGGATGCGACACGAAGATTTTGAGAAAAATATCCCCAACTCAAACAATCCTTTACATGGAAGAAATGTTGAAAAGGTTGATTTTCTCAAAATTGGGTCTAACGATTTTGATTAAAATGCCATGTACTAACATGGTAAATAAAATATATCTCTTGAATTTTCTGGGAGTAGCCTCTGAAGATCTTTTCATTCTGGATGACTTTTGTATAACTGGCAGAAAAAATGTAGATTTCATTAAAACACACAGTTTAAGTCATATATAATTTTTTGTAGAGTTAACCGTTTTCGAGGTATCCCACATTATTGGTTTCAATTTTACCCACTTTAAACTTTTAATGAGTTAAAATGAATCATTTTGGAGACAGAGACGCTCTGGATTCCATATAACTATTTTTCGAAAAAAAATGAGAACTCAAGTGAGTTTCAAACCTACAGATGTAGTATAGTTTAAAAGTTCATCAATATTATACGTCAGTAAACCTGCGAGAAAAAAGAAAAGGTTACAAACCCTAAACGGTTCTTCTGTTTTCAAGAAACGGAACGCCCGTTAATAATAAAATTAGTGAACGATCTTGTAATTTGTGTTTCGGCCAAACCTCTGGGCTACTTACACGTTTTCGTGATTGGATAATGACAGGGACCACCGAAGTGTCACCGTTCATTTTTAGCCCACCCGCCCGCCTTGCCAGGAATTGATGGCCTAATATGGGAATTTCTAGCGACTTTCCAAAAATATACGGCGCTTGCTCAAATTGCTTTCTATATTTTCGTCAATATGAAGGTATGATTTTCACCTCCAATAGGAAATCATGCTATTTCATAAATGTCTAATAATTAATTTGTAAATTTAGAAGAAAAGCATAAAGTTACATATGTATACGTTTCATGAAAATTGATGTCGTTGGCGGGGTTTAATAGTAGGTGTCTAATATGAGCTACAATGTCCGCTACGACTTGTTTGATCATCCCAATAAGGAGTTCATCAAAACCTTGATTCTTTGATGTTTTATTGTGTATGTTTATTGTATATTTTCAGAGCTAGGAGTTTTAGGACATAATTCAGGAATACCTGTTTGTTGTAAGACACTGGGTACGTCATTTGTCAACATTACACTCAGGCCGTACAAATCACTGGATGCTGCGTCATTGGAATGTATGAATAAGTGTATTTTTTGAAATAACAGTGTCATACATAGAGCTTCATCAATCACACGGATCCACAAACCTACCTGCTTTTGCAATACATAAAATAGTAAGCAGTATTTAAAAACATCTGATGTGTCCCATTCACATGATTTTTCTCTCATCTCTACAACAAATTATTGTTAAAAAGCTTAAGTTTGTGTTTAGTTCATACTAATCGAGAAAAAATTAGCAGAAATAGACTATTTGCTTGCTTCTATGCAAGTAGAAGGGAAATACGGGAGTAGCATAGACCAAAGTATTAGTCAAAAACTGGTGGCTATGTGGCTGAAGTTCCTCTGTTTCTATGGACAGGAGTTTTCAAATTTCCGTATGAGAAAAGCGAGTTTATTAAATCTGAAACCAATAACAAGGAAGATCTTAAAAACGATTCACTCCACAAAAAAATACATATAACATAAATTGTGTGTTTTAACGAGCTCTACATTTTCTGTTACGTGAGTTTTTGTCTACCTCTTACAGTTTGCCAGTTATACAAAGTTCCGTAAAATTCCATGTGGAGGGTAGTTGGGGGTGGGGGCATTTTCTTGAAAATCTTCGTGTCGCATCTTTGCAAGATACCAAACTTAAAAACAAAGTTGGGTATTTAACGGTCTTTTCGTTTTTGAGCTATGCTGTCCAAAGACACACACACATGGACATGTTTCTAAAAATGTTTATTTTTGGATTCAGGGGGTCTCAAAACATATATTTACGGTGAAATCTCAGTATCGAATTTTGGGTGCAATACAATAACTTCTCTATACACTATGTACATAGTACGTGCAGAGAAAGTAAAAAATAACAAAAAATTGAAAGAGTAAACACGAAAATAAAAGGACAAAGATATTCAAATACATTAATTTAAATTTGCAATACAGAGTACGCCTTATTTAGATGCATTAATGTACTCTATTATAATAGACAGTTATACTTAAGAGAAATATATACACATAATGTGTACCCAATATATAACACCACCACACAACAATGACAAAAAATCTGATGTGTTCCATTCACAACACTTCCTCTACATCTCTGCAACCAATTATTGTTAAATAACTTATGCTTCTATTTACTTCATGCTAATTGAGAAAAATTAGTACAAATACTCTTATTACGTGCTTCCTTGTAAGTAGAAGCGACACAAGGCAGTACCATAGGTTAAAGTGATGGTCAAAAGCTGGTTGCTATGTGACGGAAGTTCCTTTGTTTGTATGGACACGAGTTGACATGTTCCTGTATGAGAAAAGTACAAGTTTTTACAACCTGAAACCAAAAACAAGGAATATCTAAAAAGCGATCAACTCCACGAAAAAATGTATATAACATAAATTGTGTGCTTTAAAGTGCTCTACATTTTTATGTGTTAAGTTTTTGTCCATTTCTTACGGGTTAGCAGTTATGCAAAATTCCGTAAAATTCCTCCAGATAAAATAGTCTTCAGAGGCTATTCCCAGAAAATTCAAGATCTACATTTTATTTGTCAGGTAAATACCTTTAATATACGATATTTTAATCAAAATCGTTAGAGCCATTTTTAAGAAAATAAACATTTTCGAAAAAAAGTTCCATGTAAAGGGTAGTTGAGGGTGGGGAGATTTTCTTGAAAATCGTCGTGTCGCATCCTTAGAAGATAGAAAACTTAAATACCAATACACACACACGGATCTTTTCCTGAAAATGCTTTTTTTTTTTGGATTCAGAGGGACCCAAAACATGTATTTCCGGTGAAATCTTGGTATCGAATTTTTGGGTACAATACAATACCTTCTCTATACACTATGTACATAGTACGTGTAGAGAAAGTAAAAATATATGTATTAAAACATTACAATCACTTTTGTATAGCCATTCTTATTGCCCCCCCCCCTCTTCTCTGGCGTGTGGGGAGGCGGTGTTTCACTGTGTAACCGAGGCAATTGCAATAGTTACATTTATAGTGTAAACGCAAACAAATAAAAAATATTTTTGAAAGCTGCAGACAGAAAGTGAAATTATAAAGAAGTGGCACCTAATATGTCTTCCTTCTCAGCCCGTAGTACGCCTAGTTAAATACGGTGCTATATCATGCGTATCTTCACAGTTACCGAAATGCTTAGCGTTTAAAACAACGTTTATACTTCTGTAGTTCGAGCCGCTGAGTTCCTCATTTCAAACACATTAAAAACAAAATAAGACTTAAAATAAGAACTGAAGCTTTCCTGGCGACGTGAACTGATCCTGAAGACGAGGAAGATGCACTTCTTCGAAACGTTGGTGTCAAGCCAAGTTTTTACCTGGCTAGAAGCCCGAGAAGATTTGGAATTAAAATAAGACTTGTTTAAAACAATAATAATTGTAACTGCCTCCGTGGTCGAGTGATCATAGAGTTTACTTCTCACCCGGAGGTACCAGATTCGATTCCTGGCTGCGGCGGGGAATTTTTGTTTAACCTGGAAGTACGAATTGTTTGTGTGTGAGGTAAATAAACGATTTAAACCCAACGTAAAAATCTTACAGAATCTCTAATGCAAAGCCCCCGATATGACCTTAGGTTTTCATGGGGGTTATATAAATGAAACAATAACCACTCGCCTCTCACCTAGCCCGGTTCAATCCCAACTGACCGCATGTTAGATTTGTGGAGGACAGAGACGAGCAGGTGCGGGTTCCCCGCCATCGCATTCAACCGGTGCTCCATCTTCATTCCATGAAACACCAGTGTCATCGCCTGCGGTGCCACAAGTAGTAAAAGTGAGCGTTAAACTCTATAAAAAGCGATATAAATGATAACACGAAATGTTAAAATACTTAATTCCATAGCACCGTAGAAGAACTAGCCCAAAAGCTTGATAGAGCGGTTTATTATGGAAAGCGTAAAGCAGAAAATGAAAATTGTCCATGAGAAAAATTCAAGGTATTTAAAGATGGTATTAAACATCATCAAAAATAGTGGCTGCCTGGGTTCGATCCCAAGCGACCGCATGTGAGTTTTGTGGTGGACGAAGCGGCGCAGGGGCGGGTTTTCTCCGGGCTCTCGGTTTCCCCCGCCATTACATTCCACCGGGGCTCCAACTTCATGTAGCATCAGTGTCATCGCCTGCAGTGCCAGAGCAGTAAAAGCGGGCGTTAAACACTACCAAAAACAATCAAAAATAGCTCTTACAACGCAATACCACCTGCAACATTTTATTTTTGTCCATGTGAAGTGAGAGAAGGTTATCAGACAACAAACATTATTTAAATAACAGAAAAAAAGTGCTTCAAATTTTAAGGTTTAAAATTTATGTTGTCATAAATTATAATAAGCTCGAAAAGTAAATAGTCGTTGAGTATTATTGCATAATCTATTTTGTGAAATATATTGTATAATATTAATTATTTTATGTCTCCAGGTATACAGAACGATTCTCAAAGATGTTACATAAATTCCTACACCATATTTTGAAAACAGTTTGTTAGCATAATCTGTGGCGCCTGGCCTTGTTTACTATTGGAGTGAGTTCATGCTGCTGTCCTATAATTACATTGTAAACCAAGCACTGTAAGTCATAGCTCTGACTATTTTGCTTATTCCCAAGATCATAAGTTTAGAAATTAATTTATTCTTCTTTATTCCATTATCATCTTCCAATAAAAACATATACTACACCGAAGCTTCATTAAAATATTTTTACTTCAACCTATTGCATCCTTTTCTATATTATTTTTAATCCTTTTAAAAACTAATCTCTATGAATGCCTCTCTACAAATCTCGAATGGCCATCGATATTTCGAGCTAAAAACATATTTAGTATGACCTGGAAGGGTAGTAAAACTATTGATCCTAGAAATATTTCTTTGTACATATGAAATAAATGTAAACATCAATGTTGATGAGCTTATTCTTATAATGTCAACATGATTGCCGTTTTATAACAGGAACAAAAAAAAAATAAAAGGTGGTATAATTAAAATTTTATTTGTTAACCTTTTTGCGTCTTTATTGTATTTAAAATTAAGTTTTATTTGTGAATAATAATTTAATTAGCTTCATATATATTTTATACAGTTAAGTAAGTTGTTTCAGTACGAGTGACTGAATTTGTTAAAACTTGGTTTCTTGAGCGGAAGGTCTGTGGTTCAAATCTCATCTGAAGGATCTATAGCAAGTTAGGTTTTCTTAAAGGTTTTCCTCCGTCCTGTAAAATGCCAGAGAGGTACCTAACTTGGACCTTTTACTCCCAATATGACTTTCCTTCATCTCATACTACACCAATGTTACACCCTTTACGTTAAGTATAGTAAACACTACCAAAAGCTGATGTGTTCCATTCACATGACACTGTCAGTCTATTCTGTTACAAACTTCTCTATAAAAAAAAATCGTGACAAAATTGAGTAGAAGTCATCTTCTTTCTTAGTTCCTTATAAGTTGAAAGAAAATAGAGAAATACTCTAGCTAAAGTGATAGTCAAATCGTTTATAAGCGGGTTGCTATGTAATTGATGACCAGGAACAGAACAAAAGAAAAAGAAATGACAAATTATTTTTTGAGAAAATTAAAGTATTTTAAAATTGAAAGCAAATAGCAAGGAAATAATTAATTCCACAACAAAAATGTATAGCACATAAATTGTGAGTTTTGGAAGCAAGTTTTGTCTATCTTTTACAGTTTCAATTATGCAAAAATCATCCAGAATGAAAAGGCCTTCAAAAGCTATTCCCAGAAAGTTCTAGATATACATTTTAATATCATATTAATATCTTTAATATACAGGATTTTAAACAAATCGTTAGTCATTTTTAAGAAAATCGAAATTTTTGCAAATTTTTCATGAAAGGGTTGTTTAGGGGATTTTCTTGCAAATCTTCCTGATACGTGCGCCTTAGTGTGTGTGTGGCGCGCACACACACACTAAGGCGCACGTATCTGTTTGTAATCAAACATTTATTTTCGGTGCAATTTCTGTATTGGATTTTTGGGTGGAATACAATACCTTCTCTATCTACCATGGAAATTGTACATACGTACCACAGAAATAAAATAAAAAGATCTCAGTACTTTTTGTAGCTGTTTCATTTGATTTTCAGCCCTTTTGTTTGTGCTTTAGATTCCTGTATTAAATATTAGTCTAGAAATGAAAATTTTTGTTAAACGTAAGTAAAGAAAATCGTTATGATTTTAAAGTTAATCCCAACACTTAGATTTCTGGTACCTGTAAAATGTTATTCACGGATATCCGAATTTTGTTTATAGTTTAACATTTTATACCCAACTAATGGTCTCATAATCTTAATTTTATGTTTGTTTTTGGTTAAAGATCAAGTCTCTAAACTATAGCGTAATGATGGCATGGCACACTTATTTTTCTTCCAATAAACGCTCATTTAATTGAGCCTAATAACTACTAGAATTTTTGTAATTTAACGTCTGTATCATTTTTATAGCCATACCTTATTGTAAAGACTAAACAATTAAATTATTTACTTGTTCCACAGAGTCATTATTGATATTATCTTTGCTCTGAGCAGAATAATTCCCATTACTTTTTCTTTTCTTTTTTTTTTTTTTTTGTATACTTTTAAACCGTATTGTCCAGCCATAGAACTTGCTACAAATACAACTTGGCCGACAAAGAGTAGAGTATTTAGAGATATGTCGCTTACTGTAAAATTAAAAGATGGTGCTGATTGGCAAAAATTGGTAATTCTTTAATATACATTACGTACATACAATATAATTGGTAACAATGGACACTCCTATCGTACACCTTCGTCAATATCCCTACCTTCCAGACTAACGCCTTTATTTGTAGTTTATTTTATTCTCGACTCTGTATATAACTATGTGTTGCTAAATGGATGTTATGAGTACCTCTCGATTTAAGCATTTCCCGAAATTAAGAATGACAAAGTGTATCGAAAACTTTTTCATAGTCGATAAATGCTATATGAATGGAAGTATTGAGTTTTCTGTGTCCCCTATCAATTTGCTCAGAATTGTTAGAGCAATTGGGGAAATGAATAGTGGGGGAAACCGGAGAACCCGCAGATATCCGCCCAGACACCGCTTTGTGTACCACAAATTTCTCAAGCAGTCCCCTGAAATTGAGCCCAGGACGCTTAAGTGGGAGGCGAGCGCTCTAATTTGATTCATAGTTATAGAAATTAAATTTGATATTTCTCTTCAAATATATTAAGATAAATGATCATGTTAATTTACGAACCTTTTACTTTCTCTATACATATCTACCGTGTGCATAGTGTATAGAGAAGGTATTATATTGCACCCCAAAAATTTGATACCGAGATTTAACCGCAAATAAATGTTTTGAAACTCCTTCATCTAAAAAATACATTTTTAGAAAAATGTCCGTGTGTGTCTGTGTGTATGTGTGTGTTGTCTGTGAGCAGCATAGCTCAAAAAACGAAAAGACCGTTAAATACTAAACTTGGTATTTTTGTTCGGTATCTTCTAAGAATGCGACGTGAAAATTTTCAAGAAAATGCAGCCACACACAACTATCGTAAATTTTGATTTTCTCAAAAATGGCTCTAACGATTTTCCTAATATTTCTTATACTCAAATATTTAGATGATACACAAAACGTATATCTTCAATTTTTTTGAAACATGTTAATTCTGGATGAATTTTGCGGAATTTTGCATAACTGGTAAACCGTAAGAGATACGCAAAAACTTACCTATCAAAAAATATAGATATCGTTAAAATGCACAATTTATGCTATATACATTTTTTCGTAGAGTTTACTGTTTTTGAGATATTCTTTGTTATTAGTTTCAGCTTTAAAAGAATTATACTTTTCTCTTTTGTCAAATCCTGTCCAAACAAACAAAAGAACTTCAATCGCATAGCAACAAGCTTTTAAAATATTTGACTATCGATTTACCTGTGGTACTCTCTTGTTTTCCTTCTACTTACAAGGAAGGAAGTAATGAGACGCTTTCTGCAAATTTTTTCTCGATTAGCATTAAATAAATAGAAGAACAAGCCTTTTAACAATAATTTAGAGATGTAGAGAGAGTCATGTGAATGGAACACGTGGGATTTGTTGTAGTCCAATGCCAGCTAATCCAGGATAGCAGTCAGTGAGAGGTGACTAACGTGTATGACAGTTGAAGATACAGGCAAAGTTATATGGAACAAGTATCAACTTATAAAAGCTATCCACCAAGCTGATGATTTTCACGGTGGCAAAGTAGGCTAGCAATGTTGGAAGACCATCGCAACGTAAAAAGGGACAGAGCTATTTTTCTTGCCGCTGATACATACCCATTAAGACGAGCCTCTGGTAGCCAATGTTTTTACTAACCTCTTTGTGATAATTTGCATTCTTGAGGATGATATATCGCGGCCTATGATGAGCAGATGCCTCATTTGTGTTGCATTCATTAAGTGTGATATGACTGGGCGTTCGTCCCTAGCCCACTTTCAAGTCCAACATAGCTGCTAGCAGTGGAGGTGCCTTTATGGCAAGGGTTTCGGCTCGTAAAGGAATTTTTGATTAAAAATTTATTGGAAGGCCTGGATAATAATGGTTATTACAACGGTAAAGACACTCGTTTATGTAACTCTTTGTTGACTAAAACACTTCCTCAAAAATCTGGTGTGTTCCATTCACATGCCTTTCTCTACTTGTTCTGCAAACAAACTTCTTACAGAAGGTTATTCATCTATCTACTGCATGTTAATGGAGATAAACATTAGCAGAATTATTCTTATTACTTAATTCCTTATAAATAGAAAAGAAATAAGCGACAACTAACTAAAGCGATACTTAAATATTTTCAAATCTCATCGCTGTATTATGTAATTGAAATTCTGTTCTCTTTGAATGAACCAGGATGAAAAAATAAATAACGACTTCCCATTTGAGAAAAGTAAGTATTTTAAAGCAAAAAATAGTATGAATTACCATTACCGCACACATAAATAATAATAATATGTCATATAAAGCATGAGTTAATAAATGAAAAAAAAGCCTAGGTTTAATTTTACTCAATTCACTCTTCACCAACCAACCTAATCCAAGGAAATTGTTAACCCCACAAAAATATATATCACACAAATTTTGTGTTTTAACAGATCATTTTTTTTTTTAGAAACATTTGCAAATTCTCAAAATGAAGAGACCAAAGAGACTATCTCAGAAAATTCAAGATATTTACTTTTATATGGCATTTTAATCAAAATCCTAAGAACGATTTTTGAAAACTCGAAAGCTTCTGAAATCTTCCACCTAAAGGGAATTTTTGGGTGGGGGGACTTTCTGAAAATCTTCGTGTCGCATCCTTGAAATACACTGAACGACTGTACGTTTTTGACTTGTGCATACGTGGTAGAGAAGCGGGGGAAACCAAAACACACGCAGTTAACTCAGTGTGCTGGAATAAAACAAAGCACTGTCTGTTAACTACCACAAGGACATTGGTAAGCACTTTTAATATTAACGTGAAATCTTTGAAAATAATTTTGTCATTTTTCGTAAACTGTGTGATTACATAATAAGGAATGAAACGACTGTTTTTATTAGGAAAGAAAACGGTCTTAGTAAGTTGTCCTTTGGTTTTATTTATCCAGTAGCTGTTCCGTTTAACTGCTACTCACTTCCAATATTCAGTCTTTACTCGTGATGCTGGGCATTATGAATATCATAATTCCTTCACCAATCGCCGCATTCCTTCATGACCCCTTTACGTACGGAAGTAGAAAAGAAATAAGCTAACACTATAATTTGTTATATTTTTACTTTCTCTAGCCGTACTATGTACATAGAGTATAGAGAAGATACTGTATTCCATCCAAAATTCGTTACCGAGATTTCACCGGAAATACATGTAATCAAAAAAAGTATTTTTAGTAAATGGTGCGTGTATCCATATGTTTGTGAACAGGATAACTCGAAAACGAACAGTTAGTAAAGTACCAAACTTAGTATTTAGGTTTAATAGCTTTCAAGGATGCAACACGAAGATTATGAGGAATATCCCTCCCCCCAACACTAAACGACCCTTTACATGCAAAATTTTTGAAAATTTTGATTTTTTTCAAAAATGACTTAAATGATTTTGATTAAAATTTTCTATATTAAACTTATTTATATGGCAATTAAAATGTGTATCTTGAATTTTCTGAGAATAGCCTCTGAGAGCTCTTTATTTTGGATGAGTTTTCTGAATTTTGCATAAGTGGTAAACCACTGTGGTGGTGGTGGTGCTGGTGGTGGTGGTGATCAATATTTTGTTCTTATTATTTTACTTTAAACGTAAAACGATACTTTCGCCTTGAGATACTTTTGTCTTGAGTGCACACAGAAGGAAAACGTTAGTGGTTCACTATGATTTATACGATCGCATATTTCAGTCCACAGAAAGGAGAAACAAAAGACCTGCATTATTTTCTTTATTTGCTCTCTGTTTATGAGATATGCGAGCACGATAAAACATTGCGTGATGTAATGTGGTTTGCTTAAGCCAGGTTCTTATTCTTTTGTTACTTCTGTAATCTTTATCAATGAATAAAAGGTTTCAATCAATTTCCGTTAGGCTCACAATAATGCTGGAATATGGTGTGTTAGTTTTAATATAAAAATGTACAATATTTCATCTGTCAAAAGCTAAATCCAAATATTATAGTAATTTGTTTCTAAGTACTACGATCGGAGTTGAGACCGGTATATTCAAATGTTTTATAGCCTCCATAAATTGAAACATAACAGTAAAATTCGATGTATTATTTTTAAAACAATCCTGGATATTACGCTCGCATGACTTTTCAATCTATTTTTCAACAAACTACTGTCACAAAGCTTAGTCTTAATCTATTTCATGCACATTGGTATAAATATTACCAGAATGGTTTTATTACATGTGTTTCTTAGGTATATTCCATTAGGAAATAGGCTAAAACTATAGTCAGGTTATTTATGTTCTTCTGTCATCAAAAACATTAAAAAACGAACAAAAAAATTAATAACAATTCAGTTGAAAATGGCATAAGTATTTGAAAATGTAAGCCAGTAACAAGTGATTCTGGGAAATGGTTAAACCGTAAAAATGTATATGACATATATATATATATATATATATATATATATATATATATATCTCCAAAGGTTGAGGCAAAAATCATGGAAACTGTTTATTTTCTTGAAGATACCACTTCGGTTGGAAAATGTGACATATGGAGACGAAAGGACAAGGTGTTAGCTAGATGTGTGGACAATGAATAGCACTGAATATCGTAACACACTAATTTATTAGGCAGTATACAGTGCAATATGGACTTCACGGTGCAAAAGAATAACAACACAGTACACATATAGTTGACGTGACAATCCTGGGCCTAAAGACTCTCAAAGTAGTCTCCTGCTACTGCCACCACACGCTGCCAAAGATGTGGGAGGCGCTGAATACCAACTGTCGCAGCATTTGCCGCACCATGTGTGAATCGGGTCATCTGTTCGCGCACAGCGTTAGTAATGTCCTCTCGTTTTGCAAACCGTCTATCACTTAGTGGTTCCTTAATCTTTCGAATGAGATCAAAGTCGCAGGGTGAAATGTCAGGAGAGTACAATTCTTCCCATCTGCAACTACGCAGTAGCTGCCCTACACACTCTACTTTATGTGGTTTTGCATTGTCGTGCAGGATTATTGCACTGTCCACAAGATCCGGATGTTTCTCCCGAACGCCACGTCGTACCTGTAGTACTGTGCGGTCACTATTTTGCCATGTGGAACAAAGTGGCAAAAAAAAAAAAAAAAAAAAAAAAAAAAAAAAAAAAGAATGACACCCCTGATGTCATAGGGGACGATCATCATTAATTTGACTAGAGAAGGATTCTGACGGAACTTCTGCCTCCTTGGTGATCCAGCATATCGCCACTCCGCGGACTGACGTTTCAGTTCTGGTTCGTATGTCCTGGCCCAAAATTCATCGATAGCGATTATTCGCGACCAGAATTGACCGCCGTCCTGTTGCCAGCATGCATAGCGCACCCACCTTTGAACTTCAGTCAGTGCATGCGATGCGATTTTGCGTAGTGTCAGCTCATTACGCAATATCCTGTGGGTGGTGCGTTTCTCGATACCACTTGCCCTCACTAACTACAGTAGCGTCCATCGTCTGTCTTCGTCCAGGAGCTGCTCGATGACGGCACGTGCCACGTCGGTCCGCACACTGACAGGTCGTCCCGAACGTTGCTCATCACTGGTTGGCACGTACGGTATGGTAGGGCATTATTCCCAAGGGCTTCCACTAATTCACTGTGACATTATATCGCATTTTCCCCTCGGAGAATGGTTATTTTAATGTAAGCGCGCGTTACACGGGTTACTTCTATCTGCTATCTCGCATGACACTCACCAACTGACTGATTTCACAGCCCTCGCTGCGCTACTACCAGCTATCACAGAGTCATTTATTGTTCTGCATACACACTATGCCTGCAGAACTTCCATACGATATATATACGTTTGTGATCCGTTCACATATCTGCAAGAAAAAAACTAGTGGCCATGACTTTTGCCCCAAACCTCGTGTGTGTGTGTGTGTGTGTGTGTGCGTGTGTGTGTATGTTTCTTTTGTCAGGAAAGTATTTTAAATGTATGGTATTTTGATAAAAATACGTAGTCAGTTTTGAAAACATCAACATATACAATTCCATGTAAAGGGTAGTTGGAGTTGTTCGATTTTTTTGAAAATCTTCTTGTTGCATCTAGAAAGATACTGTACTTAAGTGCCAAGTTTGTATTAAACGGACTCTTTAATTTTTAGATATGTTTTCCATACACACACAAACCCTTTTGTAGAAATCCTTTTTCGGATTAGGGGTCTCAAAACATATATTTCCGGCAATATTTCGTTATCGAATTGTTGAGTGGAATGCAGAAACTTCTCTACCTACTATGTATATTATAGGTATGCTGTAAATACAGTAATAAATGTAAAACTCCTATATGCATGTCACAATCATGTATCTTAACATGTATATTCGGAGTAGTTATTCTACAATTTTTTTCGAATAAAATATGTTTCTTTTCTATATTCATACTTCTTACAATCAGCATACATATACCTCTGATGAATGTTCTTAAAAAAGACGAATTTTGTCGAATTATTGGGCATCATTAAACAGTGATTAACTCTTTAACTTACTTTTGAACATTTTGGTGTAAAGACAGCTATTCTTGTTTTTGTCTTTCTTTCTTTTACGTCCTTTAACCTGGTTGATCATTTCGGACGATGAATGAAATCGGTGAAATAATGGTCAAATAATTTTGGGTCCATGGAGCCTTTAGTTACTCGACATTCATCTTCTCAGGATGAGAGAAAACCCGAAAAAAACCTTATCTGAATAACTCACCCTAAGCAAGATTCGAGCTCTTGAATGTAATTCTTTATGATCATATTAAATAATAACTAAATGTTATTGCAGGCGTAAAATTTGTTAGCACATATTAAAAACTATAAGATGATATAACGTATAAGTATCCACATGTTAAAATGGTTTTAAATTGATTACAGCTAAGCTTGTAGGTTGAAGACATCTGCCTAAAAATTACCAAGACCAAAATATCCTAAAAGGAACTAATTACTGGAAAAAGAGAGAATGATGTAGTACCAATCAATTTATGTTTTTAGTAATTTATTTTAATTAAACATTTAAATGATGCATATAATGTCAGGCATTAGGCATCAATATCAATACTTCAGCCATTAGTAACATTGTGTGTCATATTCTCCAAATTATGTCATTTAGGGATTCTTGACATTTTATAGGGTCTTTCAGAAGTAAGGTAATACATCAAACCGCTGTAAATATTATAATAATTGATTCAGAAAAAGACGGTGTTGGACTAAAATGGGTCATACAAAACATTGGAAAAATGTCTAATAAATAAAGAACATCAGAGTTGGGCAAGCAATGGGGTTTACAAAATATTGGGTAGTTGTCCAAAATCATCAGTGTTGGGCAAACAATGGGGCTTACAAAGCATTGGGAAGATGCGCGCCATTCTCTTGTTCTACGAACAGCACTCTCTCTCCGACACCATGCACAGCATTTTGCAGATAATATCTCGGAATATTGACAATTTCTTGCGAGATGGCAGTTTCAGTAGCAGTGCGATTTTCGGCTGTGTCAGGAAAACTCGTTCTTTAAAACAAAGCAAAAGTCAACCTGAGGCCACATTCTTGCGAAATGAGTTACTGATGACATCATCACTAAATATGTGACTCTTGGAAGCTCAGCTCTTTGCGGCAGAATGACCCTTTGGGTCGTCGACATACTCAGGGGCGTTGCTTCATTCCTGAAGCGCAAGTACCTAGCGCTCACCGCATCGAGATGAAGTGCTTGGGAACTATTAGGACTCTCTATGATGGCTCCCTTTCGCAGTCTGTTTCCGCTGCCCTCTGTAATTATTCTCAACTCATCCTCTTCTTCAGATATCTGACGTACAGAAAGCCCAATCACTGACCGAAGTGCAGAATCCCCTCAGTTAGAGCCGGCCAAGTCATCTTTCAATCTCGCTAGTCTCTCGCTGCCGTTAAGCGTGCCTCTCGCAGCCAGTAGAGAGCTTGACCAACGAATGTACGAGATTTCCGATTACTCGCTAGATACACTAGTCTCGTTAATAGCAAGACGGCGGTGTAATGCGCAAAAACTCGCATTATCAGTTCTTTAAGTTATATTATTTCATGTGTTTAAATGAAATAAGTTTAAATAGTCTACCAGAATAAGGGTGACTTTAAATAACCCACGTTAGGGAAAGGGTTAAAAACGAAATGTGATATCACATAATCTGCAGATATGTTGACGTGGTCTCCACTTTTATTACAAATAAGTGTGTATATATTGTATTACCCCCAAGACTTATATGTTACAAGAAGTAATTCTATATTTGATTGTAATTTGAACAGGTCTGAGTATAAGTAAAGTAATTATTGGTAAGTCATTTACGATTAATATCGCTGACTCAAACCATTTACTGTGAACACTTTTGCGATGAGTCAGCTTAGTCCCAGGTTTTAGATTTTTATGAATGCAGTTTTAGCCTTTTAGTATCTTCTACAGGTCTCTTTAGGTTTTTAAATAATGTTCCCATCCTTCTCTTTTTGTGTGTTGTAAATTTTCTACCTATTATTCTGTTGACGACAAACGTCTTTTATAAATATAATACAAATAAAAATATGAAACTTATTTTACTTCACGGAAAAATACTATTTATAAATAATATAATTTAAGGCAACTTATTACATAATATATTCGTACTAGAGCATTTTTACTAATAAAATTCAGAAATTATTTTTAATCGATAGCCCTCACAAAATAAATTTCACCTTTCAGCATTATACTTCATATGAGCAATTCTTCTATAAAAAGATAAAAACGTGATAAATTCTTTCCCTTGTTAACCTCGCACATACATTCAAAACAGAAATAAATGAATTTTAAAACAAATTGTAATTGAAATGAATTTAAGAAAAAAGTGATAAATGTTTTAAAAAAAGCTCGAAATTTAGCGAGTTTTAGGTCTTGATGTCCCATTTATCTTTTCTTCTTTTTTTTCTTTTTTTTTTTTTTAGGTGGAACAAGATTCACACATTAAATTGCTTTGAAACGGTCTAATTTACAAGGTAAAAAATAGGTTAAAATCTAAAAATCCGGGCCCTAGTTACTACGTAAGCAGTTTATACCACTGATCATACGTCAACCTACTTCGCCTGTAGTTACGAGAATACTCGAGTCACCTCGCTCATGAGCATTAGTTCTCGACACACGAGATTCTCGCTGCCACACTCTCGAGAGTGGCGTGGCCTACGAGTAACGAGCGAGAGTGGCACGGGTTTTGATCGTTTCTACCTCCAGTACACTGCACTACACTGGTAAATCATGAAAACCTTGTTGAATTAAAGTTTGAGGCCAATATTCTGATCAAAATCTGCAATTATCATTGTAACTTAAAATGTCTAGAATTAATTCTTGTAATTCTGCCAGTTCAAGTCGTGTGAAGATACAATATTCATTTCATTGGTATTGTAAAAAAAAAATATTTATTATTTCAGCAATCAACTGTTTTTCTTTCTTCACTGATTACAAATGAAAATCTGTTCACAAATATTTGTCTTTATTCGATGCTTTATCAGCAATTCTGCCGTATACTTTCCTTTTGTACGCTCGTTGCGGCGTCTACTACTGTAAGCCACGAATTTTCCTTCCAAACTGACTCAAATGCTGCGCGCTATGCATTCCCAATTGAAACTAAAATTTCTACAGGGCTCTTCCTCTCCTTTTATACCTGTTTATGACGTGGTAAGAAACTTCCAGAAGCAGCCGCACGTGCAAATCACAGCAGGTGTAGCAAATGCAACAATGCGCGATTTCGATGTCAAAGAACTCATTGACAGCACACGTGTCCACTCACGCAGGTGTAACAACTCATGGCACAAACACTAATGATTTCCAAAGCAAGCCGCTGACTTACATGTGGCGATTATGCCCACAAGCCTTAATCACAGTACTGATGAAGAGACTACACTTTGAATTATTTTCCAGAGTCTATAACACCTCGGATATTGTATAAGGAATTCTTCCTGTAATTAACACTACTATATCAAGCATTCCCAACATTCCCTGTTCAGGGCTCGATCAACCCTTCTGTAATCAGGAGGTGATAAAACCCATCCTTATGGGCAGCCATTTTTGAGGAAATTAAAATTTTCTAAAATGTTTCCATGAGTAGGAAAGTTTGGGTGGGGGATGATTGTCTTGAAAATCTACGCATTCTTGGTTGGTACTAAACTAAAATACCAAGTTGGTTTCATTTTTACTTTCTCTATACGTACTATGTACATACTCTATAGAGAAGGTATTGCACTCCACCAACAAATTCGATACCGAGATTTCACCGGAAATATATGTTTTAGGGTCCCCTGTATCCAAAAAAAGTATTTTCAGAAAAAGGTCTGTGTGTGTGTGTTTGTGTGTGTGTCCGTGTGTCCGTGTGTCTGTGAACACGATAATTCAAAAACGAAAAGTTGGTAAAATACCATCCCCCCACACCAAGCTACCCTTTACATGGAACATTTTTCGAAAATTTTGATTTTCTAAAAAATGGCTCTAACGATTTTGATTAAAATGTCCTATATTAAAGATATTTACCTGACAAATAAAATGTATATTTTGAATTTTCTGGGAATAGCCTCTGAAGACTACTTTATTCTGGATGAATTTTGCATAACTACTAAACCGTAAGAGATGGACAAAAACTTAACCCACAAAAAATGTAGAGCATGTAAAAGCACACAATTTATGTTATGTACCTTTTTTTCGCGGAGTTGGTCGTTTTTGAGATATTCCTTTTTCTTGGTTTCAGCTTTGAAAAACTTATACTTTTCTCATACAGGAATTTGTCAGCTCCTGACCATACAAACAAAGGAACATCAGCCACATAGCAACCAGCTTTTGGCTTTCACTTTAACCTATGGTACTCCCATATTTCGCTTCTACTAATTTTTCTCGATTAACATGAAATAAAGAAAAGATAAGCTTATTAACAATAATTTGTTACAGAGATATAGAGAAACTCACGTGAATGGAACACATGAGATTTTTGAGTTATGTTGCCCACAGATACACATACTGATCTTTTTTCCAATTTTTTTTTTCAGTTGGTCTCAAAACATATTTCCGGTGAAATTTCGGTATCGAATGTTTGGGTCAAATGCAATACCTTCTTTATCTATAATGTACATGTACATGTGCGATAGATAAAGTAAAAAAATGATTGAATTACTAATCAAGAAACGAAAACTGACAGAAAGATTTCAATAGATGTATATGCAAATTAAAACTGTTCGGGAACGTAGGCTCTGAGCATTAGTCCGGAACTTCCTGCCCAATGTTTGATTTATACTCCAAAAATGAGATAGCGTTTGGTTTTATGAGCTGCTGGAATAAACAAGCGTTAAACGGATGGATGAACAGACAGAAAAAGCATTGGATGTTTCGTTTTTAGTGGCGACTTTCCTTGTTATTGTACTGCTAGCAATCAATCATAAAGTGAACGTCTTCTGAATTAACCATAAACTTATGTGTGTTGTCTTTAAGAACCTTGTTTGTATCAGCGTACTCGGCCTTTAAAACTGCCGTGTTTAATATGCATTG
This sequence comes from Hymenopus coronatus, assembly GCA_030762935.1. Classification (NCBI taxonomy): domain Eukaryota; kingdom Metazoa; phylum Arthropoda; class Insecta; order Mantodea; family Hymenopodidae; genus Hymenopus; species Hymenopus coronatus. The sequence continues at coordinate 60,232,615 of CM060888.1, read as the reverse complement.
AGAAACAAACTACATACATGGAAATTGATCTGCAATTAGCTCAATGAAGAAAAATTCATATGCTGAAATTGTCAATTACTTATTTCTTAATCAGCTGAGGCGGTTTCGTCCGTCCCGAATTCAGCTGTTCGTGGACTCGACGCATGGGTTTTTGCTTTTTCTAGCCCGTATGTACAACGTATTCCAATCAAAAATTCGATACCGAGATTTCGCGTAAATGTATGTGTTAAGGTGCCTTCATTCAGGTATCTGTAATTTCTACTTTAATACCTGCATAAGATATGTGCTTTAACTAACTATGCTTTTCAATTAACTGGATAGGTTGAGTCAGACTGAAAAATTCAATGCCATAGCCAAGATTTGAACCACGGATCTCCCTGTCTCTAGCCGATTGCTCTACCACTGAATTACCATGTCAATATGCCGGCATAGCATTGCATTTCTCACGCATGTTTCCCGATAAACCACCAATTAATTTGAGATGACAACCCCAATGGCGACTTACAGTTTTGCCTGTACGAGGGCCGTTTTTTTTTTTTTTTTTGTTTTTTTTTTTCAACCTCCGATAGGCTATAAATAAAAGACAAGTCCATAGAAAACAATTATTTTATTACTAAAAGTTTTGTACACTTATGGTTACTTTTCAACATAATCACCGAAAAGATTGAGACATTTATCGTACCTGTGCACAAGCTTTGCGATACCCGCTTCAAAAAATGTTGCCGCCAATGATTTCAAATGAGCATTGACGTTGTTTTGAAGATCTTCGTTGGTTTGAAAGTGCTGCCCTCCTAGCCACGTCTTCAGTTCAGGGAAAAGGTGAAAATCGCTGGTTGCCAGGTCAGGACTGTACGGCGGATGATCGAAAATGTCCCATTAAAATTGTTCAAGGAACCGATGGGTTGTGCCAGCAGTGTGTGGACGAGCGTTGTCATGGATCAACACAATTCCTGAAGTCAGCATTCCTCTTCTTTGGTTTTGAATGGGTCTCCGCAAACGTCGTCAAATACGAAAATCTTCAAAACAACGCAGTGCTTGACCTTTCAAATTGTACATAAAATAGTTATTTACATAATGGTAAAATACAAAATGTTTCATTTATGCTTCATAGTAAATCAAAAAAGTTTATATTTTCTTATAAATATGAATTTTAATTGTGTGATGATTGAGTAGAGCTTTTTAAACTACCTAACTTTTCTCAAATGGGATCATGCAAAGCGAACCGCTATCGCTTTCCATATTTCCTTTTTATGTACAATGAAGCCGATAATAAGACCAATTCTCCTAATGTTTATCCCGGTTAGCATGATGTGATAAAGATAATATTTTTAAGATTACTAGTACCTACATGGAACAGCTACAGGAAATTATGTGAGTGGAATACATCATGGTTTTTAATATGAGTATAATTTCTGGTTGAAATTTTGGTCGAATTTTTTTTAAATGTAAGTAGACAATTTAATTATTTTATTTGTTTCTAATTATTTAATCCTTCCTCTCACAAACCGATCCAATGTTCCCTTCACCTAATATTTAATAAAAGTAATTTTCTTATTATATAAATTACTTCAAACACCCAATACTAGAGAAAGTAAAAATCATGAAACTCCATAGACCGCAAACATTTTTTTTTTTTTTTTTTTTTGCAAATACTTATTTGAGTTTCCAAAAAGGCTTGTTTTGCTCATCTCTGACTGGCGCACCACGATTGTTGGCAGTTGGGGCAATCGCGAAAATGGCTCATAACATGGCCCTTACATTACAGGTAATTAAAGAGGACCTCACACACACTCCGTCGGCCGGGCCTATCATCTGCCCACGAGTCCCTTGGGTGGCTGCTCCCCTCGTGGGAGGAAATTACATTAGTAGCTTCACCACCTACGTCTGTGTGCACCGTGTGTTGATGGTTTCCATAACAACAGAAACATATTACACACAAGTGAATAGCAACGCCAAAACGGCAATAGCAAGAGTTGTAAAACAATAGTACTACACGAAAACACAACATTTCTTCAACGGCTTAATAATACAGGAAACCTTTTTACTTTCTCAAACTGTACTTATATACTATATACATAGTAGCTAGACAATGTATTGCATTCCACCCAAAATTCGATCTCGAGAATTCACGGGAAAGATATGTTTTTAGGTCCCTCGAGTCCAAAAGAAGCATTTTGAGAAAAACGTCCGCGCGCATGTGCGATGACAGCATAACTAAAAGATGAAGAGACCATTAAATACCAAACTTGGTATTTAGACTTAGTATTGTTCAAGGATGCGACACTAAGAGTTTCAAGAAAATTCCCTCAACCCAAACTACTCTTTACATGAAAAAAGTTTTTGAAAATTTCTTTTCTTCAAAATTGCCTCTTTAACACTTTTTATTAAAATACCGTATATTTAAGTGTTTATATCACAAATAAAATGTGTATCTTGAATTTTCTGAGAATAGTTTCTGAAGATCTGTTCATTCTGGATGAATTTTGCTGAATTTTGCATAACTGGTAAACTGTAAAATATAGACAAAAACGCATACACAAAAAATGTAGATCTCGTTAAAAGACACAATTTATGACATATACATTTTTATGCATAGGTGCATAGCCCTGCTATTGATTTCAATTTTAATCTACGCACCTTCTCAAACGGGATCCTGTTGTTTCATCTCCTTTGTTTTTTTTTTTTTCTGGAAATGCAAAGCGAACCGAAATTCAATTGTTCTGATATCGATCGGCTTTTAAAAGATTTGACTCTCACTTTAGCTTGGTATATTCCCTTATTTCGCTTCTGCTTATATGGAACTATGTAGAAACTCCATTTGTGTTAATATTATCTGGAATAGCAGATGTATATAGTGTAATAATAATCTTTTGTAAGAATAGTTTGTTTATAGAACAAGTAGTGAAAGTCACATGACTGTGTGTATGTGTGTGCGTGTGTGTGCGTGTGTGTGTATGTGTGGACAGCATAATTAAAAATGAAGAGACCGTTAAATACCAAACTTGGTATTTATATTTACGAGTAGTATCTTTCAAGGATGCGACATGAAGATTTTCAAGGAAACCCTTCTACCCCTACATATAGAAAAGTTTTCAAAGTTTTTGATTTTCTCAATAAATTATCTAACGATTTTGATTAAAATACTGTATATTTTATATATTTATATATACATATATATCACACATAAAATGTATATCTTTAATTTTCTGAGAATAGCCTCTGAAGACATCTTGTTCTGGATGAATTTTGCATAACTGATAAACCGTAAGAGATAGACAAAACGTTACTACACAAAATGTACACCATTGAAACACATAATTTATCTCATATACGTTTTTCTTGTAGAGTGGAACATTTTGGAAATATTCTTGTTATATACCTTGTTGAGATATTCAATTTAAAACAACTGCGTAGGTAACATTTCTCAAACGGGAAGACACATTTTTAGTCTCTCTTGTTTTACTGCTGGTCATGCAAAACAAACCGAACTTTTATTGTTTCACATAGCGACCAGCTTTTAAAATATTTTACTATGACTTTAACCTAGTATATTCCGTTATTTCCCTTCTAATTACAAAGAACTAAGTTGTATTATATTCTGCTAATGTTTATCTCCATTAGCACGATGTAGACAAAAGAACAATGCTTTGTAAGAATAGTTTATATACGAGAACAGCTAGATAAAGTCATGTGAAACATCAATTGTGTTTTGTTTTTTTCAGGAGAAGTATTTGCTCGGAGTACAGAGAAAACAACTAATTTAAGTATTTACTAAAATGTATTTTGAATGCAAATTTAAAGCCAAAAGTCAAGTAGCGCAATATAGGTAAGCAAATAAAATTGAACAGTACGTCAAAAACCCTCCGGAAAGTTGTAATATTATACATTTTGTTACAATGAACATGGAGTTATACTCTTATCGTAAAACCTCAAAGGTTTACTTGTGTGATGTACGTGGTATAAGAAACCCATATTCCAATATTAGGCTCTGCTTTTGACTTGAAATACTTGGACTTGAATCTGGAAAATGCGGAGTCGAAATAGTGAAACATCAGGAGAAATATATCACCTGCAGGCTGGCGTGCTATATACTGGAGACGACCGTCCTGGTTAGCGTCTTGCAAAACAGTGTTGGCATCATGCACTACAAATAATCCCGTCATGTACATCGTCTTCTTCACATGTTAACAGTGTCATGTTATGTTTCCTATATACCTAAGCAACTCATTTGAGGTTACTTCAAGTTGGAAACAGCAGCTTATATTTGGAGCATGAACCTCTTATACCTCAAAGACGACACAGAAAAGCTTTTGAAGTGTTTGCGACTTCAGTATAGTGAGGGGTTCTTTTTTCGAGCAGTGGCCTATGTATACATCTAGTGAAATCAATTCATTTTTAAAGAAAATGGGCATTTTGCCATGCAAATGTATCTATAAAATTAACTTTCTTACTGTGAAAAAGAACATATGATGTATTACATTCACATTACTTTCTCTGTCCATTGTACAACAAACTAATCTTACAAACCTTTATTGTCTATCTACTTGTCTATCTCTATCATATAAGCATTTGTAGAAATGGTTATGTTGCGTAATTCCTTGTAGGTATATACAACGCGAATATAGGAATACAGTAGGAAGAATTAATAAAATCTTTAAAGAACTGGTAGTTATATTATGGTTTCGAAATTCCGCTCTCTTCACAGAACCAGGATGAGAAAAAAAAATGACGAATAACCACTTCTCATTTGAGAAGTGTAAAAGTGTTGAAAAGTTCAAACCAAGAACAAGAAATATCTCGGAAATGTTTAACTTCACACAAATGGATTTGATATAAATTGTGTGTTTAAAGAACTCGTATATAGTTCGAGGGGTAAGAATTTGCCTATCTCTTACGTTTACCAGTTATGCAAAAATTTCCAGAACGAAGAGGACTTCAGAGGCCATTCCTAGAAAGTTTAAGATATACAGTTCATTTGTTATTAAAATATCTTAAACGTATGGTATTTCAATAAAAATACCTAGTTAGGAGCCGTTTTTGAGAAAATCAAAGTTTTCTAAAAATTTTTACATGTAATGGTAGTTTAGATGCGGTATTTTCTTTAACATTTTCCTGTCGTATCCAGGAAATGCATTTAATTTAATTACCAAGTTAAAATTCTCGTTTTTCAGTTTGCTGTTTACAGGCACACAAAGCTTGCCTAAAAATGCCTTTCTATGGGGCTCAAAGGCATTTAAGCATAAGAAACCTCAACATTGAATTTTTCGGTGAAATACAAATACTTCTACTATTTCCATACGTAGTAGAAAAAGTAAAAAGTATTATTTCTGCTTGGAAAACTAATTAGATTCTAATATGCTTATGAGCTCTCTCCAAACCAAAGAGAGAGAGAGAGAGAGAGAGAGAGAGAGAGAGAGAGAGAGATTTATATGCGGAACGCAGAGATCACCTCTGTTGTGTTTCCTGGAGACGAAATATGTGGCTGTCTTTTATCTGCAACAATATTAATAGGAATAATAATAATAACTATAACTATAACAATAATAATAATTATACATTTTCGGTGATGAAAGAACAACTTATCTAATAAAGAGGTGCACAGTTCAAACGTATGTGAGAAAGACAGTGATATGTTCTCTAGTTTCGGTAATGAGGTAATTTAAACTTAAGTATAAGGATAATTTCGGGCAAGTGTCACTCTGGGAAAATGATACTACGGGTAAGTGTTTCGCAATCTGAGTGATGTTAAAGATTGTCTCGTAACATCAGAATGCCAAAAGGGTGGTAGTAGCTCTAGAAATAATTTTTAGAAACCATTAAATCTTTTATGTTTAGATTATTTAATCACTGTGAAATGATGTAATATTTTATTTTTATGGCTATAGAATGATTCTTTGCAGTTTTAAACCTTTCTTAATAAACTAAAAGTTGCTCTTTAATACAATATCTCTTTCAAATGCTGCCTCAATACTGCAATTACTGGATTTATTTCAATTTATATGATCCTAGGGAGAATATAAATTCGATTTTATTACAATTATAAGTGGAAAGGTGGCCTGAGAACTAAAATTTTAGACTTACAGCTTCAGTAAAGTTCAACTTTGTTTCAAGTGCCTACATAAGATCTCATCTAGGAGTATTTTAAAGCTAAACACTTCAATTTATTTTGTTACATCATATTTCATATAATATAACACGAAAAATTGGACATTCATTTTCCGCTAATGATTTTGATATAAAATCTACCTTATTAACTTTTTTACTTTATAGAATAGATAGACACTCTTTAAGGTCCCTGAATAATAATAATAATAATAATAATAATAATAATAATAATAATAAATTATTAATGATAATAAGTAAAATATGAGCACCCATGCGCATGATTTTGTGTGTATGTGAAATACAAAACTTCATATAAGTTCAGGATGTTCCATGAATGCAATACGAAGATTTCCAAGTAAGTCCTCCCAACCAATTTACTCTTTACATGGAAAATACTTCGTTACTTTTTATGTTCTCAAAAATGACTCGTAAAATTTTTGACCAAAGTACATTTGTTTTAAAATTCTTTTCATTTTATATCGTTTAACTTTTGGTTCATATCGCGACTAATCTGTTCAGTTTAACGATATGCGGTGGACAGTACCATTTCAGGACTCATTTACGTACCATATTACTTTCGCCAAACAGATGACGACAGCATGCAACAGTCGGGTTAGATAGCGCATAGTCAGATGCCGGCGAACAACCAGACATTGATACCTCCAATCTAGTTACTTCCACCATCAGATGGTCATGGCGGAGTTAAGCTAGCCCTCGAGTGTTCATCCGTGTATACCATACCACTTTTCTCCGCAACAAGCAAGCGCCATCCTCCGTGGTTTAGGGGTGACATGCTAGCCTCTGGTTACCCAGGTTGTGAGTTCAACCCGGCGGAGGACAATGGATTTTTTGGGCAAAAATTCTTAGCATCTTCTTTCGGAAGGGAAGTAAAGCCGTTGGTTCCGTGACGTAGATTTAGGCACGTAACAGTACCTCAAGTCAGACAAAGAGGCCTATGAGCAAAATAAAGGGATCTTTCACGCCCAATATAAAAAGGAACGCAAAAAACCATAGTAATTAAAGAACGTCCATAAATAAAAAAAAATTCTTCCGCAAGTAGATATCGCAAGGGTGTCATTTAATTTAACTGCTTTATTGGCTGTGGAGAGATGGTAGTTATTTTCAGCTCATTATTATTATCATTATTATTATTGCTATTATTATTATTATTGTTATCATTATTTTAGACTGAAAGTGGAACTTTGAGACGCACGATTAATTCAGTCCGGTAACCTTCGAAGAAAGAAAGAAGGAAATAAAGAAAGAAGTACGGGATTTAAATTCGGGACCTCTCGAATACGGATAACAGTTTGGTTGGTGAGGAGTAAGTTGGTTTCGTTGGTGAGGGGTGAATTAAGTAAAATTAAACAAAGGTCTACCCTTCCAAAAATAAAAGAATTTGCCCAAAATTCAAACTTTAAAAAAAAACACACACATTACCATCTGAGCTTAAATATTCCTTGATTAGTATATTGAGTTATCTGGGAAATGCTTTCCAAGTCTTCTTTCCGATTGAACTATTTATAATTTTCTATAACTAATAAACCGTGGTGATCAAAATTACATGTATTTAAAGCACTCAGTTTATGTCAAATCAAACATTTTAGAGACTGCCTCGAATGGTTAGCGAGCTGACTTTTCACTCGAGGACCCTTGTTCGATTCCTGACTGGGGCGGGGAATTTTTCTTTAACCAGAATTATCCATCCCCTATCCCCCACATGGTATGGCAGGATGAATGTGAGAGTGTTTAATGATTATAAACTGATTAGCACAATGCCCATAACCTACAGATAATATAGAGTTGTTTCACAAGTTAAAAAAGCCATTGTAGTTAAAGTGGGCTGTACAAATGAAATAAAAGAAAATTAAAATATTTTACTTGCATTAGCCATTTCCGAGATCATGCAAAGAGCCTTGAATGTCAAAGCCATTATCCATTTTAAAAGATCTTTCTATCAGTTCAGTCTTTATGTTCTTCTTTTAGCTTCAATGAAATGTGTAATAAAAGCATTTCTGCAAACGTGTAGGTGCTTGATTAGTACAATGAAGATAGAAAAATAAGCACTTAAATACCGAATAGAATTGAAACAGACTGAAGGTAATTTCGCTTAGAGAGAAGATAGTCAGAAAAGAGCTATCATTTGTCAATGATCATTTGTCTGCGATGACATCTTAAGTGCATTCTGCCCACAGACTATAAAACACTTATGTATGACTCCAAAATCTTTTCAAGAGACAAGAGAAAACCGGCGGTGATTCAGCCTAAATCTCTACCCACAAACGTCGCTGATGCGTACCTTTAATATCTTCAATTTACCAAAACCACATTTTGTTAGGATTTCAATACGAATTCTTTTATGATTATGCCACTCCTTTACCCATGATAGAGTCTGAAATTACGAGGAATGCTTTTAACTTAAACTGTCCCTTCTATGACTGTTTCGAATTCTTGGAATGCATGGAATCTTGTTCACTGTATATCAGTGAGTGCATATTGCCATCATAGATAAAATTAAAACACAGTGTTCTCCATTTAGTTTTTCGGTAGTGGTCAGATCCATCACACATAAAGAATTCATTTTCCATTTCATTGCACCTGTACAAACTTCATTAATTAAAGTCCCGCTGGAAATCATAAGGGAGAGCTCATGATATTCTTAAGTGCTCAAGACAGAATAAACACTGAATACTATATGCTTGCTTAGTAGGTGCAGAAGGTATTGTATTCCACCCCAAAAATTCAATACCGAGATTTCAGCGAAATACATGTTTTGAAGATTCCTGAATCTGAAAACAAGTTTTAGGAAAAGGCCCTGTGTGGTGTGTTGTGGGTGTGTATTTCTGTCTATCTGTGGGCAGCATAACTTAAAAACAAATAGTCCTATAAATACCAAGCTTGGTATTAAGATGCGACACGAAGGCTGTTAGAAAAACCTCACCCCAAGCTACCCTTTACAAAGAAGGTTTTTCCAAAATTTCGTTTGCTTTTTTTAAAAAAATTACTCTAACAATTTTGATTAAAATGTCATAAATAAAAGATATATGTTAAACCAAACATATATCCCGAATTTTGTGGGAATAGCCTCTGAAGCTCTCTTCTTCTGAATGACTTTTGCAAACTGGCAAACCATAAGAGATAGACAAAAACTTGCTACACAGAAAACGTATCTCGTTAAAACACCCAGCTTATGTTATAAACGTTTTATACATAGCCGACTATTTCCAAGATATTCCCTATAATTGGTTGATAATTTAAAATACTTAAGACTTTTCTCAAACGGGAAGTCCTCATCCGTTTCATACATATTTTGCTTTACTCCTGTCCATGGAAAGAGAACTTAATTTCAATGTCAATTGCATAGCTACAGCTTTTAAAAGATTTGACTATCACTTTAGTCTAGTGTATTTTCTTCTATCTCTTCTACTTATAATGAACTAAATATTACGACTTGATTAGCATAATGTAGATAAAATAATACAATGGACGTTCAATAAATCCTTAGAGAAAGTTAGAAAAAAGTTACTTTTGGTATTTTTCAACACAATCTCCTTTTAGCTCGAAACATTTTCCCCAGCAGTTCTCCAATTGTTTTAAGCCTTCCAAAAAGTAGGATTTCGGAAAGTCCTCAAAATAGACATCTGTTTGGGAGTTGACCTCTTCGTTATACGTGAATAGTTTTCCGCCTAGTTACTTTTTAAGTTTGGAAATAAAAAAAAGTCACTTGGGACCAAATTCTGGTTAATATAGTGGATATAGTACAGTTGTGCACCCTTGCATTGTCTTAATGGAAAACAAGCTTTTTCTTTGCCAGATAGGGGCGCTTTTTCTTGATTTCTCTCTTCAACCGGTGCAATAACGATGCATAATATTTACCATTTATAGTTCTTCCTTTTCTCCAAGTAATCAATGTAGGTGATTCCCCATGCATCCCAAGAAACTGAGGCCATCACCTTTTCCGGAGCCGGCTTGCCGTTAAAAACCCCACTGTTTCGTCTGTACTTTTGATTCTGGAGTGTAGTGGTACATCTATGCTTCATCCAAAGTTATGTAACGTCGCAGAAACTCGTCAGGATTGTGACGGAAAAGTATCAAAGCAGCTTCAGAATCGATCACACGCCATTGAGAGCAAACATGGCATTCATCTTGCCGATTCCTTTCTCAGACTTAATTTTGGTGCAAAATTGAGAACACTGTACCTTGTGATATACCTGTGGCCTCTACTATATCGCAAATTTTGATTCGACGATCACTCAAGATCATATCCTGTATTTTGTCAATAATTTCGGAGAATGTCACTTCTACTGGATGTACGGAACGATGTTCATAATTTGTGACATGAACTTCTTCCTACTCCACTTTTATTTATTTCGGCGTTAAGCCTTTTAAATAGAAGTGTTCAATCACCGCATGAAACTCGTTTCTTTTATCTTTCTAAATAAACACAAGAGTGTTGATTCAATTGCCTGTAGCAACGAAACCACTTGATGAATATAGCTAAAAATTAACTGCCATCTAGTAAGGGGCGATGGTTACTAAATACAAACTTTTTTCGATGCTTCGTGTGTAATTTCTTGGACTTTCTAAGAGCTTATCTCTTGTAAGAATAAATAGAGAAAGGCATGTGTCTATAGCACACCCGATATATACACATATATTATTTCTTTTTGGTTGATATTCTCTGCCTGAGTCATTTATTGCCCATCATCGTCGTTATCAAGGCACAGTGAAGGGAGTACGGTTTCGGTAATGGAACAACCTGTTTCCAAAGAGCTCTGCTGTTATCTCCTTCGCATCTGTTTGAACCACCGACTGACTGTGTGGAGCATATTAAATAAAATAATGATCACATCAGTCATGTTTCGTTTCCTTACTCCCGTACAGGAAACTTGTTGTCACTTGCGATAGTCTAGTAAAGCAAGAAACGTGGTTATTCATGATGAAGCAAAAAGCAAAGCAACGTAAGCAAAACTCAACATGTAACCTTACATTAATTTGCATAAATACTGACACTGTCATATTTTTAACCTAATATTAAGTATAGGTTTATCCATTAACCCCATATTTATTAAATAAAGAAATATATTCACACCTGTATCACGTACTAGTTTACTTCTTGATGTGTAAAGCTTACAGTGATTTAGAAACGTTTTAGATGAAGTCATTATTTGTTCAATTTTCAAAAAAAAATCGGATATGTTCCGCTCAAATGACTTTATCTACCTATTAACAAACTATTCTTATAAAAGATTATTCTTCCATTTACTTCATTCTAATCAAGGTAGCATTATCAGATAATGTAATATTTATTTTCTTATAAGAAGAAGAAAAATAAGGGAATCCTAGGACTATAGACTAAGCTGAAAATAAATATTTTAAAAGCTATTTGCTCTATGATTGAAATTAGGTTCTCTTTGCATGCCCAGGTGTAAATAAAATAAAAAAAAATCTGATGTTTTCCATTCACATAACTTTCTCTAAATCTCTGCAAGAAATTATGATTAAAAAGCATAGGCTTCTATTTACTCCCTGCTAATTGAGAAAACATTAGCAGAAATAGTCTTATTACTTGCTTCCTTGTAAATAGAAGCGAAATAAGGGAGTACCATAGGTTAAAATCATAGTCAAAATCTGGTTGCTACGTGACTGAAATTCCTTTGTTTATATGGACAGGAACTGACTAATTCCTGTATGAGAAAAGTAGGTTTTTCAAAGCTGAAACCAAAAACAAGGAATATCTAAAAAAACGATCAACTCCACGAATAAAAATGTATATAACATAAATTGTGCGTTTTAATGTGCTCTACATTTTTTGTTTGGTAAGTTTTTGTCCGTCTCTTACGGTTTAGCGGCTACGCAAAATTTCGTAAAATTCATCCAGAATAAAGTAGTCTTCAGAGGCTACTCCCAGAAAATTCAAGATATACATTTTATTTGTCAGGTAAATATCTTTTAATATATGATATTTTAATCAAAATCGTTAAAGCCATTTTTAAGGAATTCAAAATTTTCTAAAAAAGTTCCATGTAAAGGGTAGTTGGGGGTGGGAGGATTTTCTTGAAAATCGTCGTGTCGCATCCTTGGAAGATACGAAACTTAAATACCAAGTTTGGTATTCAACGTTGTTTTTGTTTTTGAGCTATGCTGTCCACAGACACACACACACACAAACGCACGCACACACAAGAACCTTTTTCTGAAAATGCTTTTTTTGGATTCAGGGGACCCAAAACATGTATTTCCGGTGAAATCTCGGTATCGAATTTTTGGGTGGAATACAATACCTTACACTATGTACATAGTACGTGTAGAGAAAGTAATAGTGGCATATTCTCATTTAACCAGTAACAGGGAATATCTCTAACAAAATGTGTATGACAAAAATTGTGTGTTTTAATGTTTTAACGAGGTCTACATTTTTATGTAGTATGTTTTTGTCTTAACTCTTACTGTTTACCAATTAGGCAAAATTCATTCAGAATGTAGAAGTCTTCAGAGGCTATTCCCAAAATATTCAAGATATATATTTTATCATGTAAATACCTTTACAATACGGTATTTTATTCAAAATTGTAAAGATATTTTTCAAAAAATCAAAATTTTTGAAAATTTTTCTTGTAAAGAGTAGTTTGGGGTGGGAGAATTTCATTAAAGATCTTTTTACCACATTCTTGGAAGATGCTGAATTTAATTATCAAGTATTTAAGTGACTTTTCATTTTAGAATTATGTTGTTCGACATACGCCCGAACACACGTATACGTACACAGATTGGAACTGTTTCTTAAAGTGTTTTTTTTTTTTCGGGATATAATTTGTAGGTGGAATGCAATACCTTCTCTTACCATGTACTGTAAAAAAAGTAAACACTGGTGGCTTGATCAAAGTATATCAGTGATACGAATGTTGTAACATTAATGCAGATCAAGCATTACCAATTGAAGAGCAGAGGGGAAGGCGCAGTAATTCATTCCACTTCGCACTTCACGTGAAGCATTGACCATGCTGCTATGCGACGTAATGTAATGTTTGTAAACATAAGTTTCCTCACCTGCATGTGGTGTTGCCTTTTTATTTGTTTATGTATTTATTTAATTTTACTTCGGTGATATGTTTACTTTGGACGATTTCATCAATATGTGCTGTTAAGGATGTACAGAACCTTTATAGACTAGCCAAATGATCGTCGCTTAATCTACTGCGATGGTGGTTTTTAATATAATTCTTTTTAGAGATATTTTGCTTGCAGATGTATGTAGAGCTAAACATTACCATTAAATGTGATGAAATTAATCGTAATTTGAAAAATGAATCCTGAGGCAATGAATTTCAAGCTCTCCCAAACTTTTCCTTTCGAACATACAATTTATGTTTGTACTATTTTGTTGACAATTAATTCAATTTGTAGTTCTTGTGGAGCCTCTACAAGTGTCATGTTCGCATTTTGAAGCTGACACTCTGTTTATGTTTGCTAAAATAAGCAAACTTGCTACCGAAAACTGTACGTATACATGTCAGTATATGGGACTCACCAACATTTTCCCACTTTGATTGGAGTAGGGGCAAACAAGTTCTGACGTCAGTTCCTTAAAAGAGTTATCCTTGGACATGCCTGGGGAGACTTAAGGTCCCATAGGAAAATCTATGATGGGAATGGCTTTAATATGTGGCATTTTAGTCAAAATCGTTAAAGACATTTTTAAAAATAATAGGTATTAATGGAAAAATATAATAAAACCTAATAATTAATATATCTGATAAGCGCAATACACACAGGGCCCCTGTCGTTTCAGTTTGAATACATCCAATGCCGTCCACACTAACCCTGAAGAGACGCAAGCCCGAAGCACCCGAAGGCGCAGCCTGAAGAATTGGTTCCACAAAGCGCACATACACCTCCAAGCCGCAGTGCCCCGACCCCAATATCTGGTTGTGGATTTGGTATTTAGTATTTATTTCCTTCTGTCTTAAAGCACTGCACAATCTTTTGACATCGTTTGATAGAAATTGTATGATTACATACTTTGTCAATTAAAATTACATATTTTATTCACTATTTTTTAAAATCTACACATTCTTGTATTGAATATACATGATTTGCAACCAACCATGCATATACTCATTTTTTGATAATATAAAATAAGAAATATTTGTCTTTGATTTTTTACTTGCATTATAATATGCGTATCGCTTTTTATTGCTAGGATTTTAGAAGATTTGTGTACATAAACAAAACATATAAATTATAAATGTTGCAAATAAATAAAATACATAATTTAATAAAGACTGGCCTACTTGGCGTTGTATAACAACATTTTTAACTGCCTTATAATTTCCTTTTGTAGGAGGAAGATTTCCTGTGTCTTGTTAATGCCTCCCAAAGGATTAAACCATATCTTATAATTGACACAAAAATGAAAAATATGCACATACTTCTGACATATTCGGAAGGAGTACGCTTTCCCATATTGCTTATATCAGTATTTTTTTTTTTTTTTTTTTTTTAGATATTCATTATGAGAAGTTCAGGTAAATTGATATCAATATGAACGCTTAGTAATATAGCATTAGGCTGATGCCTAGGAAGTGATGCTACAGAAAATTTGGGTAAGCAGGAAAGCTGTGATAAATGATAAACCACCATTTGCTTGCCTACCAGGGTAAACAATAAAAAAATCAAATAAATTTAAAAAAATCTGCTTCCAGACTTTCCCTATATTGCTGTAACAAATTATTGTTAAAAACATTTTCTTCTATTTACTTTGATAATCGAGATAAACATTAGCAGAAATTGCCTTAATTACTTGATTCGTTTTAACGGAAAATACGGAATACACTAGGCTAACCGATAGTCAGATCTTTTAAAAGCAGTTTGCTATGTCGTTGAAATATATGCATGGCCAGAAGTTTACAACTTTTCGTGTGAAAAAAGTTTTAAGTATTTTAAATCTGCAACAAATAACAGAGAATATCTCAGAAATTGTTAATTCCACGAAAAATACGTATATGACATAAATCGTGTGTTTTAGCGTGATCTACATTTTTTGTGTAGTAAGTTTTTGTTTATCTGTTGCGGTTTAATAGTTACGCAAAATTTAGTGAAATTCATTCGAAATAAAGAGGTCTTTAGAGGCTATCCGCAGAAAATTCAAGATATACATTTTATTTTCTACATAAATATACGGTATTTTAATGCAAATCGTTATAGCCATTTTGAGAAAATTAAAATTTTCGAAATTTTTCCATCTAAACGGTAGTTTTGGGTGGTGGATTTTTTTTCAAAACCCCTGGAAGATATTAAACTTAAATACCAAATTTGGTATTTTACTGACTTTTCGTTTTTGAGTTATTGTGTTCACAGACACAGGATACACAGAACTTTTTATATACAGGGGTCTCTAAAACGTCTATTTCCGGTGAAATCTTGGTATCGAATTTTTGGGTGGAATGCAAAACCTTCTCTATACAGTGACAATATTACGCAGATGCTTAAAAACAACGTATTACCCACAAATGTGTTAGGTACTTTTAAGGAAATGTCAAATTCTATATTTGCGAAAGAAAAAGTGAGGACATAATTAACTTTGTGAGATGTTCGTAGTCCGTTTCTCCCAACTTTGAGCTAAGTTAAACGTTAAAGCAATTTGTGTTGATGATGATGATGGCATCATGTCACAATCGGCTTACTGTGCAGTAAATGTCATACAATCCATCAAAGTCTCCAGGAGATGCCCCTTCCCCAAACAATGATGGGGCACATTAAGCCAACAATCGCTCATGAAAACTCGCGATGAAAATTTGATAAAAAGGACCGTGTATACAAACCGCATAGTTAGCCACGCCTCAAATTCCTAAACTTCAGTGGCGGCTCCAGGCTACGTACTTCATATGAACAAACTCAAATCACATGTAGAGTAAATTAAAGAGAACTAAACCAGTTCACAGTGCAGTCAAATGTTTTACTTTAACTACCATTTACTATTAGTAGACAAAAATTACTATATTCCACTCAAAACGTTGATACCGAGATTCTACCGGAAATAAATGTTTGAGGTCCCCTAATTAAACAAAAGCAATTTAAGAAAAAGGTCCATACAATACAGCTGCCTGCATAGTTATTTCTTGTTAAGGATATCTTAGGAAAACTGTTTTCGAATAAGTAGACCCCTCCAAGGGGTCAGTAAGCAGAAGGTAATAACATTACTTCTGACATTTTCAATATATAAATATAGTGTTACAGCCATGTAACTTTCTCCATTATATTATGCTTTTGTGTTTTGTCTTTCTTTTTTTACTTTCTCTACACGTACTATGTGCATAGTGTGTATAAAAGATATTGTATTCCAACCAAAAGTTCGATACCGAGATTTCACCGGAAATACATGCATTTTTACATGCATTTTTGGAAAAACGTCCGTGTGTGCGTGCATGTGTGTGTGTGTGTGTGTGTGTGTCTGTGGACAGCATAGCTCGAGAAAGAAAAGACCGTTAAATACCAAACTTGAGTTTGGTATCTTCCATGAATGCGACACGATGATTTCCAAAATCCCCCCACACCAAACTACCCTTCAAATGGAAAAAAATTCAAAAATTCTGATTTTCTCAATAATGGCTTCTAACGATTTTGATTAAAATCTTATATAATTAAGATATTTACAAGCCAAATAAAATGTATATCATTTTCTGGGATGAGCCTCTAAAAACCTCTTTATTCTGGATGATTTTGATTGAATTTTGCATAACTGGTAAACAGTAAGAGATAGACAAATACTTATACACAAAAAATGTGGATCACGATAAAACACACAATTTATGTCATATACAGATTTTTCGTGGAGTTACTCATTGTCGAGATGTTCCTTGTTATTGGTTTCAGCTTTAAAACACTTTTCTCATACAGGAATCTGTCAACTCCTGTCCATACAAAGGAACATCAGTCACATAGAAACCAGCTTTTGACTATCACTTTAACCTATGGTACTCCCTTATTTCGCTTCTACTTACAAGGAAACAACTAATAAGCCTATTTATGCTATTTTTTACTTTCTCTATACGTACTATGTACATAGTGTATAGAGAAGGTATTGCATTGTACCCAAAAATTCGATACCAAGATTTCATCGGAAATACATGTTTTGAGATAACCTGAATCCAAAAAAACATTTTTAGAAAAATGTCCGTGTGTGTGTGTCTGTGTGTTTGTATGTGTCTGTGTGTCTGTGAGGGGCATAGCTCAAAAACTAAAAGACCGTTAAATACCAAACTTGGTATTTAAGTTCCATATCTTCCAAGGATGCGACACGAAGATTTTAAAAAAAAATCCCCCCAACCCCAACTACCCTTCACATGGAAACATTATCGAAAATTTTGATTTTCCAAAAAAAAAATGACTCTAACGATTTTGATTAAAATACCATATAGTAAAGATATATTCTTGACAAATAAAATGTATATCTTGAATTTTCTGGAAATAGCCTCCGAAGACTACTTTATTCTGGATGAAGTTTACGGAATTTTGTGTAACTGGTAAACCGTAAGAAATAGACAAAAACTTACCACACAAAAAATGTAGAGCACATTCAAACACAATTTATGTTATATACATTTTTTCGTGGTCGTGCGTCCCCATCTCGGTCAAGGATAGAAGTCATTGATGGGGTGCAGTAATGGAGGGTGAGACGTGGTCAGCGCCTCGAATCCCTCCCGGCCGGTTAATGCGGTCCTCATGACCTGGAGCCGCTACTTCTCCATGAAGTAGCTCCTCAATTGTCCCCGAAGGGACCTCACGAGGCTGAGTGCACCCCGGTCCAGGTCTCCCAGCGGGGGAAAAATCCCCACGCCAGTACTGAGAATCGAACCCAGGTCTCCCGCTTGGCAAGCACCAACACTACTACCGCGCTAAGGAGACATAAATTGTGTGTTTTATCGAAATCTATATTTTTGCGTAGTAAGATGTCTTATCTTACCAATTGTCCAAAAGTCATTCAGAATGAGAGGATTTCAGAGGTTAATGCCAGGAAATTCAATATATTTTTATTTTATTTTTTATTTTAGTATCTTTAATAAACATCATTTTAGTCAAATTTGTGGGAGCTATTTATGAAAAAATTGAAAATTACAAAAGTCTAGATGTAGCTTTGGGAGCGAGGGTGGGGGGTGGTTTCCTGAAAATCTTTGCGTCACTTCCTTGGAAGAATTTAAGCTAAATACCGAATTTGGCATTTAACCAACCTTTAGGGTTTGAGTTTTGTGGTTCACAGACACACATAGACAGTTTGACAGATAGACATTTTATGTGGTGGTAAAAGTATAAATAACGATATAGAACATCCAAAGTCATGAGAATGTACAAAAACATTTGTTTATTGTATTTGCTTACGTATTTTAAACTGTTTCATTCTATTTTTGATTGCTTATATTGTAAAATTTTCCAGTATATTTTAGATATTCCATCCTTGTTTTAAATTAATTAGTAAATGTAATTTTAACTTTCACTCCACGTACATAGTAGGTAAGAGATGGTATTGCATTACATTCAACAATTCGATACCGTGAGTACGCCACACGTTTAGAGAAACATATTAGAAACACATGTTTAGAGAGCCTCAGAATTCATTAAAACAAGTTTTTTTGTGTGTATCTGTCTGTGTATAAAAAACGAAAATAAGCATAAATACTAAACTTGGTAATTAGGCTCAGGGATGAAATACAAAAATTTTCAGGATAATCCTTCACACCAAAAACTACTCTTTACATGCAACCTTTTTCATAATGTTTGATTTTCTAAATAATACGTCTAACGATTTTGACTAAAACTCCATATAATGTTATTTACGAAATATATAAACTGTATATATTGAATTTTGTGGTAACAATCTGTGTTAGCCACTTTATTGAGAAGGAATCTTCTATAGCTGATAAACATCAAGTGAAGGAGGAAAACGTACTACAAAAATATCTAATGTGTTCCATTCACTTGACTTTCTTCTAAATACTTCATCCTAATGGAGATAAACATGAGTAGAAATGCTGCATTACTTGCTTCCTTGTAAGCAGAAGGGAAATAAGGGAACACACTAGGCTAAAGTGATAGCCGCATCTTTTAAAAGCTGGCTGCCATGTGGTAGAAATTCGTTGTCTTGCAAGCCCAGAAGTTGACAACTTCTCGTATGAGAACACTATTTTAAAAGCGAAAGCAACAACATGGAATATCTCTAAAATGGCCAAAGCCACTAAAAATTGTATATGGCATAAATTGTGTGTTTTAACGAAATGTACATTTTTTGTATAGTAAGTTTTTGTCTATTTCTTACGGTTTACTAGTAATGCAAAATTAAACAAAATTCATTCAGAATAAAGAGATCTTCAAAGGCTATCCCCAGAAAATTCAAGATATGCATTTTATTTGTCATGAAAATATCTTTCATATACGCATGTTAATTGAAATCGTTAGAGCCAATTTTGAGAAAAACAAAAATTTATAAATGTTTTCCATGTAAAGAGTAGTTCGGAGCGATTTTCCTCAAAACGTTTCTGTCGGTTTCTTGAAACATACTTAATTTAAATACCAAGTTTGATATTTTACCATCTTTTTGTTTTGAGTTATCCTGTTCACAGACACACGAACTCACACAGACAGCGTTTTCTAAATCTGCTTTTATTTTGTATACAAGGGATCCTAAAACAAGTGTTTCCTGTAAAATCTCGGTATCTCATTTTTGTGTGGAGTGGAAGACCTACTTATCATGTACTATGTAGAGAAAGTAAAAATGTAGATCTCTTTAAAACACATAATTTATTCCAGACATTGTTTTTGTGAAATAACCTGTTTCCAGATATCTTTATTTATGTATACAGGACCTTGAAAGCGCAGCTGTTTACCAACCGGGAGACCTGGGTTCGATTCCAGTACCGGCGTGGGGATTTTTTCTCCGCTGGGAGACCTGGACCGGGGTACACTCAGCCTCGTGAGGTCCCTGGGGGTCCAATTGAGAAATAGCAGCTCCAGGTCATGAGGAGCGCATTAACCGGTCGGGAGGGATTCGAGGCGCTGATCACGTCTCACCCTCGCATCTCATGGTCCGAGATGGGGGACGCAGCGGCCGGGCGGTAGGCCAAGGTTCCTTGTGAGCTGTCGTTCCATGGAGTTATTATTATAGGACCTTGAACTTCTTGGCCAGAATGGCGGTTTCTGCTTTGGAACATTTGCTCATTGCAATGATGTTCATATTTACTGTAGATGTTCATCTTTGCTGAAGTAAGCTGGTGCTCTATCGACTGATTTATGAAGGCATTCGTTGTTAATTGACTTTTTCATTGTTTTAAAATACTGTCGATGATTATTTGTTTCTCGCGATTGTATAGCAGGAGTATGACGTTTTATGGTCTGCATATAAGCGATGTTCTTAAGCGATACTGAATAAAATGTTGACTACAATCTTCAAAAAATCGAAAATTCCTTTTATTTGTAGTAAATTGTTCTTATAACCTTTGAGCATCTTAGAGGACCAACTTTCAGCTGTTCTCCCGTTACTTTGGGATCTACAGCTATTTAAACAATACACCTGTTTATTAAAATACTATTTCATAAAACCACCTGTTTCTCAAAATTACATTTGCATACATACAAAACCTTCTACGTGTCTCAGTATTTGTTTAAATATAACTAAAAGGTCTCAGAATGTGTAGAAATAGGTATCTATTGTTATATTCCAGAGATGATACTATCCGAACACAACAATTTTAAAAAAATATCTTATGTATCCCATTCACATGACTTTCTCTACTTCTCTGCAACAAATTATTGTTAAAAAGCTTATTCTTCTATTTACTTCATTCTAATTCAGACAAATTTACCAGAAATGGTCTTATTACTTCCTTCTAAATCGAAGGGAAAAAGGGAGTAACATAGGCTAAAGAGATAGACAAAACTTTTAAATGGTTACTAATGTGGTTGAAGTTCTTTTGTTTCTGTGGCCAGGAGTTGACAAATTCCCGTATGAGAAAAGTATAAGCACTTTAAAACTGAAACCAGAAATATCTCAAAAACGGTCAACTTCATAAAAAAATGTATGTAACATAAATTGTGTGTTTTAACAAGAACTAAATTTTCTGTTATATAAGGTTTTATCTATCCCTTACGTTTACAAGTTATGCAAAATTCCGCAAAATTCATTCAGAATAAAGATGTCTTCCGAAAATTCAAGATATACATTTTATTCATCATGCGAATATCTTTAATATACGATAATTTAATTAAAATCATTTAGGCCATTTTTGGGAAAATCAAAATTTTCTAAAATGTTTCCTTGTAAAGGGTAGTTGGGGTGGGGGGATTTTCTTGCAAATCTTCGTGTCACATCCTTGAAAGATTCTAAACTTAAATACTAACTACTTAAATACTTAAATACTACACACACATACTTACATATACACATATACTGACAGGCACATAGACATACACACTGACATGTTTCTAAAAATGCCGTTTTTGAATTGAGGGGGTCTCAAAACATATTTCCGGTGAAATCTCGGTATCGAATTTTTGGGTGCAATACATTATATAAACTACTTACATATTAAGTGTAGAGAAAGTAAAAATATATTGAAAAATTGATTAATATTAGAGATAACATTTCTAGCTTGATCAGTAATCAAAGTTGTTTAAATATCACGTTTAAATTTTCTGTATGTGGTTCAAAGCTTATATTCAGAAAATGTCACGCAATTCTCTCAAACTTTGATACGCGTGGAACATTTTGATTATGTAATATATTTACATAATACAATTTATGATATAATGCATATCTTGCATAGGATTTATGCAATGTTAATCAAAGTTGAAGTCCTTATTTACATAACAGCAATGTGATCAAAATAATGTTTTAAGAAAAGTCTATACAGAAATATAGAAATTTGAAATTTCACGCCCAATGTCCCTTAAACATTTGACTATCACTATTCTCATCGTATTTATAATGGAATGTGACTATTTCTGTAAATGTTTATCTCGATTCAAGTAAAGTAGATAGAAAAAACAGATTTCAGAGGAATAGCACACCCACTAATGAGCAAAGAGGATGGAGTAAGTCATGTGAAAGCAAAAAATCATATTTGTTATATATTTTAAAACGCGACATATAATGATAATTGAGACAATTAGCAGTTATTCTAGAGAATAATGTTAAGAAATCACAATACAGATTCCTCAGGGACTGCAAATTTTTTCTTTCTCTTCCTCTCTCTCTCTCACTCTCTTCTTTCCGCATTGTTACTTTGTGGTATCTGTAATTGAGAAGCAATTCTTTTGGTTTAACAGGTCAACACTGAAACAGCCATTTTCCTGAACGTGAGAAACAATTTGCTTGAAGATTTATGGACATAGGAGTTGCTGATGCATTCTTCTGACAATTTCCATTACACAAATATTTGTTGTTGCACGGAGCTAGCTACACGTGACGCCTTCCTGGTAATCCATCAAAACCGCTATAATAATAAAATCATCATAAACAACTTTAAAAAAAAACGAGTGAAATGTTTCCTCATTTTCTTAAGACAGATTTATACTTATTCATTTTCTCCAAGAGATGGTATTTCTTGAGAAAATAAGATCATTTACAACACATGAAGTGGAGAAATTCTTTGTCTATTGTTACACTGAACAGGTTTTGGAAGAGTAATTAATTTACTAATAAAACAATAAAATACTGCTTTAAATTTTGTTTTAATGTAGTTAAAAAGGAAGTTGATGTGTCAGTTTGGTCGAAAACCAATAAACAAATGTTGATAATTTTATCACCGATGTTATTTTTAAGGGTAATAGGCTATAGTACATCTAATTTATATTGCTAAATAACTAAATTACTTAAATGTAACAAGCCTAGATTCTAATAAAAAGCACTAAACATTCTTGTATAAGTTCTGTATATAAATATATACATATATATATATATATATATATATATATATATATATATATATATATATATAGTTAATTCCTGTCGCTCCTAAGTGGAATATAGGGTATCGTTACATTGTTTCTTTGATTGAATTTGTATCTCTAGTTCGTCGCTATGCGCCATGGTGACGAAGGATTGGCCCACAGCCGACACTGTAGAACGTAATCACGACTTGCGGCAACTTTCTTCTTTCAAGATATAGAGTTCTTTTACATGCAAATAAATATTACACTGGACCACCAGCTTTACCTCCCTTCCGAAGGGAGCCATGCTAAGGAATTTTGCGTCCAAAAAATCCGCCAGGTTTGAACCTGCAATCTTGGGTTTTAGAGCCTATCATGGTAACCATTATGCCACGGAGGGTTGATATATATATATATATATATATATATATTTATTTATTTATTTATTTTACTGACGCTGACAATTGCCAGAATCATTACAACCCCGGTGTACTATAATTTCATCCTAATCTTTACATGCCGGTAAAACACTGTCATTTAAGCACACTTAAAAACCATCGTCATTTATAAAAAGTGTAATATAATATCATTAACAGCATTAAAATAAGAATAACTTGATGAAATAATAATTTTATTTGAATTGTATAATAAATGGTTATGAATGTAGTTGCTCCACAAATAAAGTGAACAATGTAGATACTTCTTGCATACAACACACTTAAATCTGTTTCTTATAACCTTGCCACGCTTACATGTTTTCTTTTGAGCTCCCTTCCTTTCCCCTTTCCCTGATTGCCTAATATTTTGTGATGTTCGACAAACAAAGCCCTTGTCATGATAAAACACTGTTGTGTATGATGAATACAGCGCTTTCGATTGTTGAATTGAAGGATTCTCCTTGCTTCCGTTGTTAGGAATTTGCATAAATTACAAATGCATTAACTCTATCGTATATTCATACAGCATTACCTACGTTTTTTGAGTTCTTCTGTTCATAGAGCCATACATGGAACTGTTATTTTCCCTTTCTTTTCTTTCTTTCTTTAGGGGAACATGGACCTATTTTCTTGAAATCTCTATATTGAGTTTGTGATTGGAATGTAGTAGCAGGTGCTTAGTTGATAAGAAGAATCGCTGTGATTACAAAATCTTGTGACAGTGCAGTCTTCTGCAGTGATTCTCACGTTCGCGTTGGTATATGACTCATTGAGTTGGAGACCATGGACTGCGTAAACAAAGAAGGTTGGGTGACGGAAACGCCATACTTCGGGAACGTGACATGTCCGGTACATCTGAGATTCGTCTAGGAAGCGGCCGGTATTTTGCACAAGTTTCCAGTTTTTCAGGTTCTCCAATGTCGACTTCATTTTTTTTTCTTCCATCTTCCCTAAGCCGGATACCAGTTCTTCTCCATCTTCTTAATGCTAGATTCCAATTTGTTTCTATTCTCTTCATTGCGGTTTCTATTGCGGTTTTCAGTTTCTCCTCCATCGTTTTCCGTTTTTGTCTCTTTCATTTCGGACAACAAACATTTCGTCATCTCCTCCATCTCGGCGTAAATATCCCACTTCTGACACCATGCAACAAATGTCTTTATTTACTTGAAAATATTTTTACAACAAATTCACTGCAGCAAATCATTCTGTTTACTGCGACAATTTACGGCTGCACGCTACCACTGAGCGCTAACGCTCCAGTCACTCAGATTCAGTACAATTCACAACACATCAACACTGGCTGGCAATTCTTCCTCTTTTTATAGCCTCAAAATGATGCCACCGAACTTTCTGGAAACTTCTCGAAGATACTGCACGCTTCTGCTGAGTCTCCAGCGTCACGTTCCGAGTCCTCTGTTTCCCTCGGGCCGCACTGCCTTCTTTACGTGTTTCAAGTTCTCCAATGCGATAACTCATAACCACGGCGAACGTGAGAAACACTATAGAAGATGCACTGCCATACTTTGTACTTGTACTTCCTAATGTCAATACAAATTGTAGGTTAAGTAATCCTACATCATTTCTGCACAAAGTTTTAATCTTTCACTGTTCTTCCCTGCCTCTCTTATGCTTTCTATTTGAGTATAAATAGAAATATTGAAAAGAATTTCACAGACTATTATTGTCACAACAAATTCCACATAAAGATGTAATAAAATTCACTAAAATAGTGGCACAGAAAACTTTTAAAAAAATATTTCAAGGGACATCAAAACGGGTAAATTCCTATGTTGAATTTATATGGAAATATAACAATGTACCTACCTATTCTAGAATAATGTCTACACAGGCAAGTTTAGGTTCAGAAAGTGGTGCCCCTTTAAAAAAACGGTGAAAATGCAACATAGAATTTTAGGGACATGTAATATTTTCACTACTTTCTAAAGGTAAACGGTAAAAAGTAACATATAACGTAAAAGCTTGAGAAAATCAAAATGTCCGATAAATGTTCCATGTAAAGGGTAGTTTAGGGTGAGAGGTTTTCTTGAAACTCTTAGTATTAAATCATCGGTAAATGCTGAACTTAATTGTCAAGTTTGGATTTAAAGGACTTTTCGTTTCCGAGGCATGCTGCACACACACACATACACACGAATATTTTTACAAAAATACTTTGTTGAATTTTATATGGAAAAAATTTCGAAATTATTAATTTTCTCAACAATGACTGTAAGAAGTTTGGTTATAATGGCATATTATGTTTAAGAACATTTTATCACAAATAATCCATATCTTAAATGTTATAGGGACAGTATCTGAAGATCTCTTCATTTTGAATGAAATTTGCATAACCGGTAAGCTGTAAGAGATTGATAAAAACTTACCACCCAAAAATGTCCTACCTCGTTAAAACACACAATTTATACCATATACAATTTTGTGTGGATTTGACCACATCTCAGATACTCCTTGTTATTATTTTCTATATCGATATACTTTATTTTTCTCAAATTGAAAGTCGTTATTCGCTTTTCTTCAAACATTTCAAAACCATCACTTAGCAATCAGGTCTCTAAAGATTTTACTAACACTTAAAACGTCCCCCTACTCCCTATGCATCTACAAGAAAGTATGCAATAAAGCCTATCCGCAAAAGATTTTCTCGATTAATGTGAAGTTGAAAAGCAAACCACAAAAAATAGCTATCCTTAGTCAAGGATTATCAAAAATGTACTATCTGCTTATCAATCCAAATAGAATAGTTAATACGAGGTGGTAATATTCTGTGAAGTTATAATGAATTGAATATAATAGGAATTTAAAATACATAATTGTTGAGATTGATTGACTAGGGACATGCCCTTCTAAAAATACTTAAATATAGTACTGATTATACAAATTGTGGTTTACAATGCATAATGAATCTTTGAGGCTATTTGGAAATACAGCTTTTAATTTTGAAGAATCGATATTTCTTAAAAACAGTTTTGTAAGTTTTGTAATTATTTTTCGATTTCACAAAGTCCATTCGCATGACTTTCTTTACAAACAATTGATATAAAATATATTCCTTTATCGGCATTGTACTAATCGAGATAAACATTAGCAAAAATGGCTCTACTAGTTCCTTCTAAGTAGAAGTGAAATAAGGTAATAATGGAAATGGGGTTTTATTTATTATGGGCTCTCTTTAACTATTGCAGTCCTCAGCGTCCCATTTTATATTGGGCGTGAAGGACCGCTAAATTTTACTCAGAGGTCTCTTTATTAGGCTTGAGGTTCTTTTACGTGCCGTAAATGTACGACACGGGGCCAACGTCTTCATTTCCCTTCCGAAGGAAGCCATGCTAACGATTTTTATGCCCAAAAAATCCATCATCCTCGGCCGGATTTGAACTCGCGACCTATAAGGTAATACGCAATGCAAAAGCGACAGTTAAATATTTTCAAAAGCCCGTCACTATGTGAAACAATTGAAATTCGTGTTCGCTTTGTACAGGTGTAACACAAAAAGAGAGAGATGAAACGAAAGATGACTTTCCGTTTGAAAAAAGTTTAGCTTAAAATTAAAAATATATACATATGATATAAATTGTGTGTTTTAGCAAGATCTACATTTTTTGTAGAAAGTTTTTGTCTATGTCTTACGGTTTGCTATTTATGCAAAATTCAAGATAGAATAGGATCTTCAGAAGCTATTCCTACAAAATGCAAGATATGCAGTTTATTTGTCACGTAAGTATCTTTAATATGTCGTTAGAACCATTTTTGAGAAATAATTAATTTTAAAAAAATTTAACGGTATTTTTGCTTTGGTCAATGCTGTCCATAGTCGCGCGCACGCACACTCACACACACAAACACACACATACACCAGTCTTTTCTAAAAATGAATTTTGTCTTTGTTTCTGTTTGGATTCAGGCGTCCTCTAAACATTAATTTCTGGTGAAATCTCGGTATCGAATTTTCGGGTGGAATAAAATACGATTTCTATAACTATGTAAAAAAGGTATAATAAATAAATAAACAAGTAAAGA
The DNA here is from genome assembly GCA_030762935.1 of Hymenopus coronatus. Taxonomy (NCBI): domain Eukaryota; kingdom Metazoa; phylum Arthropoda; class Insecta; order Mantodea; family Hymenopodidae; genus Hymenopus; species Hymenopus coronatus. The sequence goes on along the minus strand of CM060888.1, from coordinate 60,205,115 downwards.
GTTATGCTCTACCCAAAAATTCGATGCCGAAATTTTATCGGACAGGGTCCAAGTAAATCACTTTTGAAAAAGGTGAGTTTTAATGAATATGTGTGTCCGTGTGAGTGGTCCTCACCAACAGAACTCAAAAACGTGAAGTCGGCTAAAAACTAGGCTTGATATTTAAGTTCTGAATATTTAAGGATGCTTCCCGATGATTTTCAAGAGAATTTCCCGCTCATCAATCACCATCTATATGGCATAAATTTCGAAAGATTTGTTTTGCAAAAATCATGCTAATAATTTTTTTTTTTTTGAAATACCACATCTTAAGATAAGTTCGTGACAAATGAAATGCATATATTGAATTTTCTCTGAAGTTCTATACATTCTGGATGATTTTTACATAATCGGTAAATAAGAGGAAGCAGAACAAATGTGCTACATAAAAACCAATTTTTTAATATTTCCAACACCTTTTTTCAAATGCAAAGTCAATTTTTCTTCTTTCTTTACTCCTGTCATGCCAAGGGAGCCTAATTTGAACCAACACATAATGGCCAACTCTTAAAAGAGTTGACTATCGCTTTAATCTAACGTATCCATTTTCATCTACATATAAATAAGAAAAAAGACCGTTTGTGCTTAATTTTAATGATTATTTCGATTAGTGTGAAGTAAATAAAATAATAAGCTTTTGTAAGAATATTTTGGTACAAAATAAGTACAGAAAGACATGTAGAGACATTACAGAGCTGATTTTTGAGAATAGATAATACATTTTTAAAAATATAAATTTTATGATATTGTGTGCGATCCGCCACTGATTCGCGGAAAGGCGAATGTTAGTTGTAAGAGTAGTAGTGTGACGCGATGGGCCACCCAAGTGGCGGGCAGCTCGGCGAGCGCATTCATCACTGTGACACCCGACCCGACCCGAGGCGACCCGATGCGACTCGAGCTCTACCGAGCGGCAAGAATGTCCACAACGCCGCCTTGTGTTTTGTTAACGATGAACCGTTTCGAAAGCGAACTTGCCGGGCCGGCGTTTGCAGCAATTAGGGGCTTCAATTACACAAAAATACGCTAACCACTGTTTCATTTCAATAATGGAAGCAGTCAATGCACGATAGTTAAATCTTAGGATAATGAGGATGCATGCCTTCGACTTCCTTGATATCGAAAGCATTCTTTGCACGTGGCGCTCGAAACATCCGATGTAATATCTTGTGTAGAAGACTTTGGATTATACGTCTATTTGCATCGATATTTATATATTCTAATTTATCAAAAGTGAAATATAACAAAAATCTGATGTCTTTCATTCACATGACTTCTGTAACTATTCTGAAAAAAAAAATGTTTTTTCAAAAGCTGCCGCTTGTCTCTACTTCTTGCTAAACAAGATAAAGAGTAGTTTGGGGTGGGAGGATTTTTATGAAAATATTGTGTTGCAACTTTTAAAATATTAAATTCCAATACCAAATTTGGTATTTAACCGTCTTTTCGTTTTAGGGCTATGTGTCCACATAGACATACAAACACATACACACACGCACACAGAGAGACAGATACACACATGTACCTTTTTCTAATTTGGTTTTTACTTTCTCTATCCGTACGTACATACAGTGTACATAGTAGTTAGAGAAACTATTACATTCCACCCAAAAATTTGATGTCAAGATTTCAACGGAAATAAATGTTTTGAAAATCCGAGAAAAGCTTTTTAGAAAGACGTCTGTGTGTCTGTGAATAGCATAGCTCAAAAACTAAAATACCATCAAATACAAACTTGGTGTTTAGGTTTAGTATCTTCCCCATCCCAACTATTCTGTACATGGAAAAGTTCCGAAAATATTGATTTTCCCAAAAAATGGCTCTAATGACTTTGATCAAAATGCCGTATATTTTTAATGTATTGACATGAAAAAAAATGTATATCTTGAATTTTCTGGGAATAGCTTCTGAAGACCTGTTCATTTTGGATGAATTTTGCTGAATTTTTGTAACTGGTAAACCATAAGAAATAGACAAAAGAGTACTCCACAAAAAATGTAGATATCGTTAAAATACATCATTTATGTCATATGCATTTTTGTTGTAGAGTTGAGATATTCGATATACTAGTTTCAATTTTAAGCTACTTACAGTTTTCTCAAACGGTAGGCCATCTTCTGTTTACCACCTATTCCCAACAAGCAAAGCGAACGGGATTTAAATTGTATCATATAGAGACCGGCTTTTAAAGGAATTGGCTGTCACTTATTGTATTACCTTACTTCCCTCTGCTTACAAGGAATTAAGTAATATGACCAATTCTGTTATGTTTATTTCGATTAGCATGATGTTTAAAAGAAAAATCTTTTGTAAGAAAAGTCTGCTCAGCTAGGAAAAGTCTAGTGAATGGAACACTTCAGATTGTTTTTTTTTTTTTATTTTATTCAAAATGAAAATTGAGTTTTATTTGTGGATGCTCTTTAATTGCTGTGCTTCTCATTCTATATTGGAGCTTAATTTTGCTCAGAGGCCCTTTCACCAGGCTTGAGGTGCTTTTACGTGCCGTAAATTTATGACACGGGACTAATGGCTTTGCTTTCCTTCCGAAAGAAGCCATGCCCGAAAAAATCCATCGTCCTTCTCCGGGTCTGAACCCACGACTTGGGGTAATGAGGTTAACATGGTAATCACTACACTCTCAGCTTTTATTCAAAGGTCCTCAAAACATATTTAACTGTTGAAATCTCGATATACCGAAGTTTTGAGCGGAATATAATACCTGCTCTCCAACTATGTATGACTGCATTTTTACTTTCTCTATACTATTATGTACATAGTGTATAGAGAAGGTATTGCACTCCACCAAAAAAGTCGATATCGAGATGTTTTAGGGTCCCCTGAATCCAAAAAAAAGTATTTTCAGAAACAGGTCCGTGTGTGTGTGTGTGTGTGTGTGTCCATGTGTCCGTGTGTCTCTGAACACGATAACTCAAAAACGAAAAGTCGGTAAAATACCAAACTTTGTATTTAAGTTAGGATCTTCCGAGGATGCGACACGAAGATTTTCAAGAAAATCTCCCCACCCGCAACTACCCTTTATATGAAAATGTTTTTCGAAAATTTTGATTTTCTAAAAATTGGCTGTAACGATTTTGATTAAAATATCATATATTAAAGATATTTACCTGACAAAAAAATGTATATCTTGAATTTTCTGGGAATAGCCTCTGAAGACTACTTTATTCTGGATGAATTTTGCATAACTACTAAACCGTAACAAATGGACAAAACCTTAACGTACAAAAAATGTAGAGCACGTTAAAACACAATTTATGTTATATACATTTTTTTCGTGGAGTTGATCGTTTTTGAGATATTCCTTTTTCTTGGTTTCAGCTTTGAAAAACTTTTCTCATACAGAAATTTGTCAACTCCTGTCCATACAAACAAAGGAACATCAGTCACATAGCAACCAGCTTTTGGCTTTCACTTTAACCTATGGTACTCCCTTATTTCGCTTCTACTTACAATAAAGCAAGAAATAAGATTATTTCTGCTAATTTTTCTCGATTAGCATGAAATAAATAAAAGATAAGCTTATGAACAATAATTTGCTGCAGAGATATAGAGAAATCATGTGAATGGAACACATCAGATTTTTTATATTCACATGACTTTCTCTATCCACTCTGCTGCCTACTACTCTTACAAAAACTTATTACTTTCTCCAGAAGCACTATATACATAGTGTATGGAGAAAGTATTGCACTCCACCAAAAAATTTGATACCGAGATTTCACCGAAATATATCTTTTAGGGTCCCCAATATCCAAAAAAAGCATTTTCACAAAAAGGTCTGTGTGTGTGTGTGTGTGTGTGTGTGTGTGTGTGTGTGTGTGTGTGTGTGTGTGTCCGTGTGTCCGTGTGTCTGTGAACAAGATAACTCAAAAACGAAAAGTCGGTAAAATACCAAACTTGGTATTTAAGTTTAGTATCTTCCAGGGATGCGACACGAAGATTTTGAGAAAAATACCCCCACCCCCAACTACCCTTTACATGGAACTTTTTTCGAAAATTTTGATTTTCTCAAAAATGGCTCTAACAATTTTGATTAAAATTTCGTATATTAAACATATTTACCTGACAAATAAAATGTATATCTTGAAGTTTCTGGGAATAGCTTTTAAAGAGTAGTTTATTCTGAATGAATTTTACTACATTTTGAATAACTGCTAAACCGTAAAAGATGGACAAAAACTTACTACACAAAAAATGTAGAGCACATTAAAGCACACAGTTTATGTTATATACATTTTTTTCGTGGAGTTAGTCGTTTTTTGAGACATTCCTTATTTTTGGTTTCTGCTATGAAAAACGTATACTTTTCTCATACAGGAACTTGTCAACTCCTATCCATATAGACAAAGGAACTTCATTGACATAGCAACCAGCTTTTGACTATCACTTTTACCTACAGTTGTCCCTTATTTTGCTTCTACCTAAAAGGAAGCGAGTAATTAGACTATTTCTGCTATTTTTTTCTGATTAGCATAAAGTAAATAAAAGTATAAGCTTTTGAAGAATAATTTGTTGCAGGGCTATGGAGAAAGTCATGTGAATGGAACACATCAGATTTTTTTCTATTTACTTCACCTATGTTGGTGTAAACAGTTGCTGAATTATTTTTGATGCTGCTGTTGAAAACAACGTTGTTCAAGAATAAGACGTTCAACCTTAAACTTCAATCTCCGAATAGTTAAAGGAAGAAGGACACCTTCGATGGCAACGTGAGTGGACCAGCATAACCAAAGACACCACATACAGAAAAATATTTATCGTGAGAGCTGTGTAATCTGAAATTAATAATATTGTTTTTGTTATTTTTTTATAAACATATAAATTATTTTAATTAAAATGTATGATTTGTGGAGTGATAAATTTTAGATATTTATTTTATGTTACGATATATTGTCTTTGTGTTTTATTAGATTTTTTGTTAATATTTATATCTTTATTGAGATTTTTAATCTATCTATAAATCAAAGAATGAAACATCTTCCCAATCAATAGGTTAGCAGCTATTATTAGCTAACATGGGAAATCTAAGGCATACGAATAATAAAGTGTCCCTGTATACTACAAGAACAGACGATACAACACCTCAGCTACAGTTGCCGAAAACTACAAAAGGAAATGAAACACCTGTAATAAACTATAGAACTCAAGAAAATCAAATGCTTAGTGATAAAGACTTTTTATTAAATTTATCAAAGCAATAGACTTCGATGTCCTCTAATTGTTAAAATGTAAATAAAACATTACATGTATATAGCATTCTTAATTAATTAAAGAAAATTGCACTGTTAATATTAAGTGATGTAATGCAAAAATTGTATTATAATCCGTTCCATTTCAAACTACCGCTGATGGCGGTGTCGCTAGTGTTGCTGTTGCCCAACGAATGTAGACTACTGTGCCGTCGCGGGGAGTTACGGGAGTGGAGTGCATGACACAGCCCGTCGCGTAATGCACTCATGTTGACAGTGGACATTTTTGTTAACATTACACTTATGTCATTAACACTAGACAATAGATAATATCTATAGGATTTATTACAACTTGACTACTGTAATGCCGGCAATGTTGTTGTAATGGGGCATCGTACACGAATATGATCATTTAACACACCATTATACTGGAACATTCGTGTAGTGCACAGCGATTTTCCAAAGCGCCTGTCCGTATAAGACGGTTATTGTGAGCGTTCACCTCAGTAATTGAGGAGGCACGGGTAAATAGTATTATTCAATAATACACACACACACACACACACACATACACACACACACATTCACACTTCGTTGTATATTCATCAGAATAAACGAATTACATTATACTAAATGAGACTACCACCTCTGCGGTAAACTAGTCACTGTTTTGGCTTCTCACCCTAGAGGGTCCCGGGTTCGATTCCCGGCTGCGCGGGGAGTTTTTTTTTTTTTATCTAGAATCATTCCCCATCTCCCTAGAGTCTGGAAGTGTGCGTGTGTGTGTGTGTGTGTTTAAAGAGATAATACTGGAAGAAATATCTATAAATCCTACAGCTAAGCAATAAAACACTATCAATGTTTCTAAAACAAAGCCCCTGATGTGACGATAGAAGTTACAAGGGGCTATATAAATTGAAGCAATTAAAAATTCTTGTGGGATAGAATGTTTGCCTTACATTCAAGAGGTCACGAGTTTGAATCTCGCTTAGGGTGAGTTACCCAAATAAGACGTTTTTTCCTTTTTCTTCGGTGTTTTACTTATACTGAGAAGACGAAGAATGCCAAGTAACTTTAAGCACTATGAACCCCGAGATAATTTGAGCATCATTTCACCGATTTCATTTATAACCAACCTAGCTAAAGGACGGTAGCTTAAATAAAAAGTATACTAATAAAAACTAGCCTAAAGCGATGGTCAAATGTTTTATAAGCTGATCGTTATGTGCCACATTGACATTGCGGTTTTTTCGCTTTACCACGAGAAAGTAAAATGATTACAATTTTCCATTTAAGAAAACCTCGGATATGATTGCCTTCATAAAAATATGTATATAACATTAATCGTGTGTTTTAGTGAGATCTACATTTTTTGTAGTAAGATATCTAGGTCTTACGGTTTACCAGTTAAACATAGGTTATCCAGAATGAACAGCACTTCAGAGACTGCTTCCAGAAGATTCAACATATATATTTAAACAGCATAAAATAGTTTAAACAATATTTTAATCAAAATCGTTAGAGCTATTTTTGAGAAAATAAACATTTTCGAAAAATTTTCCATGTAAAGGGTAGTTTGGGCTGGAAAAATTTGCTAGAAAATTCCTGTCACTCCTTGAAATATGCTGAACTTAAATGTCAGTTCGATGTTTAACAGTCTTTTTGCTTTTGAGCTATGTTGTTCACAGACAGACACACAAGCATACTCACACTAACGTATGCTTTTTCAGGGTACTTTAAAACATGTATTTCCGATTAAATTTCCGTATCGAATATTTGGATGGAATATAATACTTTCGTTCCTGTTATCTATATTGTATGTGCATGGTAGAGGAATTAAAAATACGATATTTTTCATTCGCGTGCTTCTTTTCTACATATTTTGGCATGTGTAGCGTGTTCGCACGCGCATGCGCATGTTACTATGAGCTGGAGCCCTCGTCAGACCCGCTATGAACATCATTAACTCAAAAACGAAAGTTGGTGTTTAAGTTCTTCCAGTAAAGATGTCAAATATGATAAAAAAAAGTTTCCCCCAAATTACCTTTAAGATGAACGATTGTTTCGAAATTTTCGATTTTCTTAAAAATGACACTAACGATTAGGTGGAATATAATACTTCCTGTTCTCACTATACTTGGTATATGGTAGATAAAACAAAATTCCGGTTGATGAGTTACAGGTACCTGCACACCACTGAGCTTTTAAAAATCACTTGAAGACTTAAACCCTTCCATTCAAAAAATTCGATACCGAGATATTTATTAACAATTGAGATTTGTCAATTTTAAATTCGCTAGCACATATGTACAATGCACAATAGTAGATAGAGAAGGTATTTTATTCCACCCAAAAATTCGATACCGAGATTCCACCGGAAATACATGTTTTGAGATCCCTGAAACCAAAACAGCATTTTAGAAAACAAGCACTTCCCCCCCCCCCCCGTGTGTGTTAGTGGGCATCATAACTCAAAAGTCGGTTAAATATCATACTTGGGATATAAGTTCGGTATTTTCCAAGGATGTACACAAAGATTTTCAAGAAAATCCCTAACTTCTAACTAGCCTTTGCATGTAACATTTTTAAAACTTAAATTTTCTCAAAAATGGCTCCATCTAATCTGATTAAAATAAGTTTAAGTTATTTTCATGACAAAACGGAATCTTGAATTTTCTGAGCACAGCTTCTGAAGACCTCTCCATTCTGAATAAATTTTGTATAGTTCGAAAATGGTGAGAGATAGATTAAACGTTACTACACAAAAATGTACTACATAATTCCGTCATATATATTTTTGCAGATTTAACCGTTTACGAGACATTACTTGTTAATTATTTCAATTTTAAACTTCTTAAACTTTTCCCAAGTGGGAAATGACCTTTCGTTTCATTTCTTTCGTTTTACTCCCGAGAATACAAAAGAGAAACGAATTTCGATTGTTTTACATAGCGATAGCTTTTAAAGGATTTGACTATCGCTAGTGTATCCTCTTATTTCCCTTCTACTTACAAGGAAACAAGTAATAAGACCAGTTCTGCTAATGTTTATCTCGATTAGAATGGCGTAGATAAAATAAGAATCTTTTATAAGGAAAGTTTGTTTGTGGAACAGCCAGAGAGAGCCATATGAATGGGACAACTTTTTGAGACCAAATTTTTGATATTACATTACAGATTAAAGTAATTTGTTAGTATCGCTACAGTAATTTTTGAGATAGTAGTCACTATTATAATACTGAAGATTGGTATACTACCCTGTAGTTCAGTCCATAAAGCATTTGCCTGTTATGGGAGGAATTCCGGTTGAGGGGTGGAAATTTTTCTCTAGCCAAGAGTATTACCTATCCTTTCCAGAAAAATGTAAATGGCGTGTTATTTATGGACGCTCTTTAACTGCTGTGGTTCTCAGCGTCCATTCTAAATTGGGCGTGAAAGACTGCTTAATTTTGCTCAGAGGCCTCTCTCTCAGGCTTGAAGTTCTTTTACGTGCCGTAAATCTACGACATGGGACCAACGGCTTTATTTCCCTTCCGAAGGAAGCCATGCTAAGGATTTTTACACCCGAAAAAAAATCCATCGTCCTCCGCCGGGTTTGAACCCGCGACCTTAGGTATACGAAATCCTTTCCAGAGTCTGGAAGTATGAAAGTGGTGAGAATGTATGTGTGTGTGTGTGTGTGTGTGTGTGTGTGTGTGTGTGTGTGTGTGTGTGTGTGTGGTCTAATGAAAAACAGAAACCCAAGACAACAGTACACGTGGAACAATTTCTGGTGAAATCTCGGTGTCAAATTTTTGGCTGGAATACAATACCTTCTCTATCTACTGTGTATGTTGTTTATACATGCTAGAGAAAGTAAAGAGTGGACCTATTTGTAAAATGTATTCGAAGCACTATCCAAAATGTTTCTTTCGACTTTGTCCTTTACTTATTTCACTTTCAGTATATAGTGTGTATGCATTTCTTTTAAATATGGCGTTATATTTTGAAAACTAGCTCCAAAACAATATGATGTGTTCCATTCACATCTTTTCTAGCTATTTCACAAACAAACTTCTCTTGTGAAAAAGTATTCTTTTATCTACATCAAGCTAATAGAGATAAACATGAATTGGTGTTAGTATTTGTTTCGTGTAGGTAGAAGGGAAATAATAGAGGAAATAAGAGTGTACACTAGGCTAAAGCGATTGTCAAATCTTTTAAAAGCCGGTTGCTATGTGAAAGAATGTTCTCTGTGTTTGCCAGGAGTAGACAAAAGAGAAGCTATAAGAAGCATGTCTCCCCGTCTGAGAACAATTTAAGTAGCTCAAAATTGAATCCAATAACACTAATATATAAAATGTATATGGCATAAGTTATGTGTTTTAATGAGATCTACTTTTTTGTATAGTAAGGTTTTGTGTATTTCCTACGGGTTACCAGTTACACAAGTTTCAACAACGTTCATACAGAATGAGCACAATTTCAGAACTATTTCCAGAAAATTCAAGACGCACATTGCATTTTGTGATGTAAATATCTTTAATATACGGTATTGTAATCAAATTCGATAGAACCGTGTTTCATTAAAAGAAATTTAAAAAATGTCCCTTGTAAAGGGTAGTTTGAGGTGGGGAAATTTTCTTGGAAATCTTCGTGTCGCATCCAATATACGATTCTTAAATGCCAAGTTTGGTATATATGGTCTTTTAGTTTTGAGGTACGCTGAACATAGACACACACACACACACACACACACACACACACACATACACTCACTGGCCTTTCCCAGAAAATGCTATTTTTGGATTCAGGGGACCTCAAAATATATTTCCGGCGAAATCTCGATATGAATTTTGGGTTACCTTCTCTATCTACTATGTACATTGCAGATATGTGCTAGAGAGAGTATATAAGCTTATCATAGGAAACAAGGAAGGATGCTTTCCTGGCGAAAAGAAACCTAAATAACTTTAATAAGAATAAATGAGTCTGCCTCACATTCAAAAGTTCATGAGTTCGAATCTCGCTTAGGGTGATTTATCCGGATGCTTTCTTTTCGGAATGAGAAACATGTCGAGTAACTGTAAGTTCCATGGACCCCGAGATCATTTGAGTATCATTTCACCAATTAATTTTAGTAATACAGTTAACTGGGTAACTATCCCGGATAGAAATAAACTGTACAAAAAGTTCGGATGTGTTCCATTTACATGGTTGTTGTAGGCTGAAGTGCTATTAAAATCTTTCAATTGCTGATCGCTATTTGATACAATTGAAATTCCCTTTTCTTTGCATGACAAGGATACAAAAGTGAATAATAATTTTCCAAAAGCTTGAAGCGTTTAAAACCAATAACAGGGAATATTTCGGAAATGGTTAATTCCACAAAAAAATTAATTGTGTGTTTTAAGAAGACCTACTGTTTTGTATAGTAAGATGTAGTCCATCTCTTATAATTAAAGAGCAATAACATCGTCATCCAGAATGAAGCGGACCTCAGAGTTTATTCCCAGAAAATTCAAGATATATATTTATTTTTACTTGAAATATCTTTAATATGTATCATTTTAATCAAATTTGTTAGAGCCATGTTGAGAAATCCGAAATGTGTGTGTGTGTGATGCCAGAGGGGATTCCAAGCGTACGTCAGGCCCCAGGAGGATAGGATTACATGTGAGTAATCAACGGTCGGACTTACGGAGCGGGGGAGAGCCACCGTGGAGGGTCCCTACCATATTTCAAGCTGTTTTTCACCACAACGCTGGGAACCCTAGGAGCTTGCGCCTCAGGTCTGACCGAATTCCTGGCCTATAAACGGCTTCCAACGCCATCCCGCCACCGATAACTATTTTCAAAGCGATCACCAACACCGAAGAACCCCACTACCTAAGTCCTCGCTGGTACTTATATAACTCTGAAACAAATCGGTTCGATGAAATGGAAATGAAATGAAGCGATAAGAACTTCGGGAGAATAAGATAATGACCCCATTTGCCTATTGACCAGGGAAACCCCCCCAAAAAACCCATGGGTCAGAGATTTAGCCGCGGGAATCGATCCTGCAACTTCCCGAATGCCAGTCTCGGAAGGAATGCCTGAGCCACCTGGCTTGATCCATGTAAAGTGTAGTTTGGTATCTGGAATTTTCTAAATATAATCGTATTGTATCCTTGGAAGATGTGAAATTAAATACCACGTTTGGTACTTAACCGACTTTCAGTTTTCGAGTTATGCATTCACAGACTCGCGGATCTTTTTCTAAAAATCCTTTTTTGGATGCAGATACTTTGTAACTACATACGTGGTAGAGAAAGTATAAAATAAATGGTTAATATGTTTAATTGTGGCAAATTAGTCAATTATAGTATCAGCCATTTGCGAAGATATTATCAGATTTTGTAACATTTTCCAATATTTTAAGTACACAGTTCTGAAATGACATACCTGTTCTTGCCTATGATGAGACCACCTAAGATCATCAATAGCAAAATGATTTTTCTTTCCGTACACGTGTTATATGCATAGTGTATAGAGAAAGTATTGTATTCCACCCCAAAATTCGTGTGTATCCGTGTGTGTCTGTCGACAGCACAACGTAAAAACTAAAGGGACCGTTAAATTCCAAACATGGTCATCGGTTCCAATTTTAAACTATGCATTTTCTCAAACGGGGTCACATTCCGTTTCATCTCTTTTTTTGTTTTTCTGGAAATGCAAAGCAAACAGAACTTCAATTGCTCACATATCGATCGGCTTTAAAAGATTTGAATATCGCTTTAGAATGGTATATTCCCTTTTTCCCCTTCTGCTTATAAGGAATTGTGTTAATATTTATCTCGTATATCTTGATGTAGAAAGAAGAATACTCTTTTGTAAGAATTGTTTGTTTGTAGAACAGGTAGAGAAAGCATGTGAAATCAACACATCAAATTTTTTAATAATTGACTGTCACCTTAGACTCTTCCATGTGCAATTCTCGTGCTGTGAGTTTGCAGCACATTGGAAAGATCGCAAGTTTGAACTCAGATAACACTTTTCTGGGGTTTTTAAGGCCAACTCTTATACAACTCTTAAGCAGGTCTTTGTTATGAACTTAAGTCCTACCCGGTTGTTGGACTTCTACTCACAAAAAAAGACACAGAGAGAACATGTACCAAAATCATTTAAGAATGAATTTATTATTTTTAACAGGAAGTGGACAATTCTGAATATATTGTAAAATAGTTTGAAAATAAATTATGGTGGGCAGAAAAAGCTGTACGTAAATTATAAAGAGCATAAATGTACACATGAAGAAAAAGGTGTTAGCGAAACACGCTTCTACTATGGTAATTATTTGTACCTTCAGCAGAAGTGTAGATACATCTATAAAACTTCTTTGACTGCCAAAACGAAGAGGAAAAATCCGTGTTTACATGTTCTGAATCTTGTTCTACACACCTCTATCATTTAAAAGTGTAACAAGGCATTGCCAAGACGTTTTATTTTCTTTTGTTTTCCATTCTTGTCCTCTCGTTTTTTCTTATGCTCAAGCGCCGAGAGGCTGACATCCGTAACGAGAGACACAATTTAAACAAAAATAAACATTTCAGGCGGGCTAGAGATTGCTGATCAATGGTCCCTCATCAAGAACACTATTTGGCAAAGCTGGGGCAGAGGACAGATAAACAAACTCAGTTAAATAGTTGCGTCGCGTGGATATATGCATCGAAACGGGAGTCCTGTAGACACATCTGCTGCCTCTAATTATAAAACAAAAAAATTTTACGCTTACAGCCTACTTTATTAATGTGATTAGTGGATTTAACTGCTTTCTGGCATCAATTATGATCAACTGGCTTGATCTTTTCCACTACTGAGAACAGACCTTAATTAAATAAAATAGAAAGTTACCTATTCCAGAAACTTGTTACTGTAGTTAAATTCTATGTACCTTAAGGAATTACAATTGTGAAATTGGATAAACTTTTGGGGAAAAATACAAATTATATTTTCTTGTTTTTTGTATGTTTATGCTGGTATTTTCATTTGGCGCCATTAATTTCCTAAGATTGGTGATAAATTTTTACGCTCTGTGTGACTCTTTAAATAATCCTTAACATGTCCCTATTTATTTTATTACTTTCCTCAATTGAGGGCTGCCATATAGACAAAGTATAACTACACAATTAACGTTTTTAAAAATAATTTACAATGCTAAAAATAAATCGTATAACTAAGTACAATTAACATATAAAATTAGAAATGGTAAACTTCAAATCTAATACAAATAGCACATACAATCTTCTCAAAAATCACTTTAGTAAGTTCAAAATTACAGAAAAAAAATTTAAAGAATTATTATAGCACCAGAATTAAAACGAATACAAGTGATAATAATACAAATAATAGTGCACATACCAAATTTAAATGCCATCTATATACAATTGTTTTCCGAAGTTTTTATTTCCTTTTATTGTCTTAGTAAAATGCTCCACGCATCAAAATGTTTCACCAATTAAATTATATTTTAAACATAATTTTTAATTCGTTAATGACGTCTTAAGCAATCTGTACAGGTAGTTTTATAGTTGTATAATTACATTAACTTTTTATTAAATATTTTGATAGTTTAGTATTCATACATACATGCAAATAAGTTATCTTTTTTCTTTTGATTAATTCATTAGATTTAATTCATTTGAATTAAATGACAGTGTGAGGTCTTTTTATAATGGTATGTTAACGGCAAAATCAAATTCTGAAATTGATTTCCGAATAGAACTTATCTACGTATCTACAACATAAATATTATTTTAAAATTTTAGCGTGGAACGTAAGCCGATTTTCAGGGTTGCGCTTCCATCAGTTTAATAGAGCATCCAGGGACAATTTTGAGTTGAGTTTCAGTGCAGAAAAGCCGTATTGCAAAACTTTTACCATGATGTGGAGGTAATTATGAAAACCGCGTGACATTAAATAGCTCTTTAGAGAGCTGGAAAATCACCTTTTGAGGTTTTCACAGTCATGAAAGACCTCAATGTTAGCAGTATGTTTGTTTATTGGACCATATTGAGACTCGCTGAAACAGGCATACTTATTGAAGACGACCACGCACCGTAAAGACGAAATACCTAATCAAAGTATTGGGGTTCGCATTCGATATACTCCAGTTAAGAAGCAGTCAGTGATGGATTGTGAGCTGAACATTTTAAAGATGGACACGTCTCGTGTTTTCAAAAGTAACCTAGAAGTCACATTGCACTGCTTAAGTTCTAGAGGAAATGAAAATGTTAACAACCGTTCAGCGTAAAATAATTTGTACAAGAGCTGTTTTTTACCTCCCATGTTTAAACTCAGTTTCTGTGTTTCTATGTACCCGCATAACAATACATTTTTAGCATAATACTCAAGAGTTTATTTCTAATGTCAGTATAAATGCTTTTTCCCACAGTTTATATAGATAAGCCATCAATTTCGCTCTTCATGATCAGGAATGGTTTCCCTGATGTTTTTCATCTGCAGAAGACAAAAGCAGGCTATCAAGGCAGAGAAAGTGCAAGGCTATTCTCAGTGTGCTAATGAAGGTACAGCTTCCAGACTCGGCCGACTCAGAGTTGTTGAATATTTCTCGTTCATTAAGTCCTCAGCGGAAGTAGGAGTTCTTGCGGAATGCCTCGCCACGACAACTGAATTTCAACAGCAAACTCTCTTGAGCGAATTCCCAAGAATCAGTCGGTGCCCAACATCTGCCTGTCAATACAGGATTTCCTCACTTAATGAACATACCGGATGCTTGAGGTTTTTGTCATTTCTGAACTTCCTATGCTCCAAGTTTACCACTGGCAGACAAATGACCCAGTTGTGAGAATTCATCCTGTGTTCAACATCTTTCTTGTAGTCTTAATCAGAAGCTAAAAGGATAGCAGAGGAATGTGCCAAATACAGCAAAGGACATTGGAAATTAAAACTCGTCTCAACCTTAGAAGACTTTAAATGCAGCACAGTGTTGCCACATGTAGGTATATATCTACGTAAGTTAGAACTTTGGCGATCGGCTATGATAGGTTCTACCAATTCAGTGTCATCTTGAATTATACATCACCAAATAGTGAAATATCTGCACTGATTTTTAACACTATTCTAATACATTTATTATTCACTTGCACTTTATTTCTCTTTATAGTTATAGGCATAACATATCAAATACGGGGATAATAAATGATACCATTTTAATTTGTTAGCTCATTTTATTGTTTACTCTTGGCTAACTTATATAAAAACCTTATGTGTACCATTCACATGACGTTCTCTATATCCCTGCAAAAAATTATTCTTAAAAAGCTTATACTTCTATTTACTTCATGCTAATCAGTAAAAATTAGCAGAAACTTGCTTCCTTGTAAGTAGAAGCGAAATAAGGGACTACCAAAGCTTAAAGTGATAGTCAAAAGCTGGTTGCTATGTCAATGAAGTTCCTTTGTTTGTATGAACAGGATTTGACAAATCTCTGTATGAGAAAAGTGTAAGTTTTTCAAAGCAGAAACCAAAAACAAGGAATGTCTCAAAAACGATGAACTCCATGAAAAAAATGTATGTAACATAAATTGTGTGTTTTAACGTGTTCTACATTTTTCGTGTTGTAAGTTTTTGTCCATCTCTTACGGTTTAGCAGTTATTCAAAATTCCGTAAAATTCATCCAGAATAGAGCACTCTTCAGAAGCTATTCCCATATAATTCGAAATATACATTTTATTTATCAGGTAAATAGGTTTAATATAGGATATTTTAATCAAAATCGTTAGAGCCATTTTTCAAAACATCAAAATTATCGAAAAAAATTCCATATAAAGTGTAGTTGGGGTGGAGGAATTGTTCTCAAAATCTTCGTGTCGCGTCCCTGGAAGATATTAAACTTAAATACCAAGTATGGTATTTCACCGACTTTTCATTTTTGAGTTATCGTGTTCAAAGACACATGGACACACACACACACACACACACACACGGACCTTTTTTCCGAAGATGCTTTTTTTAGTTAAAGGGGACCCTAAAATATATATTTCCGGTGAAATTTCGGTATCGCATTTTTGGGTGGAGTGCAATACCTTCTCTATACACTATGTATATAGTAACTATAGAGAAAGTAAAAATCTGATGTGTTACACTCATGTGACTTTCTCTAGCAGCTCTACAAAATTCCCACAAAAGATTATTCTTCTTTGTACACAATGATAATCAAGATAAATGTTAACAGAATGTTATTACTTAGTTCCTTATAAGTAGAAGGGAATAAGGGAATGCACTATGCTAAAGTGATTGTCAAATGTTTTAAAAGCTATCGTTATGCGATTGTCATTACAAATTACTTCTTTGCTTGGCTAGGAGAAAAAACGGACACTTCCTGTCTGAGAAAAGTTTAAGTACTTCACAATTGAAACCAATAACAGAAATATCTCGGAAATGGTTACCTCCATTACAAAAACGTAAAGGACAAACAGTGTGTGTTTTGTCATGAGGTACATTTTTTGAGTAGTACGTTTTTTTCTATCTCTTACGGTTTAGCAGTTAAGCAAAATTCATCCGGAATAAAGAGGTCTTCAGAGGCTATTCCCAAAAAATTCGAGATATACATTTTATTTCGGACATAAATAGCTTTAATATACGGGATTTTATCAAAATCGTTAGAGCAATTTTTAAGAAAATCAAACTTTTCGAAATATCTTCCATGTAAAGGGTAGTTTATGATGGGGGATTTTTTTAAAAATTTTCGTGTCGCATCCCTGGAAGATACGAAACCTAAATACCAAGTTTGGTATTTAACGGTCTTTTTGTTTTGGGGCTATGCTGCCCACAGACACACACACGGACCTCTTTTTTAAAAATGCTTTTTTTCGGACTCAGGGGACCCCAAAACATATATTTCCGGTGAAATCTCGGAATCGAATTTTTGGGTGGAATACAATACTTCTCTATCCCTATGTACATTGTACATGCGGGGCTACAGAAAGTAAGAATTGGTGAAATGCTTTAAAATAGCAAAGAATGAATTATGTGTTGTGAGTTTATCTATTGCAATAATTTATTTGCTTTGAACTAACGTGTTTTTGTTTCCTCAACCCTTTTGTTTTCTATTTGATGGCGTCCTTTCGAGCCCTTACATGTTTTTCTTTCTTATTATATACACTACTGTTTTTGTAGTCTAGTATCTTTATCTGTTTCATTTATTCCCTTACTGATACTTATATTATTATATTAATTACATTGAACATTGAATGAATAATGCATTCATTATTTTGCGTTTTTCCTAGTTAATAAGCATTTCGTCTCTTCCACAACCTTAGATATTTATGTAAAATACAAGTTGAATATCCTATATTAAAACTTACCAGTACACCAAGTGCTATAAAAACTTCTTAACAATCTTATGTTAGTTAACTTTTAACATAACATACTATCTGCCTCTGCCTGGCTACTGTGAACTGAATAAATAGTTGAATATTGTAACTAATGTCTTTATTAACTCAATAATTAGTTTCAGATAATGTCTTAAATTCACTGCTGCAAATAATTCACTCGACACTGACACAGTTTATAACTGCGCGCTAATACTCCAGTCACTCTACGACTCAGTACAGTTCACAAAACAACCACATCACACGGCAATCCTTCCTCCTTCTATAGCTAGAAAGTGACGTCACAAACTTTCTGGAAGCTTGCCGAAGATACGAGAAGCCGAAGCTTAGAGAAACATCTCGAATATCGGGAGGAATCATAATGTCGCGAGAAAAGTCGCGCGTTTCGAAGAATCCTGTTACGTTGCGCCAATCTTACGGGTTGTTTACGTATCTTACTGCGATGTCTTACATATCAGCTCAACTGCCGCAGAGTGAACGCGAGAGTGTTCAGACGGCATTGTCACAATATTTATTGTTATAGCCAATGAGTACTATAAGTTACAGGACTCCGGTTTGCTTTTAAAACTTTCTCCAACCCAAGTTAACATTTTCTCTCCCTTGATCCAGTCGCCCTCCGTGGTGTAATGGTTACCATGCTAACTGTATATACCCAATTTCACGGGTTCAAACCCGGCGTAGCACGATGGATTTTTACAGGCGGGCGGGGAATAAAGCCGTTGTTCCCGTGTCATAGATTTACGGCACATTAAAGAACCTCAAGTCTGATAAAGGGCATCTGAGTAAAATTAAGCGGTCTTTCACACCCAGTATAGAATGGAACCCTGAGAAGCACAGCAGTTAAAGGGCGTCTATAAATAAAACACCATTTATTTTTCACCCTTGGTCCGCATTATAAACTAACATTTTCATTGCCTGACTTTTCTGCTGTAAAGGTATAGAATTTTCCGTAAGTATTTTATTTAAAATAATCACAACTCTCATCTGATTAAAAATAAAGAATTCAAAACAAGCATTTAACGATAACTTAAGCATAGAAGCAGCACATAACGCACTTTTACTGAAAAACATGTTTTCTTTAGAAATTTAAAACCACAGAAATCTAAAAGGTTCTAAATATGATGTAACCTGATAGAGAAAAAAAAAAAGCTTATGTGTTCCATTTACGAGAATCTCTACATCTCTGTTGCAAATCGTTCTACTTATTTCAAGCTAATCGAGATAAAATTAGCAGAAATTGTCTTATTACTTGCTTCATTGTAAGAAAAAATGTAGCAAAGGATACCATAGGCTGAAGCGATAGTCAAATATCTTAAAAACTTGGTGATATGTGATTAAGTTCCTTTGTTTGTATGGACAGGAGTTGACAAATTTCCGTATGAGAAAAGTATAATTATTTTAAAGCTGAAACTAATAACAAGGAATGTCTCAAAAACGGTCAACCGCACGAAAAAAAAATGTATATACAATAAATTCACGAATAAAAAATGTATATTTTAAATGTGAAGCCAATAAAAGGAATATCTAAGAAATGGTCAGCCCTACAAAAAGTATATAAGTAGGTATGTGATATAAATTATGTATTTTAACGAGGTAATAAGTTTTTGTCCACCACGGTTTACCAGTTATTCAAAATTCAGCAAGTTTCATCCAGAAAAAAAATATTCAGGGGTTATTCCCAGAACATTCAAAATATACATTTGTTTGGCATTTACATACCTTTAATATACGGTATTTTAATGAAAATCGTTAGTCATTTTTCCTACGAGACATACCATTTGTATAGTACGTTTTTTTGTATCTTTAACTGTTTACCAGCTATGCAAAAGCATCCATAATGAAGAGGTCTCCAGAGGCTATTCCCAGATATACGTTTTATTTGTCATGTAAATATATTTAATATACGGTATTTTAATTAAAGTAAATGAAGCCATTTTGCATAAAATCAATTTTTTTTTTACATGGAGGATTTTGTGTCGCTTCCATGGGAGATGCTATACCTAAATACCAAATTTGGTATTTAATGAACTTTTTTGTTTATAAGTTATGGAAATGGAGTTTTATTTATGGATGCTCTTTAACTGCTATGGTTCTCAGCGTCCCATTTTATACTGGGCATAAAATACCGCTTAATTTTTCTCACAGGCCTCTCTATCAGGATTGAGGTTATTTTACGAGCCGTAAATCAACGACACGGGACCAACGTCTTTTCTTCCATTCCGAAGGAAGCCATGCTAAGGATTTTTACCCCCGAAAAAGTCCATCGTCCTCCGCCAGGTTTGAACCCGCGACCATAGTTATATGAAGTTAGCATTATGAGTGCACAGATATACACAAACCTTTTTCTAAAAGGAGACCTCAATACATATATTTCCGGTGAAATCTTACATCGAATTTTTGTGTGAAATGCAATTGCTTCCTACCCTAATATGTGCATGGTATGTGTGAGGAAAACAAAACAAACATGGTGGTCTATGAAGATGGTAGGACTGGGTCTAGTTAATTATCCTGAACTTCTGTTACAGAAAACAGCGTTGAATTATTTGTTTACAAACAATTGATGTAGGCAATACTCGAGGCACTGATCCAAAGAGTATATTCGAAGTGAAGTCTAACTGGGCAGAACTTGGTAAAACGGCTCCTTGTGACAAAAAACGAAAATAAACCTTCCTCTGGAGCCGGATTCTTGTTTATTTTGCGCCGAAGCAGGACATATGAGGAAGAAAGCTCGTTATTTTGGATGCGCTTCCAGCGGCGTGATCTGGAACATCCTCTGACAAGGTCTCCTTGTTAGCCCGTCACTTTTTATGGCTTCTTCATGTTACCAGAGGAACCGTAACGCCATGCAACTTGTACTCCACATTCTAACAATAGTCAGTCGTCTAGGGCAGCTCCTTTTACGTTTTCATGTTCAATAATTTGCGTAGACCGTAAAGTCATAAACATTTCAGTTCCGCATGAATTGTGAGCCACAAGAAACACAAACCAAGTTACACTGTCGAAACTCGAGACAGGCTCACGTTTTGCGCATGCTGCCTTCTCTAAGTTAATAATGTATCAAATTTCCAGTTTCAATTTCTTCCAAATGGAAAAGCGGCATCGACTGCTATTTTTAATTGCAGTTAATGCCTTACCAAGTCATACCATACAAATACCATGTTTGTAGACGATACTACTTTTATATCAAATATAAATGACCCAAATGAATTGAATAATCAATATAAAGCCACAATGACTAAAGCTTCGGAATGGTTTGAAGCTAATAGTTTATTTTTAAACAAGTCCAAGACTATCTCTGTTTTATTCACTTTAAAAAGGATATCAGACAACTTAGCATTACAGTATCAGACATGTACTAAATTCTTAGGTGTATATATTGATAACCAATTATCGTGGACCACCCATATTTAATATTTAAAAAAGAGACTGTCTAGCATTATATCTTTAATTCGTAATTTGAGAGATTCTATCCCAAATGAATACGTGAAAAGTATGTATTTTGCTTTCTTTAAATCTGTAATCAGATATGGCCTAATTCTTGGGGGTGGTACTACAAATTAAATGAAATGTTTTGTCTTCAAAAGAAAATTTTTAGGATAATTAAAAAAAGTTCCTATATAACCCCATGTAGACCCCTATTTATTGAGTTAGGCATTTTAACTATTTATAATCTTTATATTTTAGATAATTTAGTATAATACATGCCTCTCGTCTTAGATATATTTTGAGGATGGATATTCATAGTTATAGTACTAGATATAGGTCCAATGTAAACATTCCATATTATCGACTAACAAAATCTTAGAATAGTTATAAGTACTTAGGTATATTAAGTTGTATAATAACTTGCCTGATAGTTTTAAATGTTTAAACATGCAGAATTTTAAGTCCAGGATATATACATGGTTAGTCAAACATCCTTTTTATTCTATACATGAATATTTTAATGATATATTTTGTGATCTTTTTTTGTAATTTATTATGACAAGGTTATTGTACTGCCTTCAACAGACGTTGCCAATGACTGTATAGTGCTTTTAGACAAAATAAAAATGAAATGATAAAACCTCTTAGTTATATAGGGAAAAATCCGATGTATTCCATTCACATGACTTTCTCTACATGTCTGTAATAAATTATTATTGTTAGAAAGCTTATTCATCTGCCTACTTCATGTTAATGTGGATAAACATTATTAGGAACGCTCTCATTAGTTAGTTCCTTATAAGTAGTATGAAAGAATACACAGGCTAAAGCGATATTCAAATCTTTATAAAGTTGTTTGCTGTGTGATAGAAATTCGTTCCTTTTGGATGGCCAGGAATTGAAATATTTCCGTATATAAAAAGGTTTTTAAGTATTTAACAATAAATATCCCGGTAATGGTTAGTTCTTCAACAAAAATAAAAAGTACATAAATTCTAAGTTTTGGCGAGATCAACATATTTCTGTTATTTTTTTTTCTATCGCTTACAGTTTAGCAGTTATGCAAAATTCATCCAGAATGAAGAGGTCTTCAGAGGTTATTCCCATAAAGTTCAAAATATACATTTTGTCATGTTAATTTCTTTCAAATGTAAATGGCGTGTTA
Source organism: Hymenopus coronatus (assembly GCA_030762935.1). Taxonomy (NCBI): domain Eukaryota; kingdom Metazoa; phylum Arthropoda; class Insecta; order Mantodea; family Hymenopodidae; genus Hymenopus; species Hymenopus coronatus. Next base: position 60,182,901 of record CM060888.1, on the reverse strand, counting down.
TTTATGGACGCTCTTTAACTGCTGTGGTTCTCAGCGTCCAATTCTAAATTGGGCGTGAAAGACCGCTTAATTTTGTTCAGAGGCCTCTCTATCAGGCTTGAGGTTCTTTTAGGTGCCGTAAATCTACGACACGGGACCAGCGGCTTTACTTCCCTTCCGAAGGAAACCATGCTAAGGATTTTTACATCCGAAAAAAAGCCATCGTCCTCCGCCGGGTTTGAACCCGCGACCTTGGGTATATGAAGTCAGCATGGTAACCATTACACCACTAATTTCTTTCATATACGGTATTTTAATACAAACCGCTAGATTTTTATTAATTTTGGTATTTTACCCAGTTTTGTTATAGAAGTATCGTGTTCACAGACATATCGACATATACACACGGACCTTTTTCTAAAAATATTTAAAATATTTATACTTTTCTCATACGGAAACTCCTGTCCATACAAACAAAGGTACTTTAATCGCATAGCAACTAGCTTTTAAAAGATTTGACTATCGATATAACCTAGGGTATTCCCTAAATTCCCTTCCTCTTACAAGGAAGCAGGTAATAAGACACTTTTTGTAAATGTTTTCTCGATTAGCGTTAAGTAAATAGAAGAATAAACGTTTTAACAATAAATGATTGCAGATTTTTTGGGTTAGGCTCATGTCCATATATACTGCTTACGTTTGGCGCTTCCATTAGATTCTTCAATCGAAGTTTGCAGGACACCCAAGGCAAAAAGAACGAAATAAAAAAGTGAAAGAAAGAAAGGCTTAGCCAGATGTAAGGGGTTTAAATGTCGCCTTGAGGATTGCACAATTTGCAAAATAATATCCTTTGTGAAGAAGTGAAGTAGGAAAGTGGTTCGTTTACCAGTTTGAAAGCAATCTTGATAATCGCACTTCTTGGTTTAATCCTGTCAGAGAGGGTCGGTTGGCGACAAAACCTTCCCGAGGCCACCCTCCTAACGGGAGCAGCTAACCAATTAACGAGAAATACATAAGGGTGGCACGGAAACATGCGAAGGTCACAGGAGGGGAGTATCGGATGTCGGAGACCACCTTTGTGGGAACGTTTACCAGTCTTGTGGGACATAGAAATCTTCCTTGTGGAGAGCGGAGACCGTCATATTATTACATCACATGACTTTCTCTATATCTGTATAACAAACTATTGTTAAAAAGATAACGCTTCTATTTACTTCATGCTAATTCAGAAAAACTAGCAGAAATAATATTATTACTTGCTTCCTTGTAAGTAGACGCGAAATAAGGGAGTACCATAAGTTAAAGTGATAGTCCAAAGCTGGTTGCTATGTGATTGAAGTTCCTTTGTTTGTATGGACAGGAGTTGACAAATTCCTGTATGAGAAAAGTATAAGTTTTTCATAGCTGAAACCGAAAACAAGGAATATCTTAAACACGACCAACTCCTCGAAAAAAAATGTATATAGCATAAATTGTGTATTTATAATGTGCTCTACATTTTCTGTGTAGTAAGATTTTGTCCAACTCTTACAGTTTAGCAGTTATGCAAAATTCCGTTAAATTCATCCAGAATAAAGTAGTCTTCAGAGGTTATTCCCAGAAAATTCAAGATATACTTATTATTTGCCAGGTAAATATCTTTAATATACGATATTTAAAAAAAAAATCGTTAGAGCCATTTTTGCGAAAATCAAAATTTTCGAAAAAAGTTCCATGTAAAGGATAATTGGGGGTGGGGGATTTTCTTGAAAATCATCGTGTCGCATCCTTGGGAGGTACCAAACTGAAATACCAAGTTTGGTTTTTAACGGTCTTTTTGTTTTTGAGCTATGCTGCCCACAGACACACACATACACACAGGCAGACACACAGACAGACACACAGGACATTTTTCTAAAAATGTTTTTTTTTGGATTCAGGGGTTCTCAAAGCATATATTTCCGGTGAAACCTCGGTATCAAATTTTTGGGTGCAATACAATACCTTCTCTATACACTATGTACGTAGTACGTATAGAGAAAGTAATATATATTACATTCATATGACTTTTTACTTTCTCTAGCTCCATATGTACAATGTACATAGGGATAGAGAAGGTATTGTAATGCACCCAAAAATTCGATACCGAGATTTCACCGGAAATATATGTTTTGGGGTCCCCTGAGTCCGAAAAAAGCATTTTTAAAAAACCTGATGTGTTCCATTCATATGACTTTCTCTACATCTCGGCAACAAACTATTTTTAAAAAACTTATGCTTGCATTTACTTCCTGCTGATCGAAAAAAATTAGCAGAAATAGTCTTACTACCTTCTTCCTTGTAACTAGAAGCGAAATAATGGAGTACCATAAGTTAAAGTGATAGTCAAAATCTGATTGCTTTGTGACTGAGGTTCCTTTGTTTGTATGCACACGAGTTCACAAAGTCCTGTATGAGAAAAGTATAAGTTTTTATAGCTGAAACCAAAAGCAAGGAATATCTCAAAAACAATCAACTCCACGAAAAAAATGTACGTAACATAAATTGTGTGTTTTAAAGTGCTCTATATTTGTTGTGTTGTAAGTTTTTGTGCATCTCTTCCGGTTTAGCAGTCATACAGAATCCCGTAAACTTGAACCCAGAATAAAGTAGTCTTCAGAGGCTATTCCCAAACAAATTCAAAATATACATTTTATTTGTCAGGTAAATATCTTTAATATACGATATTTTAATCGAAATCGTTAGAGCCATTTTTTTTAGAAAATCAACATTTTCGAAAAAGTTCCATACAAAGGGTAGTTTGGGGTGGGGGATTTTTATTAAAATCTTCGTGTCGCATCCCTGGAAGATACTAAACTTAAATTTTTCATTTTTGAGTTATCGTGTTCGCAGACACACGGACATACTGATTACACGGACACACGGACACTCACACACACGGACCTTTTTCAGAAAATACTTTTTTTGGATACAGGGGACCTTAAAACATATTTCCGGTGAAATCTCGGTATCGAATTTTTTGGTGGAGTGTAATACCTTCTCTATACATTATGTACATAGTACGTATAGAGAAAGTAAATAAACAAAATCTGATGTGTTCCATTCATATGACTTTATCTACTTCTGTGTAACAAATTAATGTTAATAAGCTTATTCTTATATTTATTTCAAGCTAATCGAGAAAAAATTAACAGAAATAGTCTTATTACTTGCTTCCTTGTAAGTAGAAGCGAAATATGGGAGTATCATAAGTTAAAGTGAAGTCAAAAGCTGGCTACTAGGTGACTGAAGTTCCTTTGCTTGTATGGACACGAATTGACAAATGCCTGTATGAGAAAAGTATAAGTTTTTCAAAGCTCAAACCAAAAACAAGGAATATCTCAAAAACGATCCACTCCTCGAATAAAATCATATAACATAAATTATGTGTGTTTTTTCGTGATGTACATTTTTTGTGTGGTAAGTTTTTGTCCATTTCTTACGGTTTAGCAGTTATGTAAAATTCCTCCAGAATAAAGTAGTCTTCAAAGGCTATTCCCAGAAAATTCAAGATATACGTATTATTTGTCAGGTAAATATCTTTAATATACGATATTTTAATCAAAATCTTTAGAGCCATTTTTGAGAAAATCGAAATTTTCGAAAAAGTTCCATGTGAAGGGTAGTTGGGGGTGGGGGATTTTCTTGCAAAGCTTTATGTCGCATCCTTGGAAGATACCAAACTTAAATACCAAGTTTGGTATTTAACGGTTTTTTAGCTATGCTGTCCACACACACACGGACCTTTTTCCAAAAATGCTTTTTTGGATTCAGGGGTACCCAAAACGTGTATTTCCAGTGAAATATCGATATCGAATTTTTGGGTGGAATACAATACCTTCTCTATACACGTGTACATAGTACGTGTAGAGAAATTAAGAAGGTCAGTGTGTATGTGTGTGTCTGTCTCTCTGTGTGTGTCTGTGAACAGTATAGCCCCAAAACAAAAAGACCGTTAAATACCAAACTTGGTATTTAGGTTTAGTATCTTCCAAGGATGCGACACGAAGATTTTCAAAATAAATCCCCCCCCCTCACAAATCCTTTCGAAAATTTAGATTTTCTTAAAAATGGCTCTAACGATTTTGATTAAAATCCCGTATAATAAAGTTATTTATGTCCGATATAAAATGTATATCTCGAATTTTTTAGGAATAGCCTCTGAAAACTTGTTTATTCTGGATGAATTTTGCTTAACTGCTAAACCGTAAGAGATAGAAAAAAACGTACTACACAAAAAATGTACCTCATGACAAAACACACAATTTTTGTCCTTCTCGTTTTTGTTGTAGAGATATTCCTTGATTTGTTTTCGAGATATTCCTTGTTATTGGTTTCAAATATGAAGTACTTAAACTTTTCTCACACAGGAAGTGTCTGTTTTTTTTTTTTTTTTTGTTTAGGATAGCTTTTAAAACATTTGACAATCACTTAAGCATAGTGCATTCCCTTATTCCCTTTTCCTTATAAGGAACTATGTAATAACATTCTGCTAACATATATCTTAATTAGCATTGTATACAAAGAAGAATAATCTTTTGTAAGAGTTTTGTAGAGCAGCTTGAGAAAGTCATGTGAGTGTAACACATCAGATTTTTCTATCTCTTCTGTAACTAACTATTTATGTAAAAGTGCAATCTTCTGTTTACTTTATGCTAAACAAAATAAGCATTAGTGGACAGGTTTTGCTATTGAGTTCCTTTTAAGAAGGAAGTAAATAAGGTAATACACTGGGCCAAAACGGTAGACAAGTCTTTTAAAAGTTGATTGCTATGTGAATGAAATTCAGTTCTCTTCGTGTGGCCAGAAGTAAAACAAAAGAAGCATTAATGACACATTCCCCTTTAAGTAAAGTTTAACTCCATGGCACGACAGCTCACGGGGAACCTTGGCCTACCGCCCGGCCGCTGCGTCCCCCATCTCGGTCCATTACAGACGTCATAGATGGGGTGCAGTATTGGAGGGTGAGACGTGGTCAGCGCCTCGAGCCCCCCCGGCCGGTTAATGCGGTCCTCATGACCTGGAGCCGCTACTTCTCCATCAAGTAGCTCCTCAATTGGCCCACCAGGGGCCAGGTCTCCCAGCGGGGGAAAAATCCCCACGCCGGTACTGGGGATCGAACCCAGGTCTCCCGCTTGGTAAGCAGCAACGCTACCACCGCGCTAAAAAGACGATCTTGAGTAAAGTTTTAAGTATTTTAAAATTGAAACAATAACAAGAAATATCTTGGAAATTGTTAATTTCCACAAGAAAATGTGCTTTAACAAGATCTACGTTCTATTATCTATAAAGAAGAGAGCTTCAGGGGCTATTCCTAGAGAATTCAAGATATAATATATATTCTAAATTTTATTTGTTATAAAAATATCTTAAGTATATTTATTTTAATCAAAATCATTAGAATTAGTTTTGAAAAATGAAAAGTTTGAGAAAATGTTCAATGTAAAGGGTAGATTGATTGTAAATCTTCATGTCGTATCCTTAAAGGATGAAGTTTAACTTGAATACCTTGTTTGAATTTAACGGATTTTTCGTGATATGCTATTCACAGACACACCTTCTCTCTCTACTCTCCCTCTCTCTCTTATTATTATTTTTTTTTCATTTATTTATTTAGGGGAGCTCTAACCATTATTCCTGGTGATATGTCAATTTTGAAATTTAGGTTGAAATTTATCTGCATAGTAAGTGGAGAGAAAACAAAAATATCTGTGTACATTCACATGACTGTCTGTACCCTATATCATTTATTAATATGTATTTATATATACGTATAAAACAATATATAAACATTCTTCCTAAGCTTATTTTTTTATCTACTCCATTTCAATTCAGATACATCTTTGCAGAAATTGCCACATCACGCATTCCTTATAGATTCAAAGTGAACAATGTTAATCAAATGTTTAAAAACTGGACGCAATACGCTGGCCTTTAAATTTCATACTCTTTCCATGCAATTGCAATAACCACTTGAAGATCCACAAGACTTTAAAAGAATAACGTGCTTCAAAGGATTGTACATTTTTGTGCAGTGGTTTTCGTCTATCGTTAATATTTACGTTATACAAGGTTATTAAATTTAATTCCGAATGAGATGGATATTCCCAGAAAAGTAAGATATACATTTTATTTTTCATGTAAAAATCTATAAAAACTTTACTGCAAAATGTAGAAACAGTTCAAAAGCTACCTATGTCACTTAAATGAAGTAATAAAAATTGTACATTTTTGTGTAGTGGTTTTCGTCTGTTGTTAATATTTACGTTATACAAAGTTACGTAAAATTAATTCCGAATGAGAAGGCTATTCCCAGAAAATTTAAGATATACATTTTATTTTTCATGTAAAAATCTATAATAACGTTACTGCAAAATGAAGAAACAGTTCAAAAGCTACCTATGTAACTTGAATGAAGTAATAAAAGTTTCCATTCTTTCCTGGCCATACATATTTATAAGGGTTATTTTGACTGTAGATCCTATTCCTGTGTATTTTAAGTTTCTAACAAAAAAACAAAAAAAAAAAAAAAAGCGGTGCCCGCCAGGGTAGTGTGGTGGTAGCGTGTCTGCTTCACATTCAAAAGGCCGTGAGTTTGAATCTCCTTTAGGGCGAGTTGCCCAGATAAGGTTTTCTCGGGGCTTTTCTTTATCCTGAGAAGACGAATGTCGAGTAACTTTAAGTTCCATGGACCCCGAGATCATTTGAGTATCATTTCACCAATGTCATACATCGTCCGATGTGACCAACCAGCTTAAAAAAAAAAAAAAAAAAAAAAAAGCGGTTTGTCGCGAAATGTGCTCTTGCAAAGAAGCTGCGTATGGCTTATACTTTTTCTAAATGTTGCGAGAAGTTTATATGGTATATTAGTGAAAATGGCCAGCGCCATTTTTGAGAAAATCTGAAATTTGGAGGAAAAAAATCTTCCTTGTAAGGGTAGTTTGAAGAAGAGCAGGTTTCTTGAAAATATTCATGTCGGATTGTAGCGGGGTCTTCTTCGGATGCTGGAATCTCCAATGCAGTGGTTCGTTCTTAGGCATTCTCAGCTCAACGGTTGATGAAAACTCCACGTTGCTAATTATCCCAGAGTACTTCTGTAGGTGAGGCAAGATTGTAATAAACACAGCATTTCCCATTAATACTTTAATTTCTTTCTTTCTGAAAATACTTTAAACCTTAATGGGCGGCTAATTTGCTTCCTTACATTATTGACCTTGACACCACTTTAACACATTAACAAGGAGACTAATCTATAACCACCCTTCAAAGACGTGGACGTGCTTTCGTCTTCTCACAAGCGTTCTGATCACAACTAAGTATCTACACAGATTGAGATTCAGGACGAGAGTAAACGTCTGGGGCATGCTCCCCTCTTATATACTGGGGAACTCCAACACCTATGAGTGGTCCCTTGGTCGCATCACTTTACATACTGTGAAAATAAATTGAAGTTTTGTTAGTGCCGCATCCTCATGACGAGTCTGAAAAAACCCAATGTTTCTATCTTTCTCTAACTTATATCTCTCCTTTTCTATTTTTCCAAATTCTTCTGTTTCCTGGAAGTCAAGTCACTACCCTTGTCACTTTCTTTTCTATCTTTTTCTCTTTTCTATTTTTTTCACTTAGCCTAATACTGTGCTCATTACCAAGTGTGGTTGGCGAACTGTTACCTGGAATTAAGCTAGCTTAATTATCTAGGTTACAATTTGGTTTTGTATATATTTTTACATCTCAATATTCTCAACTATTTTAACACCACTTTCCTTAATATTATAATATTATGCACAATTCCACTTTTTATGTTGATTTATGTACATGTGGTATGTCCTCCTACAGGAACTTTAGAAGATATTAAACTTAAATACCAAGTTGCTTAACCGACTATTCGTTTTTGAAATATTTTCTTCATAGACACATATACACACACAAACCTCATCTATTTATTTTTTCTGGATTCAGAAAGCCTCAAAGCGTGTAATTCCGATGAAATCTGGTATCAAATGTTTGGATAGACTGCAGCCGTTCAATAAAATTATGTGTTCTAAGCTGCAGCCTACAAACCGAGTATTTGCTGCAAGAAGAAATCGGGTAGATGAAACAAGATTAGAAAATTGCAGTACAGTACACAGCGGAGATAAATAATGAAAAAGAAGAAGAAAAGAAAGTGGTGCTCTCTGAAAAACATTTATTTCCAACATATTCTCTGTCTCGGTATTTGCTCGAAAGAAAATGTCTGTAATGTTTTGTTTGTTGTTGTTGTTTTCGCTTTTGAGATCTTAACTAGAAAAATCTGTTCCATCTAAGTTTGGCCAGCATCTCTCAACTGTTGCATGACCAGTCATTTCTCATAGGCCGCCGTGGTGGAATAAGCAAGTATCCTTCGTTTTAAGCCTGTCTCTCGGATGACGAAAGCACGTATGTGCTATCATGATTAGAACTCGGTCCGGAGTCTCAATTGCCGGCTTGAAGTTCGGTGCACACAGAGAATAATTATGAAGTGATGGAGCAGACGTGGTCTCTCTATATTCCGTTTCGAAACATGTTGCACAACCCAGCATTGTTAATTGCCCGGTCTCGTTCAGTTCCTGTTAGTAGATAAGAGCTTAGCTGAAAGAGAGAGAAAATGTTGAAAATACGAAAGGGTAAGCGTTAGATACTGAAAAAACTTGATGGTTCAAACATATTTTGAATGACAAGAGAAGAGCATTTTGTTTCGATACAGTAAATATGTTTCATGTAATTCACTGCAATGAACTCTGAGTGTGTTTGGCTAATAAGTTTATTGTCTTTTCAAAGTTCTGCACATTATTATCCTGCATTTTTGTACAAGGTGTTTTTATTTACTAGTCATATTATGAAATAACTGTTTTACTGTGTTACTTTATGAATTAGAACGATGCATATAATGTATGCATACATTCACACATTATGCAATGAGCTACTTTTGGAACAGATTATATTGCATGTTTACGCTACCCTCTGTTTATACACTAACTGCTTTGTGTGTTCGTAACTGTGTGCACTTCGGGACCGAAAACCGAACTCGTGACAGTGCTATATCGATTTTATCGCCTGCTCTACGTAGGGTTTATATCCCATTCAAAGGTGTATTTAGCCAATCCGGGGAAAGAGGCAGGAATTGTGAGCGACAGATTATACTATCGACGCGGCAGCCTATAAGAAACAAGGATTAAGCGACACCGGGCAAACTTAATGTGGAACAGACCTTAGATATACAGGGTGATTCAAAAATACTTTTACGGCATTTGGGGATGGATTCCTTACATGGAAACCAGAAATGGGTTCATATAAACATATGCACTAAAACCCCTCATTTTCACGTTATCGATTTATTAATGAAAGTTTACGTTCGACTACTTTCCGGGACCAACCTAATAACTTCATTTACCAATGCACTCATTCAAAGTAGTATCCTGCGGAGTTGGCCTTGTGTTGCCATGGCACTTGTTTACATTTGTCAGTTGTGTAATACATTCGCCCAGCTCGCCTTACAGGTGCTGTTTATAGGAACTCTCCCAGACTTACTAGAATATGTGCCCCTGAAAGGTAGAAGAAACATATGGTTTATGCATGATGGGGCTCCAGCACATTTTCGTCTCACTATTCGAAATGCATGCTAGTATCTACCAAGACAGATGGATAGGTAGAGGAGGACCTTTCCCATGGACTGTATGCTCTCCCGACCTCAATCTTTTGGAATTTTATCTTTGGGGGCACCTTAACAATTTCTTTATGGAGCAGACATTTCGGATGAAGAAATTCTTATTTTACTAGCCATGGAACCCTGCGAAACCATACAGTGAAGTCAGGGACTATTTGACAGTACATCCTTTGATGAGAACAGGCAAAAGAAGGACATTTCGAGCATTTACTATGAGTGATGATTGTGTTGAACACCTCCCAATAAGTCGCCCTCCGTGGTGTGATGGTTGCCATGCTGGCTTCATATACCCAAGGTCACGGGTTCAAATCCGGCGGAGAGCGATGGATTTTTTTCGAGCGTAAAATCCTTAGCATGGCTTCCTTCGGAAAATAAGTAAAGCCGTTGGTTCCGTGTGGTAGATTTACGGCACGTAAAAGAACCTCAAACCTGATAAAGAGGTCTCTAAGCAAAATTAAACAGTCTTTCGCGCCCAATGTGGAATGGGACGCTGAGAACCACAGCAGTTAAAGAGCATAAATAAAACTTCATTTCCATTTCCCCCTCCTAATAAGTTGACATTAAAAATAGAACAATGTGTCATTTAAAATATTTTGATTAATAATATTTGGAATCTCAATAAATCAAAAACGAGGGCTCTAGGACATATATCCCCAATCTTTGTAAAAGTATTTTTGAATCATCCTGTATACCTATTGGTTTACTGTTTGGAACAACTGCAGGAAAATAAGTCTATCTCACATCTAACTTCTACTTCTATTTAAAATAGCAACTTTGAAATAATTTAAACCCGTTAAAACTAGTTCCCCTTTAAATTAATGATATGAACATTGGACCTAGTAATAGCAGTGAACGCCACATATTTTCTAACGCGCTATTTTTGCAGCCGTTTAATGATGCGGTGAGGTATGCACCATTTACATTTATCCTGTAGAAGTGTTAGGCTGGTAGTGCCGACATATGGCAAGCACGAGCCGCTTTTCTCGTTATTCGCAACACCTAACGAGGCGCCGTTAATTGGGGGTTTCCCCTTACAGTCGTACCAACCGGCATTCTACACGGTTCCTCCCCGCACCTGCGAAATGCTTTCCATCCTCATTAACTGTTCATTCGAAACGCTACTAGATGGCACAAGTGATTCCTGCCACTGTCATTATCTCAAAACATTAGGTAACGCTAGTTAACTAGCATGCTACATCTACTGTTGCAGTGAAGTGCAACAGCTTTCCTACCAACTTCAAACTAAAAACCTCTTTATGTTCTGTGTGAAAGATATACCTTCACAGATTCGTGGAATGTGCAATTATAGAATAACCATCGATTACAATTCATATCAGAAATGAATCATTCTTGTATTTTCAGAAATTCTATAATTTTTTTTCGTTTCTTTCTCTACCATGTACATAAATACATGTTTTGATGTCCGCTGAACAAGTGAGTGTGTCTCCATAGTGTGTGTGAACAGTATAAGTTACTCAAAAACAAAAAAATCGGTTAAACATTAAACTTGATATTTAAGCTCAGCATTTTCCATGAATGATGCACAAGATTTCCAAAAAAATGTCTCCATCCAAAATTGCCCTTTACTTGGATTTTGATTAAAATTCGCATATTAAAGATATTTACATAGTAAATAAAATGTATGTTCTGAATTTACTGGGAGTGAAATCATCTTCCTTGTGGACGACTTTGTTTAACTGGTAAAGTGTAACGGATAGGCAAAAGCTTAGTACACAAAATATGTAGAGCTCATCAAAACACACATTTTATGTCCATTACACTTTTGTTGTAATGATAAAATTTATTTTCTCAATTCCTTGTACATGGAAAATAACTGCATTTCAATGACAAACACATTTTAAAAGATTTTAAAAGATTTATTTATTCTTTTGGTCTAGTGTGTTGCCTTATTATCTTTCTACTTATAAAGAAACTAAGTAATAAGACCATTCTGTAATATTTATCTTGAGTAACATGCTGTAGATAAAAGGATAATCTTTTGTAACGACAGTTTAATTGTAGAACACATAGAAAAAATAGAGTAAGTAAAAGTTTTACCGGAAATACATTTTTGAGGTCCCTTAAATAAAACACAATTTTAGAAAAAGGTTCGTGTGTATGTGTGTACAGTGTAAAATGCTTAAAAATAAAACATTCGTTAAATACCAGCATTTTCCAAGGATGTTGATTTTCTCAAAAATGGCTCTAATGTTTTCTATTAAATTTCCCTATATTAAAGATATTTACATGACAATTAAAATATATATCCGAATTTCCAGGAAATGCCTCCGAAATGGTCTTCCTTCTGGTTGACATGCTTAACTGATAAACCGGACAAAAGCTTACTACAGATAAATGTAGATCTCGTGAAAATACACAGTTTATGTCACATACATTCTTGTTTTAAGTTAACCATTTGTGAGACACTCTATGTAACTGTTTCAATTTTAAAATACATATACTTTTTCTGAAATACGTAGTTTTCATAGATATACTTGTTTTCATTTTTAATTCATGGCACAGCTAAGAAAAGTAAATTTCAACGTCAATTGCATAGCAGCAGCTTTTGAAAGGTCTGACAATGATTTGTTACAGTATATTCTCTTTCACTTATAAGGAATTAAGTATTAAAACCATTTCTGCTATTGTTACTGATTAGCGTGAAGTAGATAGAACAATGATCTTTGTTTGGAATAATATGTTTGCAGAACAGGTAGAATAAGTAATTTGAATGGAATATATCAAATTTTTTAAAATCGTTTTCTTTCCAATTTACAATATTGTTTTTCACATGCGGCTTTCAACTACAGTATGACCAAAATTACTAATTTCAATAGCTTGCATTTTGAAATGAAGAAATGTCTTTTATCAACACAACATATATCATAATTCTTACATTTAAGAGATTTAGATTTCTCTTAAATTAATTATTTTAGCTATGAATAAATTGTAAATGTATATTCAAGAACTATACTTTAAAACTATTTTTCCGTCTACCTTATTCCTATTTATGTTTGGTTGCACGACTAAGAGAGAAAATAAACTTGTAGATTAGCGAAATAATACCATAAGTATTAGGATACATATTTTTCTGAACGTGAATAGTGTGAAACAAAAATTCAATGCATATTTCTGTCACGTAATGGACAGTTTTGAAATTTTCTACCAACTGAACTTATACTATAAATGCAAATTAAATACAACTGTTCAACATTTTGGCATTTTTCTTGAAGTTTAATAAAAGTACATTACAGTAAAGTGAAAACAAGCATTAATCTAATAGCCATTCGAGTTTGTAAACCCATTTCAGCAAAGGAAGATGAAGATATTCCTTGTAGATATATTTTGCTATAATTACTTCACCTGTTTAGGAACTTGTATTTTATACGTTAACCTGTCTTTGATTAAAAAGTTTAAGGCAAATGCAACAATAATGTGAGAGCAGAAAAATGTGCGGAATGTTAATATTTCCAGTTCCACCAGGCCACTAAAGTGTCATAACGTTTATGTATGATATGAAATTCTTTGTTTAATTAGAGTTGAGTTCACTTTACCTTCACCAAATTTGTGGACGGCGTAATTTAATTGTTTGTTTTTTTTTCACACAAGTCGTGTGTAGGACAGGAGTTGAATAAGTAGAGTCAAGACTGAAAATAATTTGAGACCAGCATGTGATTTACCGGGAAACATGCGAGTCAGTTGAGGAATTTATTACTATTCCGGCATGTTGCCATGGTAGCTCAGTGGTAGAGCAACCGGCTAGAGACCGGGAGATCCGTGGTTCAAATCCTGGCTATGGCATTGCATTTTTCAGTCTGATTCCCTTATACAACCAAAAAGCTTGATTGTAAATAAATATAAAGATTTTTTTGCAATCCTAGCATTAAAACGGCTTATTATTATGGCATAAATCGCGCAACAGTGCCAGAAAATGAACGATATAATACCATGGCAACAAGACAGCAATGTCATCATCACAGCACAGCATAGTTTTTCTCCAATGTGCCTGTAAGAAAACCTGAAAATTCCCTCTCGCAAGTGCAACAACATTCAAACACAGAATCACTCCATTAAATTATTTTAAAACCAAAACCAAACACAACAAATATATATTGATTTTTCTGGAATAAATAAACTTCGTTCAAAATGTTAAGCGAAATGCAATCTATATTTTTAATAGTTTTATCATTACCTTCCATTTTCCTCTATAAATGCTGAAACAATGAAACATTTGTGTAACAACCATAATACGTCATACATCTGTGATCTCTGATACATTATAATTTTTCATTTAGCAAATTTATTATTTATGTTTACACATTTTAATGCAAAAATTGCATAAAACATAACACATGCATAATCTCACTATTCTCACGCTAAACATACACTCATGTCACAATCGGTCAGATTATATAGTAGTTACGTAAATAACCTTTGTTTCTCTATGATAAAAGCTGATTCATACATAAGTATAAGAACATAAGTATGAAAATCCAAAATCCATAATATCTCCGTCAAAACTCAAACATGTACTTGAACTGCTCTATTATGTGCCTCCAATTTTTCATGAATATTACTGAAGTCTTTTATCTGTGAAAGTAATTATGCTCATGTAGAAAAGTCACTGACTTAGCTGATTTTGTTTGGCTGTCTGAAATAGGCCAAATAGGTTCATAACTTTTAAAATGACACTTTTTATAATTTATTTACAAAAATAACTAATGTAGTAAATCAAAATTTAAATCTGTGAGGTTGTTTATTTGCTATTAATAATCAAACATATATAGCTTAAGTTACGCTTCATTCAGGACAAAAAATATTAATTTTATGATTGTGCTTTTCGTTAATATGAACAATAAAATAAATTAAGTATTTTGAATTGCATGAAACATAAGTTTAAGCTGCGCCGATTAGCCCTAGCTCTAATAAAATACACCCCAGTCGTCTGTCTTTCTTCCTTTTTTTTTTTTGTTTGTGTACAAAGCTATATTTTTCTCACTTTCATAAAAGCGAGGGTTAGACCGTTTTTTGTGCATGTTTTCATTTTTTTTATTATACTTTCACGATTGAATCTTCTTCTTCTTCCACTCTTTTGAAATGCACAATCTGGAATTGTTTGACAAAATTATAATAATTACACGTGTACCATATTTACAATATTAAATATCCTTTTCCTCTTTTTAGGCATAACACTTGGACCTTTCCCGTTTTTCGAAAAATCAAAATAAAATCTGTATTTGTTTTGACTCTCCAAGTTATTGTTTGTAAACATAAACGGAGGATAGTATATTGAAGGAAAAAAAAAAAAAACAGATGGTGCTAGTATCTAATTTTCTTCAAAAATGGACATTCTCTCTTATTGCTAATAGTCCTTCCATTTCTTGTATTATAAAGTGGTTTTGCCTGTCCACTCCATATTTCTTGTTTCATTAAAAGTAAGTAAACTGGTGATAACGTGCCTCTCATCAGTCGGTCACGAGCTCGAATCTTAGTTACGGTGAGTTATCCGGATAAGGGTTTTTCCAGGGCTTTCTCCTTATCCTGAGAGGACGAATGTCGGATATGGACCCTGGGCTCTTTTGAGCAATGTTTCACCCATTAATTCATTCATCACCCATATTACTTACCAGGTTAAAGGATGCTCAACTATAAGGAAATAAAAAAGAGGAGATAGTTGATGTGCCATGATCATGTTGCAGGTCATGCAATACAGGAACATTGCTCTATCGTGTAAAGAACTCGTTCATTTATACTGGTTCACGAAGAATCACATTTGGAACAATAGTTAAGTTCAATACAAAAAGTCTTCATTGTAAACCTATTCTAATTTCAAAATATGTTGTGTTGATAAACTACCATTTATAAGGAGTAGAGAAGGATTCTAATAAAATCTAAAACCAGTTTTTTTTTCTTTTAAATGATTACTATATTCTTTAAATTATTTTACAATCCGACATAGTACAATAACAATCACATCACAACATCACATAACATTTTCATCTAACCAAATATGCTAATGTATTAATAAGTCTTTCATTCTTGTTATTTAAGAAAATTAGGAGAAGTTTTGATAATATTCTTTCTTATCTCATTCACAAAATTATAAAATAAATTACAAAACAATTAACGACGTAAAATGACTGTATCGTGTTTTGTATGATATAAATGTATACTTTATACAGTTTTTAAAGTTTTTAACCTTTATACACGTTTGAAGTTCTCACCTTCTAACTCTATTCTCTGGCGTATACACATAAGTACGTTACAAATGTCAGAATTCCTTTTTTATGTTGTGCACTGTAAAGTGTTCTTCATGTCAGGAAGTTTGGCACCACACATCTTTCTTCTTAGTTTAATTATTTTATGTGTACTTTAAAAAGTCTTCACTCTTCAGAAGCTATGTATACTAAATTTAATTTGACATTACCTCAGAAACAGGGTTCGAATTAAGGGTTATGACAAAAATGACAATGTTTACATTAAAATAGGAGAGTTTTGTCATTCCCCTTTCCCCTAGTCCGCTAATTCGAACCTTGCTATTAATCGGGAGCCCACGGGGTCAGTGCAGATTGCGCAGTAGCATTGCTCTGAATCATGCATCTGTCTGCGCAGTGGCTTCTCTCGACCACGTTCATGTGTGTTCTAGACTATAGTAAATAGAGTTTGGCTTTTAAAAAGTAAATTCGTAGAAATGTAGTTGATTTTAACCCATAAAGCTAAACATGTTTAATTGGTGGTTTGTTTAAATTATGTTAACAGTTGCAAACATTATGCAAAAATGTCCTTTATGAATGAAAACAATTCTCTTCTCCTAGAATTAGCTGTTGTAGCTCAGATCTTTTAGGCATTTAGAATTCAACGTTAGGTTTGAAAATTAATGTAATGAAGAAAACATACAGGTAGTAATGTAAGACTTTATTTCATTGGATTATGAGGTGACAAAATTGTAGAGAAATACTCAAAAATTACATTTTATGGGATATTTTAAACCAAAAGTGCAAATAAAATGACTAGCAATAAAACAGTGTTAATACGTACATGAAAAAATAAAATTAAAAGCCTGCCATAAAAACACAGCATAATCCATTCTTAAACAATGCGAGTTATATGTGGAAGAGCTGGTTTTAGCTATAAAATGTTACATAACATCGAGGGTTTATGCACTGTGGTTGAAAAAAAGCGATAGTAACAGATAAAATTTCCCCCCCCCCCTAAATTGTAAGATAAAAATACTAATTGAGGCTATAAATTTGATGAATTATACAAAGAAGAGACAAAGAAAATGGATGTTACTTAATAATGCATACATCTGTCTATTATATACTGAATTATGCTACGTCTTTATGGCCAGACCTCATATTTTCACATTCAGTGACATATTGAAAGTAGAAGTTTAAAAAACTTTTTGTTTCATTTCCAAAACAAACACTAGCATTTCTAATAGGCTTCGCCATTTTTACCTTTCTGAAAAAGTCGTACCTTATATGCAGCCATAAATTCAAATCTGACAATGCTTGTAACTGTATTTATATGTATTTGTGTAATTTATATGATTTATTTTATCATAACCATATTCATAAAAAGAATCCAGTAAGTGTTAATGAAATTTCAAACTAATAAGCAACAGTTGACTTTGTTTCTATATCGCTGGGAAAGAGTAAGAATACCAGTAAATGAAGCAGTAGACTTAGTTTTTAGGGCTTCAAAGCCTAAATAATCTGGCACGGTGTTTAAGAAATAAATGACAACTTAGGAAACATTTTTACTTTCTCTATACGCATCATGTACTTAGTGTATAGAGAATGTATTGCATTCCACCCAAAAACTCGATACCGGGATTTCACCGGAAATATATGTTTTAGGGTCCCAAATATAACAAAAAAAAAAAAAAAAAAAAAAAAAAAAAAAAAAAAAAAAAAAGCATTTTCACAAAAAGGTCCGTGTGTGTGTGTGTGTGTCCGTGTGTCTGTGAACACGATAACTCAAAAACAAAAAGTCGGTAAATTACCAAACTTGGTATTTAAGTTTAGTACCTTCCAGGGATGCGACACGAAGATTTTGAGAAAAATTCCCCACACCCAACTACCCTTTACATGGAAATGTTTTCGAAAATTTTGATTTTCTAAAAAATGGCTAACGATTTTGATTAAAATTTCGTATATCAAAGATATTTACCTGAAAAATAAAATGTATATTTTGAATTTTCTGGGAATAGCCTCTGAAGACTACTTTATTCTGGATGAATTATGCATAACTACTAAACCGTAAGAGATGAATAAAAACTTCACATACAAAAAATGTAGAGCACGTTAAAACACACAATTCATGTTATATACATTTTTTTCGTGGAGTTGATCGTTTTTGAGATATTCCTTTTTCTTGATTTCAGCTTTGAAACTTATACTTTTCTCATACAGGAATTTGTCAACTCCTGTCCATACAAACAAAGGAACACCAGTCACATAGCAACCAGCTTTTGATTTTCACTTTAACTTATGGTACTCCCTTATTTCGCTTCTACTTACAATAAAGCAAGAAATAAGACTATTTCTGCTAATTTTATCGATTAGCATGAAATAAATAAAAGATAAGCTTATTAACAATAATTTGTTACAGAGATATAGAGAAAGTCATGTGAATGGAACACATCAGATTTTTTTGGTTTCAATTCCACAAGCTATAAATACTGTTATGTCAGTTAATTTTATTTTAAAAATAGAGTAGTAAATACAGTAATATTTGAGCAAAAATTTTAAAGGAAAATGTAACATAAATGCTCCTAAATCATAGCCAAACATTATTCTAAGTATTAAAGCCAGGAGAGAAGGTAATAAAAATTGAACTCTTACTGGACCATAGGTACGAGAGAACATTGTATGATTTAAAACTCAGATCTTACACCTCTTCCGACAGTGATACAGTTGGAGCTTAAAGCTAAGTTTCATTTTAATTATCCTCTATTTAATTTCAATTCTAATTTTAATTATTATTATTACTCAATAGGCCACAGTTCTATTGCTTTACAAACTCCAGACATGAGTCCACTTTTCTTTTATTTGCGTTTGTTCTCGCAGCTGATATACGCACAAGGTTAACACGGAGTAATACAAATTGTTATGTTTACATGAAGTATGGCTATAAGAATAAATCAGCAGTAGAGATTACACTAAAATATAAAGCCCGCTTTCACTCCATTTTGTTTTAAATTCTAGAGCTGCACTATGTGTGATGTATAGAATGGCATAGGATTTCAAGATGCAGGAACATACCTATTTTTTTTTATTTTTTTTTTTTTTTTAATGTAACGAAATGTGTAGTGCAATTGCTTTTACACATCTCCTTAGCGCGGTGGTAGCGTTGCTGCTTACCAAGCGGGAGACCCGGGTTCGATCCCCAGTACCGACGTGGGGATTTTTGCCCCGCTGGGAGACCTGGCCCGGGGTGCACTAAGCCTCGTAAGGTCCCTGGGGGGCCAATTGAGGAGCTACTTGATGGAGTAGTGGCTCCAGGTCATGAGGAGCGCATTAACGGCCGGGGGGATTCGAGACGCTGACCACGTCTCACCCTCCAATACTGCACCCCATCCATGACGTCTGTAGTGGACCGAGATGGGGGACGCAGCGGCCGGGCGGTAGGCCAAGGTTCCCCGTGAGCTGTCGTGCCATGGAGTTAATTGCTTTTACAACGATTAAAATGAAGTAGTAGATAGAAAAATAAGCTTCATAAGAATAATTTGTGTAGTCACTAATAAGCAATAGAGGACAGAAAAAGCCATGTGAATGTAATGCATCTAAATTTTCTTATAATTTCTTGCCAAAGAGGTGAACAGCTTAAATTCTCTAGCGTGAAACTTCAACATCTGAATATCGCCGCCAGGATATGATACATTTTAACCATAGGCGTTATATAAGGCATATCTAAAGTTACCCTTGCGAGTTACTAAAGTCAAAACACGTTTCCCCTGACTCCAATAAAGGCGGGAAATGTTGGTGAGTCACACAAACTGTCTTATATAGGTACAGTGCTCGGTAGTATATGTGTTGTTTTTAAACAAACAAACAGAAAGTCAGCTTTCAAAAGCAGAAAGTATTGCGTTCATAACATTTTCAGAGGCTCCACACGAACTGTAAATGAAATAACTTGCTCTACAAAATTTTACGAACATAAAATGACCGAACGAAAGAGGTTAGAAGTAATTTAAATCGTTCCCTAAGGAATCTTTTTCCAAATTGCGACTATTATTACATTTAATGACAATGTTTGTCTCCACATGCATTTTCGAACACAGCTTCTCTAAAATGAATTAATTTAAAAACCAGCATCATCGTAGATACGCGGGGATTATTTGTTTAATCTATTATGGCTTTGTGCATGAAGTTTAGCAGCAGATAGTGATGAATTTGACCAAAGTAAAACATCACTGAATAAGCCTAAATGTTTCACATAGTGTGAAATAAGTTAAGGCGGCTTCCCCTCTGTTTCTTAATTTTTATATATTTTGTTTTTTACCTTCTCTACTTAGTACTTAATACACCTTCATTGACAAATTCGATGCCGAGATTATACTGGAAATACCCGTTTTATGGTTCCCTAAATGATATAGAAAGCGTTTTTAAAAACTCCTTGAGCATGTGTCTGTGTCTGTGAACACGATAACCAAAAAAGAAGTTGATTAAATACCAAACTTTGTATTTAAGTTCAGCATCTCCAAGGATTACGACACGAAGAATTTCAATAAATTCCTGCCACCCCAAACTTAGAACTCTAAATGGTTCTAACAGTTTTGATTACAACAAATTAAATGCACATTTTGAATTTCCTTAGAATACCCTCTGAAGTCCTCTTTATTCTGAATGAAGATAACTGATAAACCGCAATAGATAAACAAAAAATTATTACACAAAAACTCAGAGCACGTTAAAATACACAATTTATGCCACATACAATGTTTTTGTAGAGTTAACCATTTCCGAGATATTCCTTGTTATTAGTTTAAATTTTAAAATGCTTCAACGTTTCTCATACAGGACTGTGTCAACTCCTGACTATGCAAAGAGAACAGATTTCAAAGACATTGTTTTTCTAAGATTTAACTGTCGGTTTGACTTGGAGTATTCCCTTATTTCCCTTCTACTTATAAAGAACTATGTAATAAGAGTATTCTGCTAATGTTTATCTCGATTAGCCCGAATAGATGGAAGAGTAAGCTCTTTAATAATTTGTTACATGTGTATTACAATGATAGATTAAAAGCTAGTGACCTAAAGGTGAACTCAATAGTTCACTGACTCTTATATGTGTATATGTAAAATAAAGTCACAGTTACACTTGAAATGAATTACATCTTATTAATTCTGGAACAAAAATTAAGGACCAATTGAAATAGTACACATTTATTTTCTCATATTGTTTATGTAACTGCTATACATTTTCAAATTTTCAATAGCATTCGCATCATAGCTCAGCAACGCTGATAATTTCCTTAAATTATACCCACACAAAATCCATAATCCCGCAGGCGGTTGAATACGTTTTCATTAAAACATACCAACCTTATGTTTGGTATACGAGCAATATTATTACCTTAATTTCTAAAGAGCAGGACTCAGAAGAATTAACATTTTAAACGCCTCAATGATTACGACGTCCAGGTATTTATTACTTCTAAAGAGCATCGATATTAGGTATGAAAATTGGCTACGGGAGCCGTTCAATTTTCATAATTCTCATGCCCCATTTGATGCAGTTTTTGAAATTATCGAAGGGGATCATTATCGACCACCCAGGAACTTTACATAATCTGCGAGATGCATCGAACAGCTCAGCCTTTTCTCCGCTCACATATAGCTAAGTGTTAAATCTCTCAGTTCACATTATTCTTTTCTTCACGCTTTTACTAACTTCGATATAATTAGTTGGTTGCACACCTATGTTTACTTTCTCTATACGTACTATATACATGTATAGAGAAGGTATTGAACTTCACCCAAAAACTCGATACTGTCATTTCACTGAAAATATATATTTTAAGGTCCCCTGTATCCAAAATAGGTCCGTGTGTGTGTCCGTGAGTCCTTGAACACGATAGCTCAAAAACGAAAAGTCGGCAAAATACCAAAGTTGGTATTTAAGTTTAGTATCTTCCAGGGATGCGACACAAAGATTTTGAGAAAACTCCCCCCATCTCAAACTGCCCTTTACATGGAACATTTTTCGAAAATTTTGATTTTCTCAAAAATGACTAACGATTTTAATTAACATTTCGTATGTTAAAGATATTATAGCTGACAAATAGAATCTATATCTTGAATTTTCTGGGAATAGCCTCTGAAGACTCCTTTATTCTGGATGAATTTTACGGAATTTTGCATAACTGCTAAACCGTAAGATGTGGACAAAAACTTACAACACAAAAAATGTAGATCACCTTAAAACACACAATATATCTTATATGCATTTTTTCGTGGAGTTGATCGTTTTAGAGATACTCCTTGGTTTTGGTTTCAGCTTTAAACAACTCTCTTTTCTCATACAGGAACAATTCCTGTCCATACAAACAAAGGAGCTTCAGTCACATAACAACCAACTTTTAACTATAGTACTCCCTTATTTCTGCTGATTTTTTCTCGATTAGTATGAAGTAAATAGAAGCATAAGCTTTTTAATAATAATTTGTTGTAGAGATGTAGAGAAAGTCGTGTGAATAATACACGTCAGATTTTTAGTTTCTGTACTTAGTACATAGCACATAAGTAGAGAAGGTATTACATTCCACCTAGAAATTCGATACTTAGACTTCACTGGCAATACAGTTTTAGGGTTACCTGAATAACAAAAAAGCATTTTTTAGAAAAATCTCCCGTATGTGTGTTCGAGTGTCTGTGAACAACTTAACTCAAAAATTCCATTAAATACCAAACTTGGTATTTAAGTTCAACATACACGAGGATTTCCAACAAAATCCTCTCTTCCCAAACTACGTTTTACATGGACTTTTTTAAAACTTTAATTTTCTAAAAAATTACTAACAATTTTTACTAAAAGACCGTATATATTTATATTTTGCTAAATACAGTTCCGGTTGTTGGAACCCCTTTTCCTCTTTTTTTCCAGTTTACCTACATTTCCTTTGTTAACCTATTTTATTTACCGTTTGCATTTTGTTACACATGCTTACGCATCAACACCCATGTCCAAGGCGGGGCTTGAACCCACGAACCCGTGCGCCACGAAGCACCAAAGCTAGGTACTTAAGCGAGCGCGACCACGGGAACCGGCCAAATTTACATGACAAATAAAATGTATTTCTTGAGTTTTCTGGGAATGGCTTTTGAGGACCTTCACTTTGTAGGACATTTGCACAGCTGAAAAAGCGTAAGAGATACACAAAAAAGGTTAAAACACATGGTGTGTATCATATACATTTTTTTGTGGAGTTAACCATTTCCGAGATACTCGTGGTTATTCGTTTCAATTTTAAAATGCTTATACTTTTCTCAAAGCAAACACATCGTTCGTTTCATTTCTTTTTTGTTTTACCCTTGACCGTGCAAAGAGGGCTAAAGAGTGACAGTTTTTAAAATATTTGGTTATCGCTATAGTTTACTGTATTACCTTATTTCCCTTCTAATTCAAAGATATAAATAATAAAACCACTTTTGCTAATGTTTATCTCAATTAGCATGAAGCTGAATTTTTTTGTTTCATTTGTACAGCCCCCTTTAACATCTAAGAATTAAGATTATCTGTTGATCGAATAAAATCTGTTAACTTATTGTTCACAGATTCCATTTTTACTTTCTCCATACGCACTATGTACATAGTGTATAGAGAAAGTATTGCACTCCACCCCAAAAATTCGATACCGAGATTTCACCGGAAATATATGTTTTAGGATCCCCAATATCCAAAAAAAGCATTTTCACAAAAAGGTCCGTGTGTGTGTGTGTGTGTGTGTGTGTGTGTGTGTGTGTGTGTGTGTGTGTGTGTGTGTGTGTCTGTGAACACGATAACTCAAAAACGAAAAGTCGGTAAAATACCAAACTTGGTATTTAAGTTTAGTATCTTCCAGGGATGCGACACGAAAATTTTGAGAAAAATACCCCCACCCCCAACTACCCTTTACATGGAACTTTTTTCGAAAATTTTGATTTTCTCAAAAAGGCTCTAACGATTTTGATTAAAATTTCGTATATTAAACATATTTACCTGACAAATAAAATGTATATCTTGAATTTTCTGGGAATAGCCTCTGAAGAGTAGTTTATTCTGGATGAATTTTACTAAATTTTGAATGACTGCAACCGTAAGAGATGGACAAAAACTTACTACACAAAAAATGTAGAGCACTTTAAAACACACAATTTATGTTATATACATTGTTTTCGTGGAGTTCGTCGTTTCTGTGACATTCCTTATTTTTGGTTTCTGCTATGAAAAACGTATACTTTTCTCATACAGGAACTTGTCAACTCCTATCCATATAAACAAAGGAACTTCATTGACATAGCAACCAGCTTTTGACTATCACTTTAACCTACGGTTGTCCCTTATTTCGCTTCTACTTACAAGGAAGCGAGTAATAAGACTATTTCTGCTAATTTTTTCTGATTAGCATAAAGTAAATAAAAGTATAAGCTTTTTAAGAATTATTTGTTGCAGGGATATGGAGAAAGTCATGGGAATGGTACACATCAGATTTTTTCCCTATCAAATGGAATTTGTGTAGAATGAAATTATTCGGATTAACAGTTTGTTATTCCTTTCGCTTATTTTATTATGTTTCGTGAGGAGATTTTAATTATTACCGTATATAAATTAAGGGTTTGTTAATGTTTTTTTTTCGGTTTTATAGTATTAAAAACACACACATTAACTGTCCCATCCATACTTCCAAACTCTGTGGGTGAAAGGGAACGGTCCTAGTTAATGTAAATGCACCACCCGCATCAGGAAATCGAACCCGGGTGCACCCATTTTGTTACTTAGTTCTCTCGTGATCACATGAAGTATACTTTTCATTGATCATATATCTGCTCTATCTGCCCGCAATGCCATACACTACTAAAACCACACATTAGATTTTGATACTAAACACCAGGAAATAGCTTATGAATTTTGTTAATGACAGTTCCAAACTATTTGCTAAGTTTAATTTTATTTTAATGCATTGACAAGTTTCTCAAGAAGTTAGGATCGATATAAACTTTGTTCCTAACCTAAAATTAGCTCTTATTTTTCTACAGAGACTAACAAAACTAAGTATAGTAATTAAATCGATGATGTCTCAAGTTTAAGTGGAGTATCAAAATATTGACTGACGAAATCATACTAATTAAACAATATGGGTTGTTTTATTAATGTTTGAGTGAATCTGAAATGTTTTGAAAGGGGAATAAACTCCTGTCTAAGAGTATATTTTCCAGTATGCTCTTAACTTCACTTGCTTTTCTAAAGAATGAGGTTACATAAATCTGAGCTATGAATTGAATTACAATTCATTTTGGTGGTAATCCACCTAGAGATAATATTGAGATCAATGCCTATTTCCAGATTTTTGTTTCTTTCTTCTAAGACTACTGAAGAATTTCGAAGTGGTATCTATCATTAATACAGAATCTATAATTGTTAGCAGTAGTATATACGTATAACTGTTGCGTAATTGTTGAATTGAATATATTAGTTTCATATTTCGTATACAATTTTAAAATGAATTTTGTTTCAAAATAACTATTTTCTGATCAAACTGGTTTCTATTGATAATCGACATTTTAAAAGCAATTTACACTAGTTGCAGGTGATTACCCCGTATTTTTATTTCTGAATTTGCATTTCAACATATAGGTTGGAAAGGGTTAGAATGTGTTCCTCCAAGAATTGTGTTACTTTTCGTGATAAAACGAAACAAATTTCTATATGAACATAAATTAAAAGTATACATTCAACATTATAAAAACCGCAGTAATTACACAATGATTAGAACTGTATCTTCTGTGCAAAATTGTTGTAACAAATTCTTCCTGATAAAAATGATCTTTTCTTCTTGTTTTCTGAGAAAGCAGTGTTAAAATAAAATGTGGATTAGTTGCTCTGGGCAATGCTGGTGTATTATCCTGCTCTTGCGACGTGCGGATATGTTGAAGGCTTTGATATAATGGATTACCTTGTATGACGTTGCAATTTTGTAGTATAAAGTATCATTAATAACTTCAAAACTATGAAAGATAGAATAAAATGTATATCACAATTTGTGTTTCATTAACTAATTTGCTTATGTCCTTAAAAAAAAGCATTTTAACTCCTTTCACCCTTAGGCACCTTTTATGCTAACTTAAGTGGTGCAGTACCTGTTTAACATACATCATAGACGGTGGATCCTGATGATACATTAAATGAAATGATAACTAGGAAATCAAATTTGGAAAGGAAACAATTCAGGCGCAAGCTTAAGGTATGCCGTCTGAGAAAACCCAACTGCTCTCCTGTATTGCATTCATTTACTTTCTTTTTTTATTATGACAGCCAGAATGTTTTAACACAACAATACAAACTACTGAAATGCTAGTGCGTTATAAAGAGGTGTGCCAAATTAAAAGACTTTCAGTTTTGAATTTCTCTCAATACAGGCACATAAAAGATCTGAAAAATAAAAGCAATGGAATATTTGTGGTGCAGTGCAACAGTGTTCAAATAATGCAGCTGTGATAGTAAAGTTTTGACCCAAGTTAAAACAAATTCTTAAAGTTAAGTTGTCTATTAAATACTATTGTGCCTCAGGAAAAAGAACAAGAAGTTAATACGTTCTAAAATTCGTTTTAGGCAGATCAGTTTAAACAAAAAGGACCTCAAACTCAAAGAAGCAGCCAGACTAATCGTGTGCCTTACTCCCAACAAAGCGATACTTAGGCTTAGGAGTTTCGTCTAGTACTGGTATTAGGGAGGTCGTGGGTTCGATTCCCGCTGCCGATCTCTCACAAGTTCTTTCGGGGTCTTTCTCGGGTCAATATGTGAACGCTGGGGAGGTTTATTTCCCCGAACTTCCTGTCCTCTCATGCCATCTCCATTACATTCCATCAGGTCTCTTCCAGGGTTGTATGAGACTGCAGTGATGGTAATGAATGTACTTTGGAAATACTGTGGCTGAGTGGTGTTTGAGTCGTCCGCAGGACTTGACAAGTTACGTCAGACCCAAGGCTCTTAGCGCTCCCCACGCTGAGATAAAGAACTGCTTGGACTATGTTGGGAATCCATCACAGTGGCTGTTTCCCTGTCCGTCGGATTCTTATCATCCTATCCTCCTGGGGTTTGACGCACAATAAGACAATGTGGCTTAGTGTAGAACCCCCTCCGGAATGTATCATCCAACCAACCTACTTCCATTAACGAATGTGTTCTTTGGAGTCCTAAACATCTCAACTGTAATCTATTTTGTCACTCACAGAAACAAGTGATCTGTTTGATACTCCATGATCAATTGGGAAACATTTTAACTCCGTAAAATTATGAAAACTGTTGCACTGAAAGTATTATTTCGTAACAAGTTTATCTTATTCAGAGATGCATTCTATTTATTCACGATACATTGTCACCTTTTAGGTAATAAGTTATCTTTAAACTGGGTGAGGTGATCACATCATCTATTGCTGACTGCCAAACGGTTTCCTGTTATGTTTTTCTTCGGGATGAGTGAACAATTGCACAATAATTCCACTTCAACACTGAGAAACATATTGCTTTCACTGGAACAGAAAACACTTCTTGCACGAAGTTCCTCACAGTGGTATATTTGAATAATGTTCTTATTAAAATGTTCTAGAGTTTGTAGTTCCCTTGAGGCTCAACTAAAGAGCTGTTGCTGAAACCTAGAATTTGGAGCAACGTCAGTAATAAAGTCTAAGGACTAGTAGGAAGATATTCTTTTTCTCCCAAAACTTGAGAAAAACTTCATTCCCGATACAAGTCTATAACAAGCAAAAGGAAGATCCTCGTTGAGGCAGGTACTAAGTTGATGTAACTTCACCAGGAAGCGCTATTTCAAGCTGTTTGCCTCCACTGCAGCAGCCTGCTCTTCTTCCTCCCTGGTCATCGGGACGGTACTATGGTTGTAGAGGCCCTGGGCCATGAGCTGAAGGGCCAGGGGATTCTTCTGCCCACTCGCCTTCTTGATCTTGGCCCTCTTATTCTGGAACCAAATCTTGATTTGAGCCTCGTTCAGTCCCAACTCCCGGGCGAGCTCCGTACGTCGGCGCTCAGTCAAGTAGCGGTTCTCGGTGAACTCGTGCTTGAGACGAGCCAGTTGTTCCCCGCTGAACGCCGTCCTCGGCCGCTTTTCCTCAGGTTTCTTATCTTTGCGCTTCATCCTCCGTGAGCGTGGACCTGTAACACACAGATACAACACTTCTGTCACAAAAGATGTAAACATTCAGAAATTCATTGACAACAAATGAAATTGAAATGAAGTGATTACATCTACTAGAGATCTTGAGGGGCAAATGACTGTCCAACAATATTAAGACCAGTAATATACAGACATTTTAGTTAGCATTATAACGTACTTCCTCGTGAATTCCTTAATTGGTAATTCAGTTAATAAAATCATTAACTGAGGTGGGTTTCAATTACAATTGATTAAAATCTGTGGAAGGCAGTAGATTTTTGAACATTGTTCGCAAAATATAGAGAAATATCTTGTATTTATTCTTTCAATAAATATTCAATATTTTCACCCTATTTATTTATCATACTTATTAAGTTTGTCGATCTGAGGCTGAACTTAATGTCCAAAATAGTTCTAAAGTTTCTGTTTTAAATTATTATAAATGTACAAAAAAGAAATATTTATTGTAATTTATAAAGGGTTATTTTAAGGAGTGCTATAGATAATAAAATACAAATTTACTTATACAACCCTTGATTTTGTACCACTAAGCTTGCTCTGTGCATGCAGTGGGTAAACAAGTGACAGCAGAGATTGTCTCTCTTCCTTGTAGAGTACATCGTGTGTCAGTTTATAATGCCTGGAACAGAAAGCAACGCAAGCCATCAACTCCTACAGCTCTGCCTGCGGAAGAGGAAAATTTATTATATATTGAAAGTGGCGGAATAAGTGTTTAGTTTTCGACAAAGTCCTGCACTCAGAAAATTCAATTTTCGTGTCATTACGTGACCTATGCAAGTAAGTACAACAGTTCCCAAGGAGAAGAATGTTTTTTCAAATGGGTTCGATATCAATTAATTACCAAAATGCCTATCTATAAAAATGAATGTTGTTTACAAACGAACGGAGAGGCGAGAGGCATAATTCTCGTTCGTTTCTAAATTTCAGCTATAGTTACAGGTGGGCTCAGAAGTAATAATATTCGTAGTTCTGTTTTGTGCGTCATAAATTATCATACTATTGGTGATACACTGCAATTAACCAAGTTAAGGAGCTTGATGTTATGTTAATATTATAATAATTATCTTTCTTTGCAATTATTTATGTTTTTCAAATGCCAATTAACGCCAAACCTATGAATATATGCTCATACCTATGTGAAGTATACATTCTAATGCAAGAGACATAATAGAGTCATTGCTCTACAAATCATGAACTTAAAATAAGTGTATGAAGGATAGATTACGTATCTCAAACGCAAAATGTTGTGATCTGCCGCAGTATTGAGGGCATTTACCCGACCTTCCCCCAAATGTTGCTCCTATCATACATACGCAATTATTACGCAAACAACTGATTTATAAAAATAAGAACTGAAGCTTTCCTGGCGACGTGTTAATTCAAAATCTTCTCGGGCTTCTAGCCAACTTTTACCTGGCTAGAAGCCCGAGAAGATTTTGAATTAACTGATTTATAGTTTCATATTTATGTACTGAGGCTTTTATCTGCTATTCAGTAATTTCAATATACGCTATCAATTCTGAAAACTTCTGAATTGTCGATGAAACTAAATCCCACATGACAAGTAGGTACACGTAGCACGTCAAGGGGTATACATTCTTTGGAAAACCTTGATAATATGCGCAGGAGTCCAGTTTACATGGAACATTTTTCGAACATTTTAATTTCTAAAATTCGGCACTAACGATTTTGATTAAAACAGATACACCATGGCTAAGATATTTTCTCGATAAACAAAATGTAAATCTTGTATTTTTTGAAAATAGCCTCTGAAGTTCTCTTCATTCTGGATGAATTTTGTATAACTGGGAATACGTAAGAGATAAAAAAAATCGTAATACATAAAAATGTGGATCTCGTTAAAGTACATAATTTGACAAATGGATTTGTATGTGTATCTGTGTGTTAACTATTTCCGAGTTACTCCTTGTTATTGGTTTAAATTTTCTCGAACGTACGCTTTTCTCCAGTGGGAAGTGGTTATTCGCCTACCTTTCTCTTAGTCAAGTAAAGAAAATGGAATTCAAAATCAACACACAGCGATCATCTTAAAGAATTAGGCGTAAGTCTACAGTATTCCTTTATTTACATTGTACCTATAAGGAAATATATAATTATATAATTTGCACACTTTTTTTTTATCTCAATTAATGCTAAATAAGTAGAAGAAAAAGCATTTTAAGAATAGATCCATGATAAAAGAGTAGAGGAAGTCATGTAAATGTAAAAATAGATAAGATATTTGCTTTCTCTAGCATGTAAGTGGATACAAAGTACATAGTATTACATTCCATCCAAAAATTTGATGTCGAGATTTCACTGGAAATACGTGTTTTGAAAAAAGAATTGTTGAAAAAAAATGTGTGTGTGTGTGTGTGTGTGTGTGTGTGTGTGTGTGGAGAGAGCGTAGCTCAAAAATGATAAGACCGCTAGTACCAAACTTGGTATTTAAATTTAGTGTCTTCCAGGGATGCGACAGGTAGATTTTAAAAAAAAAAGTTTCCCCCACCACAAAAAACTCTTTACATAAAAAATGTTTTGAAATATTTATTTATCTGAAAAATGGCTCAAACGAGTTCGATTAAAACACCGTATATTAAAGATATTCACAGAAAAAATAAAATGGATATTTTGAATTTTCCGGAAATAACCTCTGAAGAGCTCCTTATTTTGACTGACTTTTGCAGAACTTTGTATAACTATTAAACCGTAAAAGCCAGGCAAAAACTTGCAACATAGAAATGCAAATCTCGTTAACACATATAATTTATGTCTTATGCGTTTATCCTGTAGAGTCGACCTTTTTAAAGATATTCCTTGTTATTGGATTCAATTTTAAACTACATAACTTTTCTGAAACAGGACCATGTGAAGCGAACCAAACGTCAATTGTTTCACATAGCGACCATCTTTTAAAATATTTTACTATCGCTTTAGACTAATGTATCCCCTTATTTCCCTCCTACTTACAAGGAATGAACTAATAGGACCATTTCTGCTCAAGTTTTCTCGATTAGCATGGTGTAAATACAAGAATAATACTTTGAAAGAATAGTTTGTGTATGGAACAGAAAAAGTTATGTAAATGGAACACATCAGATTTTTTACTTTCTCTACACGCACTATGTACATTGTGTATAGAGAAAGTTTTGTATGTATTGCACCCAAAAATTTGATACCGAGAGTTCACCGGAAATATGTGTTTTGGATCCTCCTGAATCCAAAAAAGCATTTTTAGAAAAAGGTCCGTGTGTTTCTGGACAGCAGAACTCAAAAACGAAAAGACCGTTAAACATCAAACTTATTATTTAAGTACGGTATCTTCTAAAGATGCGACACGAAGATTTTCAAAAAAATCCCTCAACCCCAAACTACCCATTACATGGAAAAATTTTCGAAAAGTTTGGTCTTCTCAAAAATGGCTCTAATGGTTTTGATTAAAATATCGTATATTAAAGATATTTACATGAAAAGCAAAATGTATATTTGGGAATAGCTTCTGAAGACATCTTTATTCTAGATGAATTTTGCGGAATTTTGCATAACTGGTAAATCGTAAGAGATAGACAAAAACTTACTATACAAAACTTGTAGAGCTCGTTAAAACGACCAATTTATGTACGTAATAAAAATGTTTTTCTCGGAGTTGGCAGTTTATGAGATATTTCTTGTTAATTGTTTCAGCTTTAAAATGCTTATACTTTTGTCAACTCCTGTCCATGTGAAAAAAACACTTCAATCACATGATAATTAGATTTTAAAAGATGAAACTATCACTTTAGTCTAGTGTATTCCCATACTTCCCTTCTAATTAAAAGGAAGCAAGTAAAAAGACCATTTCTGCTAATTTTTTCTTAATTAGCATGAAAGAAATGGAAGAATATGCTTTTTAATAATAATAGAGATGTAAAGAAAGTCATGTGAATGGAACACATCAGATTTTTTCCCCTACAGTTATTAATGCTTTTCTGCTAAAAGCAGGACATGTAATCAAGACATTCTACCTACATTCTATTTCCTTGCTACCGTGGAGAAGATATCATGGAAAACCTGTATAATGCTCACCCACGCTATTTCATTTCACTTATCTGGCCACTTAATTTGATGACGTAAAAACTGCAAAGAAAGCAATAAAGAAAAACCAAATATGCTGTTCCGCAATCATTATGGAAATAATGCTATAAACCACAAAAATAAAATCTAGTTGATAACCCTGATTACCGTCATTAGGTCCAGATAAGTCCACAAACATAATCCAAATACTCAGTTTTAATGCAACACTACTATAAATGCACTTATTGAAAAATCTGTATAAATTGGTAGATAATTCATGGCTAACTTCATTATTCATGAACAATTTTAGGGAGGGCACGTGACGTCACGCAAAGGTAATAATGTGATCAGTTTTATTATTTAATCTTTTTGTGTTTATGATTATAGAGCAGTCGCATGACATAGATCAATTCTAAATAGAGACAGCGCTCGTATTGTGGGAAGGGAATAACCAAAATCCTGAGATGCATCACTCAAGAAATAAAAGAAATATATGAAATATCATTTTTAGAGAAAGAAATATTGTACTTTAAAAAGATAATTCCCGTTATGAGCAAAATAGCCAAGTATTTCTCCCATCATTTAAGTTTTTTTGACATCAATAAGTAAACACTAGGCTAAAGCGATACTCAAATCTTTTAAAAACTCGCATTATACAGTACAATTTAAATTCGGTTCTCTTTACATGACCTGCAATAAAATAAAGGAGAAATGGAACGAATGACTACTTCGTATCGGAGAAAAGTACAACCATTTTAAAATTGAAACCAATAACAAGAAATATCTCGGAAATTGTAAACTCAAAAAAAAAAAGCCTATCTGACAAAAATTGTGTGTTTTAACGAGATCTACATTATTTGTATAGTAAGATTCTGTAAGATTTTGTATATATCTTACGTTATATCCTCAGAGACTATTCTCAGAAAATCAATATGCATTTATTTGTCACGAAAATATA
Source organism: Hymenopus coronatus (assembly GCA_030762935.1). Lineage (NCBI taxonomy): Eukaryota > Metazoa > Arthropoda > Insecta > Mantodea > Hymenopodidae > Hymenopus > Hymenopus coronatus. The sequence goes on along the minus strand of CM060888.1, from coordinate 60,149,814 downwards.
CGTTATTTTAAAAAAAAATTGTCAGTAATTTTTGAGTAAATCAAAATATTCGAAAACCTTCCCTTACAAAGGATAGTTTGGGGTTGTAGATTTCCTAGAAAATTGTATGTATACTGGAAGTTGTTATAGTTTTTCACTCTTTACATGTATGCTGGTTTTTTTTTTCCTTTATCCACCAATTACAATGTGCATACATAGTAGATATATGAGGTATTGTATTCCACCCAAATATTCGATCCCGAGATTACCCATAAATATTTTGAAATTTCCTGAATAAAAAAAAGTTTTGGAAAAGATCCGATGTGTGAGTCTGGACACGTTAAAATATAGTCTAGTAGGATAACAGTTAAATAAGATTAACATTCAGGAAAGAATAAAGAAACCTCAACCTAGTGATATTAAGTATATTATTTCTGGAAAATTCGGCATGGTATGGAGGTTCAAGAAAAATTAATAAAAGCTGTATATTATTGTAGAAGTCACGCATAATAAAATAACTCAGCATTTTTTGAGATGTTACTGCTTTCTTAGTACTAGTTTCATTCGTGATGGCACAGCACTGGAAATGTAAATTTCACAGAATTAACAGAGATCCCTCACCATTTTGCGACTGTCCTGAGAAAGCAGCACAAACCACACAACATCTCATGACGGAATGTACACTCTTTTTCAGAGAAAGACCTGCTGTACTTCGAAGGCTCCCACAAAAATTGCTAACGAGAATGGTACGAGAATCTGTACCATTTACGAGGAGGAAGAGTCGTGGACCCACTTCTTGGCAAGATGTAGAGGTATGGAAGAATGCGTAAAAAATATTTACCGCGATTCTTTACCACAGCGAATGTGAGCTAGAAGCATGTTGGACGCTACTGGCAGGCACGGAAGAGTAGACGGGCTAGGTAAAATTATACTTAAGGCAAGAGAGCTGAGATCTGAGAAGGCAGCCAATAGAGAAGTGGGGGGGGGATAAGAACAACTAAACAAAAGACACTACAATGTTTACACACATATATATTATGTCACACTTAAGTCACTGTTGTGTTATGATTTTATATGTTGTGTATATGTTATGTGTATATATTTCTTTTAAGTGTATTTATCTATTATAAAAGGGTACATTTATGCTTCTAAATAAGGTGAGCTCTGTGCTGTAAATTTAAATTGCTGTATTTGAATATCTTTGTCTTTTTATTTTCGTGTTTACTCTTAATTCTTTGTTGTTGTTTTAATATTGCTTTTTATTGTGTATTACATCTGCCTTTTTATTTTCGTGTTTACTCCTTTAATTCTTTGTTGTTGTTTTAATATTGCTTTTAGTGTGTATTACAAAAGCAGGTACGGTCTGTGGACCCGTGCGATTGTTGAAATTCAATGTATAATATTGTTATGTCAATAACTACACTTATTTATTCATTCATTCATACATACTGAAGTACCACATCACCACGGTCGACGTTAGCAGCTTCCTATAGTTCATCTCCGAGAAACTCAAGAACTAATGGTTTTCTTATTTATACTCATAAATATACAAACTAAATACCCCGTGGTATACCTTTAGGTAAAACGCGGGTTGTATATATAGAGATAATAAAAAATATAAACTTCTGTGTAGATCACTTTTGGTTCTAGCAATAACAACTGGAACAACTATTACCTGTCTGAAGAATGAATGCAGACGGGCTACGAGTGGAAGTTTGCATAAACACAAACAGATAAGCAGTATTATGTCAGCACTCCCGGTGCATGCCCTGTACATGCTGCAGTTGAGTCTCTTAACAGTGGACGGGTTCAAATCAAGTCAAAATGCAAACACCACCGCGCGCAGTCATACACTCACAAAGTAGAAAATTACTGCACTATACTCCAGCCTTCTCTGACCGCTCTAAACCGTGCCATGCTACACCAGCAACGTCCCCTAACAACTGCATTCTTCTGTCATACAGTAATTGAAAATACCGTTAATATAATAACAACGTTAACCTTCGTGAGGTATTGGTTTGGTGGACTCTCTAAAAGCATAGAGGTGAGACGTCTTACACTGTATTGCAATACTTTCTCTTCAGATGGTATTAATCTGGTACAATTCATCGAATACTCTGTGCAGAGCACCAGATCTGTTACTTGACTACCGAAGTTGCTGTGTGCATACCCAGAGCCAATATTGGACTTGCAACCCCTGTTTTCCGCCCCAGGTAAAGACAGGGAAAGGTATTGCAGCACCTCTAATTTCATGCGTGGCGTCACAAGCCCAAACATTCTTTTCAAGGCGCTTCCTCTATTGTTGAAGGTTGTCCCCAGGAAGCAGTATTTGACGTGTGTTGTCGCCACCCGTTCTTTGTTGTTGCACCGTGTCAGCGTAACTTTTCTGGACAGCCACAGATCTGGAAAGCGTTTTTTGGTACTCCAATGACACGTTTTCGTTAACAATATTCATCAACATTTCCATGTGTTTAACAACAAACTGCCATAGTGATAAAGATATTGCCTGCGTTGTTGAACAAAACTGTGTTAAATTTTACTTTCTCTGGCATCTACCTAAGTTACAGGAAGTATTTCATTTCACCTTAAATATCAATGGAAATTTCACCAGAAGAACCTCTCAGAATAAAAACAAATAAATAAAAATATGTTTGAAAAAGGTTCGTATTTGTTTGAACAGTATAACTCAAAAACAAAAACTCGATAAATATCAAACCTTGTAATTACCATCCAGCAATAGGTAAAATTAAGGTTTTCCAGAAAACATTCTGCCCAAATCTACCCTTTACATGGCTTTTTTTTTTCCCCCGAAAATGAATCTAATGATTGGTGTTTAAAGTATTTACGTAACAAATAAAATGCAAATCTTGGGTTTTGGAGATATCTTGTGAAGCTCTCATTCGAAATCAATTAGTAGGGTGGTAAACCATAAAAGACTGGCCCGAAGCACGACCCAGCTGTGCAGAGTCCGTGTTCGATTTCCGGATGGTAGTGGTTTTTTTCCTTCTTCAAGATTATTTCCTATCCTCCATAGAATGTATGGAAGTATGAATGAAGTGAATGTGTGTATGATCTAATGATTAAAATCTAAAGAAACATAAAAATCCAATGACAACAGTACATGAGTTAACACCATTGCCTATAGTTTAATAAGTTCCAAAGATAAATGCCGCCAATATAAACTTGTAGCTAAAGAAAAACAATGGAATAACAACAAACCATTATTATCGCTCATATACAAGATATATGTTAGTGTTGGGTTGAATTCTTGAGTACCGTGGCCCAAAATTCTCTTTAACAAATGGGGAATTTAGAAAATGTTAAATTTTATTAAACAATTGTTTGAAAACTAAGTTTTACATTGTCACGTTTCTCATTTGTTATTCATTGTAAAAGTGATTTGATGTTTAGACTACTGCCATGTTCATGGTATTCGGACCTAACGAAGATGTTCAAAATTGTGTCCATCAACACAAAGACAAAGCCTCACTCGATCCTGGAATTCAACACTCGCATTGGAAAGCATAGGTAATTTCATATGCTGAATGTAATGGCTGATTGGGTATTTCAAGTCTTCCAGAGTTAGGGGTTGAGTCTGCAAAACATATTGTTTAGGGGTGTCAAGTCAGGCGAGCTTGGACCTCCCCCTCCAATCCAATGATGTCCAAACATGCGATTCAACTTGTTTCGAATCATTAAAGCACAATGAGCAGTAGCTCCTTCTTGTTGAAACAACAAACTCTACTGTCTTTGCAATGGTAGAGCTTTGAGAAAGTCCAATAAAGTCGAATCTATCACTTCATTGTAAGAATATCGGTTCACGGTAGTTTCAAAGAAACGTGGTCTAATTACGTCATCACCAAAAAGACCACCATCACCCTTGGAGCACTGGGTCTAATGACGACCCCATGCTGGATTTTTCACAGAGCACTCTCTGCCCATTCCACAACGTGTTATTCTTAGAGCCATTTTTGAAAAATCAAGGATATTTGGTGCGGAGCAGTTTTCTTGAAAATGTTCGTGTCCCATCCTTGTAAGGTAAACTCCGTGGCACGACAGTCCACAAGGGGCCAAGGCCTACGCCCAGCCGCTGCATCCCACATCTCGGCCCAAAGGCGTCATGAATGGAATTTAGTGCCGGAGGGTGATATGTGATCAGCGCCTCGAGTCCCTCCCGGCCGGTTAATGCTCTCTTCTCAATCTGGAGCCGCTACTTCTCAATTGGCTCTCCAGGAACCTCACGAGGCTGAGTGCACTCCGAACCAGGTCTCCCAGCGGGGGGAAATTCCCCGAGCCGGTACCGGGAATCGAACCCAGGTTTCCGCGCTACCACCGCGCTAAGGAAACGACCAACCTTGGTATTTTAACACACACACACACATACACACTATATTTTTCTAAAAATTCTACTTTTATTCAGGGGTCTCAAAACATGTATCTCCTATGAAATATTGGTGTAGAATTTTGGGTGAAATACTTTACCTCTAGTGCTATTGCATAATTTTACATGGTGGAGAAAGTAATAAATATGTTTGGTATTAACTTTTGTTTTTGCTGTTCACGAACACAGGGAGCTTTTTTAGTCACGGGGCCCTTAAAAGTAAAATATCACTATAGAATTTTGGATGGTGTGTAATACCTTCTATAAACACTATTTATGCGGTAGAAAAAGTTAAAATAATACAATTTTAGTTTGAAGGTATGTTAGGCTTCCTTTAGGCAAGCTACTTGTCCATAAATATTTCTACTGCAGAGTGAGATTCGGCAGTGAAGCTGTGAGAAAAATCTGGAGATTGAGCACTGAAGGTTTTACGAGCGTGTAAAATAAATAATACTTCGGTTGTATCTCTTGAAACGTTACATCGTATAGAAAACAGTTGAACCGTGTTAGAGGCGTTGAAAAGAGCGAGTATATGAGGAGGACTTCGCTCCACAGCTGACTCAATGATAGGATTACTGGCAGCTTTGTTACTGCCTCAGTTCAGGCTTTTCTTCTGGTTAAAAAAGCAGGGCTTCCATTCAACGTTGCGTTAAAGGTCCCACACAAGTGCGAAATCTCTTTTGAAGTCTTCACACAAAATGTTGGTGTGAACAGCTCTGGAAGAAGTTGGTCTTATATGAATTATTGTGAAAAAAAAAATTAAGTTTAAATATTGATAAAATATTGCCAAGAGCTGTTTTGTAAAACTCTGATAAGTTCCATTTTCATACTTTTCTCTATTAATTTTCCAGAAAATTATTCTTATAAAAGCTCATTCTGTCTACATCATGATGTTTGAAATAAACATTACCAGAAATGCTTTTATTACTGATTTTTTGTTTGATTCTATTAGGATTTTATTGACTGTCTATATAGTTTATTTCATTGCTATTTAAACTATGGTATCTTGCTCTGGGGAAGCCAACCAAATATTTTTGCTCCTGAAGAAGGCTCTTAGAATAATAAAACAATGTGATTCTTGCCAACATTGTGGACCTATTTTTAAATAATTTGGAAATTTAACTGTAATATCTTTGTATGTATTTGCATGCTTGAATTTTGTTACTTTCCAAAAGACATGGAACCTCCTAAATTTTGATTACAGAAATCTCTTAGCACTCATCTTTATCTTGGAGTGAAATTATACAATAAACTATCTTTAAATATAGGACAGATTGTAAATGCAAATTCTTTTAAAATTAGTGTCAAAAGAGTTAAGCTTTAACGTTTACAGCAGACAAGAATATTTAAATATGGATGCACTTTAATGACTCGCTGACGAAACCTATTGCATTGTATGTATGCCAAATGGTGAAATAAATTATCATTATCATAAATTATCATTATCATTGGTAAAGGGGGAATGAAGGAATGCGCTAGGCTGAAGCGATATTCAAAAAGTTTAAGAGCTAGTCACTATGTGATGATTAGGTTCTCTCGATAACAAGGAATATCGGAAATGGTTAACTCCATAAAAATATATATGGCATTAATTATGTGTTTTGATGAGATCCACATATTTTGTGTAAGTTCTTGTCCATCTCTTATGGTGAACAATTTATGCAAAAATCATTCAGAATGAAGAGGACTTCAGAGGCTATCCCAGGAAATTATAAATATGTATTTTATTAGTCATGTAAGTATCTTTAACATTCGGTATTTAATCAAAATTTTAAGTAATTTCTGTGAAAATACATTTTTGGAAACATTTTCCATGTAAAGTGTAGTTTGTGGTTGGGGGATTCTCTTGAAAATTCATATTGTCGCTTGTTTTGGGATATACTGAACTTGATATTCAAGTTTTCGTTTTAACCGACTTTTCTCTTTTCAGTATGCTGTTCACAGAAACACGAACATACACGGGTGTTTTTTTTTTTTTTTTTTTTATTCAGGAACAGTAAAACTTGTATTACCAGTGAAATCTCAGTATTTAATTTTGAGGTTGAATGCAACACCTTATCTACCTATGTAATCTGTAGCAGTAAAGAAATAATAATTCTGTATTATAATTAAATATCTGTGAAGAAAAACAAGATGAAAAAGATGATAATGGTGATGGTGGTAGTGAAAATGTATGGTATATCATAAACAAATGGAAATCTTTCATGAAATTTGTAACATATAATCTTGCACTAATATTTTGTTTCCTGCGGTTGACTAGTTGTGCAAAGGTCATTTAGAATGAAGAGAACTCGGAGGACATTCCCAGTCAATTCAAGACATTTATTTTATTTTTTCATGCAAATATCTTTAATATACGGAATTATAATCAAAAGTGTTAGAGCCATTTTTCGTTAAAATCAAAAATGTCGAAAACTTTTTCTAGCAAAGGGTGATTTGAGTGCAGGGATTTTCTTGAAAATCTTTGTGTTGCATCCTTGGAAAATGGAGATACTCAAATATCAAGTTTAATATTTAACCAAATTTTTGTTTTTGAGTCATGCTGTTCAGAGGCACGTGAACACATACATAGATATTTATCTAAAGTTGCTTTTTTACATTTATTCAGGGCACTCTAAAACGTGTATTTGCAGTGAAATCTCAGTACCAAATTTTTGGATGAAATACAATACCTTCTCTAAGTATTAAAAATTCGTATTGTTAGTAAAATAATCTGTGAAGAAGATGAAAATAATGAAAGTATATGTTGTTAGGAGTCTTCAATCCTTGGATTGGTTTGCAGTGACTCTCCATTCAGATCTTCTCTCTGCTTTCCGTTTGAGTTCTTCATATTTACTGCATTTCATATCTTCCATAATTTGTTTTATATATTGTGATCTTGCTCTTCCTTTGCCACTTCTTCCTTCTATTATAATATTCAGTGTGCTCTGATGTCTTAATAAATGACCTATTAATTTTGTGCTTCTTCCTTTAATTTGGTTCCAAATTCGTAACACGAATTCGGAAAAACAAAAGTATATATTGCATATATCAAATAAACGGTAATATTTCATGATACACAACAAATGATCCATTTTCACAATAATTGTTTCCGCATATTGCGAATTTTAAAAGGTCCTATAACAATGCGGTGCTGGTGACAACAGGAAGCACAAAAGCAGCTCATCTCTGGAAAGTAATGACAGTAGAAGAGCATAAAAATGCGCGTAAACGAGGCACTGACAGGCCGGAAGAATGCCTGGAAATAATCAGGGCGTCCACGGAATTGCTCGCTTCCTAAGCAACAATGACAAACGTCATCGTTACTTATGACGACCACGCTCCTCCCAACATGGCGGACATCATCTCGGCAGTCTTTTGTTACCGATAGAGCTGGGAAAAAACGCCACCTGGAGAAAAAGTAATTACCAGCAGGGTGGGGACACAACAATCATATGGGTATTATCATTTCTGTTTCTTTCTTTGTTGCGTTTTCTCGTGAATGGGATAGAGAAATGGAGGAGGGTCGATGTTTGTTTTATGCACCAAGTAGCTCATATATCACAAGCTGGTGTAGGAGTGCAGGCAATTTGTGTATATGGTCTGCCTTGGCATGATTTGTTGTCCAGAATCCTTAAGGAGAAAGATACAGCTGCATACTGCTTGTTAGGACTTATTGCAGCAAGCTTTACAAATTTTACCCTTAAAGGTCGTTTATTACTTTCTCTATCAGTATGTATAATGTACATAATAGGTACAAAAGATATTATACAGACTGGCCACTAAGTTCCCTTATACCTTTATAAATGTTCATGTAAATTGTTTTCTACTTTCTCTACACGTACTATGTACATAGTGTATTGAGAAAGTATTGCATTACACCCAAAAACTCGATAATAAGATTTCACGGAAACAGACGGTTTCGGATCCCGTGAATCAAAATAAAAAAAAAAGCTGATGTGTTCCATTCACATGACTTTCTCTACATCTCTGCCTCAAATTATTGTTAAACAGCTATTTCTTCTATTTACTTCAAGCTAATCGAGAAAATAGAGCGGAAATAGCCTTATTACTTGCTTCCTTGTAAGTAGAAGCAAAATAAGGGAGTACCATAGGTTAAAGTGATAGTCAAAACCTGGTTGCTATGTGACTGAAGTTCCTTTGTTTGTATGGACAGGAGTTGACAAATTCCTGTATGAGAAAAGTACAAGTTTTTCAAAGCTGAAACCGACAAGAAGAAATATCTAAAAAAGGATTAACTCCAGGAAAAAATGTATATAAAATAAATTGTGTGTTTTATTGTAATCTACATTTCTTGTATAGTAAGTTTTTGTCTATCTCTTACGGTTTACCAGTTATGCAAAAATTCAGTAAAAATCATTGAGCATAAAAAGTATTTTGAGGCTATTCCCAGAAAATCCAAGATACACAATTTATTTGGAAAGTGAATATCTTAAATATAGGAAATTTTAATAAAAAAATCGTTAGAGTCATTTTTAAGAAAATCAAAACTTTCGATTTTTTTCCCATATAAAGGGTACTTGAGGGTGGGGGGATTTTCTTGAAAATTTTCGTGTCGCATCCTTGAAAGATGCCAAACTTAAATACCAAGTTTGGTTTTAAACAGTCTTTTCGTTTTTGGGCTATACTGCCCACAGACACACACACACAGACTGCAGACAGACAGGCACGCACGGACATTTTTCTAAAAATGCTCTTTTTGGATTCAGGAGATATTTCCGTTGAAATCTCGGTATCGAATTTTTGGGTGCAATGCAATGCCTTCTCTATACACTATGTACATAGTACGTGTAGAGAAAGTAAAAAAAATCTAGAAAAAGGTCCGTGTGTGACCGTGTGTCTGTGAATACGATTAGTCAAAATACGAAAAGCCGGCATAATACCAAACTCGGTATATAAGTTCAGTATCTTCCAAGGATGAGATCCGAAGGTTTTGAGGAAAATCCCCCCCACCCCAAACTATCTTTTACATGGAAAAAGTTTAGAAATTTTGGATTATCTCAAAAATGGATCTAACGATTTTGATTAAAATCCCGTACATAACGATATTTACATCCTAAATAAATGTATATTTTGAATTTTCTGGGAATAGCATCTGAAGACCTTTTTATCCTGGATGAATTTGGCCGAATTTTGCTTAATGTTAGAGATAGACCAAAACTTACTGCACAAAAATGTAGATCTCGTTAAATTACACAATTTAGTCATACCCATTTTTTTCATGGAGTTTAGCGTTTTCGAGATGTTCCTTGTTATTCGTTTCACTATCACTTAAGCATAGTGAGTTCCTTTAGTTCCCTTCTACTTATAAGGAACTAAATAATAAGAACATTCTGCTAATGTTTATCTCGATTAGCATTGTGTAGAAAAAAGAATAATATTTTGCAAAAAGTTTGTAGAGCAGTTAGAGAAAGTCATGAGAGTGTAACACATCAGATTTTGGTACATGTTTTAGATAGTGTAAAAAAATGGCTGATACATCCAATTATAGTACTGAAGAGTGTGATATTACTAGTTTTTATATGCATGAGGGAAATCAAATAGGCAAGAAAATTGCAGAAGATTGCTTTTAGCTGAAGTTTCAAGGAGATTCTCCTCCGAAACAAACTTTTGCGATGAGAACACAAACTCTCTGGCACAGGATGTGTGAAAGATAAGGAGAAAAACTATTTAAAAATGACAGATGCTATCCATTCACACGACTCTCTCTAGCCATTCCACAAACAAAATGTCTTTACAAAGGATTAAAAAGATAAGGGCATTCACTAAGCAAAAGCCAGAGTTAAATCTTTTAAACGGGAAACAACTGAGTTTCGGTTCTCTTTTGCGTTCCCGGAAGTAAAACAAAAGAGATGAAATGAAAGCTGACATCCCGCTTGAGAAAGGTTTAAGTAATTTAAAATTGAAAATAATAACAAGAAATATCTCGGAAACAATTTACTCCACAAAAAAGACAGAAAAAAGTATATGTGACATAAATTGTGTTTTAATTAGATCTACATTTGTTTGTATATTTTGTTCTATATCTTACGGTTTATGAGTTATACAAAATTCATCCAGAATAAAGAGGGTCTTAGAGGCTATTCCCAGAAAATTCTAGATATACTTTTCGTTTGTAATAAAAATAAACAGGGTTTTTAAACAACATCGTTAGAGCCATTTTTGTGAAAATAAAAATTTTCGGAAAATGTTCTATGTGAAGGTTATTGTCTGTTCAGAACGCTATCAACTTTTTTTCCAAGAAGTAAGACTTTACTTAACCATTCCACTCCACTCCCCGGTGTAAAACAATTAGCGAGTACAATAGGATCAGCTGTTTTGCAGGTTTCTGAGGCAGCTTTGGACTTTCCTTGGTTGGTATTCAGTAGATGATACATGTATAAACTGCAAGTTTAGACTTATACCGCTTTTTCCAGGCACCGTCGAAGTATCGTTAAGCTTAAAGACTTCACAAAAGTACCGTTATTTGGCTTTTTGCAGCTCGTCATGAAGTAGATAGAAAAACATGTTTCTTTTTAATAATGTGTTTCAGAGATGCAGAGAAAATTGTGTGAATTTAACACATAAGATTATTTAAATTCTTTGGTATTTTATTATACGTCGCTTTAACATCTCAGTCATATTGCGACGGTTTGGTAAAGTGCCTCGCTAACGGTATATGGAAGAGTAGCCTTTTTAAGGCATCATCCTTGTTCCATACAGCCTTCGCTTAGCGCTAAGCAGATGGTGTATGATGGTTAACGTATGATAGTATAAGATGATGGCGTACTGCCTTTTCTACGTCACTACGTCTTGCTGTATTTTTAGACCTGAAGGTGTAATTTTGGGTCGTGATATTAAATATAAAATCCGGATTTGCCTTGGCGACTGAGCGAAACGAAAAAAAAAAAATAATAAAGAACTAATAAAAAATAAAAAAAAAAGATTGATCGGGGCATTGGATTTGACCCAGGAGCTCCCGAATGCGGTAGACGTTACCACCTGAGCTATCTTACGGTAATAAGCGTTTATAAGAATAGACTGTTGTAGGATTGGTAGAGAACATAATGTGAATGTTACTATCATACTTTTTTCTTTCAGATTTACAAATGTTCAGCTTTATTTCAGCACTGTAGAATGCTCTGGTATCTTAACAATCTAAAACTTTGAATGGAAATCATACTTTTATTGATGTATGCGGCGTACACACTTACGCCTAGTCATCTCAGATTATTTTTATTATTAATTGTTTTAAAGGTATTCATTTATGCTCCGGCTAGTTGGGTTCCTCGGTCAAGCAAGTATCTCTTTACAGAGCTGGTACGGTAAAGAAACTACCTGTTTCAGAGATAACACATTTGTAACTTTTAGTTTAAGCAATTTATTTAAACTGTTGCCAAAATTTTCATAACACGTTATATTTCTATGCGATTATAGCTGAAAGACGTTCACTTGCATGTATAACTTAGACTGGGGGAAAACAAACTAAATGCACTTCTATCTAATCGAACTGTACTGTAAAATAAATCAAAACCGACTGTACCGTAAATAGGGATAAAACAAACTGAGAATCGCGTCTGCGTAGAATATATATTTCAAGCATGCCTATTCAGCCTAAGCATTATGACTATCTCTAATTGGCTAGTCTTACCGCTGTCAGTAGCGTCTCTTCTTATGAGCCAATAAGAACTATCGTGGTATTTTGCTTAGGCTGATAGTTCCCCAGTAACTTTCACATTTTTATTGTCTCACTACCCTTATTAAAGCTTGCTCAGTTTTTTAGCTCAAGTGCATTTTTATATACGTTTTACTCCAGCTCCCTGGTTATTGTCCACAAAAACCTTGCGAAAGATTTCTTTTTTTATGGCATGTACAGTTTCAGTTATATCTTTTCTATTATAACTAAGCTTATTTCTATAATAAATACCTTTATTTACATTATCTTGTTTGTTATAATATTTTACAGAACATGATAGCTCTCGGCGTGAGATTGAAGTTTGCGTTTAGGTAGTTTGCGGTTGGAAACCAACCCTCGCAGTTGTCAAGTCTTCCACTTACTGGTCCCTTAAATGGGACGCAGAGTCTTCGAGTCTCCAGGAAACAGATTTTACTACGTTGCCTCTCAGCCCTAGTACAGGCTCGTCTTTTGTTTGCCCATTGGCAGAGAGACGGTCCCGTTTTAAGGTCATCGTGTTTTGGAAAAAAAACTATAATTATTTACACCTTCTTGCAGTCATTAGTACTGCCTCAACGAGTTAAATGGAAGATCGTAGTGAAAAGAAACTTCACTAGCTTTATTATCTAAAAGAATATGTTATAGTGCATACTATTTTATTTCGAACTAATTTTCATTCGCAAATTTATTAAGTATAAATTATCACTTTACAACGTAACCGACTATCTTATGTTATGCTGCTCAATTAAAAATCCAATTTTATTAGATACGTAATAAATAATAAACCTTGCCGAGTTCCACGCATTTTAAAAATAGAATGAAAATGATGTAGCAGGTGAACCGGAGGAATTGCATACCTAACCTTCCTGAACCTTGTAATGGATGCTTTGTCTGTGTTTAACTGAAGGCTTTCTTAATAACACATGGTGGGTCAAGTTCCAGGGAAAGACGGTTATTACGTCATGTCAGGACTTCTGGGTGCGCCCCCACGATTTGTGCTGCTACCGCCTCAACCCGCTGTTATTAACGTTGCTAGTGACAACTCAAAATCTGATGCGCTCCATTCACATAACTTTCTCTACATCTTTTTAACAAACTAATACTAAAAATCTTATTCCATTTTCTACTTCATGCTAATCTAGATAAACATTAACAGAAATTGTATTATTATTATTATTATTATTATTATTATTATTATTATATTGCTTTTTTGTAAGTAGGAGGGAAATAAGGGAATACACTAGGCTAAAATGATAGTCAAGTCTTTTAAAAGCTGGTTACCATATGGTTGAAATCCGTTTCTTTGCATTGCCAAGGGTTGACAAATTCCCGTATGAGAAACGTTTTAAGTGTGTTAAAACTGATACCAATAACAAAGAATATCTTGGAAATGATCAGCTCCGCGCAAAAGGGGATTATGACATAAATTGTGCGAATTAGCTAATTTTACATTTTTGGGTAGTAACTTTCTCTTACAGTTTACCAGTTTTGTAAAATTCAGCAAGGCCCATCCAGAATAAAGAGATTTGCAGAGGCTAAACCCAGAAAATTGAGGATACACATTTTATTTGTCATGTAAATATCTTTAATATACGGTATTTTAATAAAAATTGTTAGCCATTTTTGTGAAAATCAACATTTTGGAAATTGTTTCCATGTACATAAAGGTAATTTGGGGTGGGGGGATTTTTCTAAAAATATTTTTGTCGCATCCCTGGAAGACATTGAACTAAAATAACAAATTTGGTATTTTACCAACTTTTCGTTTTTGACTTATCGTATTCAAACACACACGAACACAATTACACATACGCTTTTTTTTTTCTGAAAGTTTTTTTTTTTTCAGGCGAGCATAAAATGTTTTTTTCTGGTGAAATTTTTATTCTCTAGCTATACCCTACCAACTAAAAGAAGGACTTCGTTAAGGGAAAAGGACTCTCTTAAACTATATCTCATCACTTTGTTTAAACATTTTCTAGCTCCCATGATACTTACTAACCCCAACTCCCAAAATTTTATAAAAGCTTTCTCCTAAAAAATGTTTAACTCCCTAATTTTAGTTCCTAATGCCTTTTTCTAAATACATTATTCCGCATCAAGATAATGTCTTTAACAATACCAAATATATTTACATAATTTCCATAGTTAATAGTAGATATTATCTTTTACATTTAGTTATTGATTACTCTAACTGCCAACAAACAAAACGAAATCTAATTATGATGTATAAAGTATAAGTAGGCCACGGAGGTTTTGGCGCTTGAATTTTCGTAGAATAAACTTTTTTATAGATTTAAAATTGTTTTAGCCTCTTAGAGTTTCAAAAGAACATATAAATTAACACTATAATTAATCCTGATAAATGCATTATGATTTTAACGCAGCTACTTTAGTCCTTTTTAGAGAGTAATGTGTAACTATTCCTTATATTGGCACCAAAAACAATTGAGATACTATTCTCTGTTTTTATAGCATTTTAATGAAATCTGTAATCCATTCAAGTTATATATTTGAGACAATTGCAAAGACATTTTATTGTTATTGAAAAAGCTGATATGTTACTTATGTTATAACAATTCTTACAAAAGATATATATTAGAAGAAATAACCCTACTCATTAGATCCTGATATAGGGGAATGGGGAATAAACTAGAATAAAGCGATGGTCAAATCTTTACAAATGCCACTATATGAAACAATTGAAATTCGGTTCAGTTTTTAAACATCAGGAGTAAAACAAAAGAGAGTTGAAACTAGGATAAATTCCAGTTTAAGAAAAGTTAACTTTAAAATTGAAACAAATAAAACAATATCGAAAACGGTCAACTTAAGAAATAAATTGTATGGCAGAAATTGTGTGTTTTAACAAGATCTACATTTTAAGGTTTCTTAATTATACAAAAATCGTTCAGAGGCTACTCCCAGAAAATTCAAGGTATACTGTTATTTATCATATATATAGCTTTAATTTACGGCATTTCAATCAAAATCGTTAGAGATATTTTTGAGAAAAACAAAACTTTCGAAAGTTATACCATGAAAGGGGTAGTTTGGGTTGGGGGGATTTTTGGAAAAATCTTTGTGTCGCATCCTTGGTAGATGCTAAACTTAAATACCAAATTTGGTATTTAACGGAGTTTTCGTTTTTGAGCTGTGCTGTTCACAGTCAAACACGTACTCAAGCACGCACACAAAGAGGCACATACATTTACGTTTTTCTAAAGAAGCTTTATTTTTTTTTGTATTTATGGAACCCTAAAACATGTATTTCAGGTGAGATCTCTATATCGAATTTTTGGGTGGATTACAATACCTTCTCTATACATTATTCATATACATAGTAAGTGTAGAGCAAGTAAAAATACATTTCATCTATTATGTATGACTAAATATCTACTTCGTACAGCATTTTAACTCAAATTTAAAGAACTAACACGCGTAACAAGAAAATTTAGAACCGAGCGGGATAACGGCAGTGCGGAAAAATGTAGAAATCGTTAAAACACAAAAATTATACCATTACATGTTTTGTGTCAAGTTAACCATTTCTACTTTTCTACTTTCTGTACACGTACTATGTTGACAATGTATTGTATTCATACAAATTCTATGTCAATATTTCACCGGAAATTCAAATAAAAAATACGTGTATATACACATATATATTTACATATTTATATATTTACAAAAAGGTAAATGTGTGTTTGTGTGTGTATGTGTATGTGTGTGTGTGTGTGTGGACAGCATGTCTGAAAAACTAAAAGACCATTAAATACCAACCTTGGTATTTAAGTTTAGTATCTTCCAAGGAAGCGACATGAGCATTCCCTACCCCAAACTACTGTCAACATGGATTTTTATTTTAATTTTTGTTATTCTGAAGAATAGCTCTATGATTAAAATGCCATATTTTAAAGATATTTACATCATAAGTAAAATGTATATCATGACCTATTCATTTTAGACGATATTTACTGAATTTTGCATAACTGGTAAACTATAAGAAATGCCTACTACACAAAAATGTAGATTCTCGTTAAAGCACACAATTGACGTGATATACATTTTTGTTGTAGAGTAGAGCGTTACCGATACATTTGATATTGGAATCACCTTTCGTCCCATCTCTCTTTTATTTATTGACAAAGCAAAGCGGATCGAATCGAACTTCAATGGCTCGCATAGTAACTAACTTTTACAAGATGTGACTATCGTTTTTGTCTAGTGCATTTCTTTTATTCCTTTCTATTTGGTAGAAAGAAATAGGACCAATTATGCTCATGTTTTCTCCATTAACATGGTGTAGTTAAAAGAATAATCTTTTGTAAGAATAGCTTGTTTGTAGATCAGGTAGAAAAAGTCATGTGAATGGAACATATTAGAATTGGTTACATTTTTTAATTTCCCAATACTTATACATTGCCGTCTTAAAAAGTGTAGCTATCGCTTTTGCCTAGTTTATTCTCTCACTCCTCTTATTCAATAAGAAAACATGAATTAAAAATATTTTTATAGTGTTTATCATGATTAACATAAGGCGGATAAAATATTAAACTTTCGTACGAATAGTTTGTTCTGAATGTAACACAACAGGTTAAGGCATTCTCAAAACAGTATTTCCGTTAAAATCTCGGTATCAAATTTTTGGATAGAATGCAAAAAATTGCAAAATGAATATCCTGTATGATTTTTTTCTTTTCTTTTTTTAGTTTAACTTTTTTAACCTGATTGGTCATATTGGATGATGAATACCAAATCGTTGAAATGATGCTCAAATGATCTCGAGGTTCTGTGCAGGTTACTCGATATGCGTGTTCCTCAGGATAAGTGCAAATCCCGAGAAAAAATAAAACACTTGTCGAGTAACTCAGCCTAAGCGAGTTGAACTCGCTAAAAGTTTTGTGATACAAAAAAAAATTCTGATGTGTTCCATTCACATGACTTTCTCTACATCTCTGCAACAAATTATTCTATTTACTTCATCTAATCGAGAAAAAATTAGCAGAAATATTCTTTACTTACTTCCTTGTTAGTAGAAGCGAAGTAAGGGGGTACCATATGTTAAAGTGTTAGTCAAAAGCTGGTTGCTATGTGACTGAAGTTCCTTTGTTTATATGGACAAGAGTTCACAAAGTCCTGTATGAGAAAATTACAACTTTTTCATAGCTGAATCCAAAAACAAGGAATATCTCAAAAACGATCAACTCCACGAAAAAAATGTATGTAACATAAATTGTGTGTTTTAAAGTGCTCTACATTTGTTGTGTGCAAAGTTTTTGTCCATCTCTTACGGTTTAGCAGTTATGCTAAATTCCGTAAAATTGACCCAGAAGAAAGTAGTCTTCAGAGGCTATTCCCAGCAAATTCTAAATATACATTTTATTTGTCAGGTAAATATCTTCAATATACGCTATTTTAATAAAAATTGTTAGAGCCATTATTTAGAAAATCAACATTTTCGACAAAAGTTCCATGTAAAGGTTAGTTTGGGGTGGGGGAAGTTTTCTCAAATTCTTCGTGTTGCATCTCTGGAAGATACTGAACTTAAATACTAAGTTTGGTATTTTACCGATATTTCGTTTTTGAGTTATCCTGTTCACAGACACACGGTCACACACGGACCTTTTCTGAAAATACTTTTTTTGGATACAGGGGATCCTAAAATATATATTTCCGGTGAAATCTCGGTATCAAATTTTTTGGTGGAGTGCAATACCTTCTCTATACAGTATGTACATAGTACTATAGAGAAAGTAATATATAAAATAAAAAGAAATGTGTGTGTTGTTACATTTAAATGAAGTTTAGAATAATTACCTCACAATATTGTATTATTACTTTTGTGAAAATTATAGAGTTTGTTTTCATTTTGTACAATTTTAAGTTCAAAGATTAAAAATTGTCATTTTGTTACCAGAAAAATATTACACAATAATTATCTTCCTTAGCTACGCAAGAAATTAGAGAACTTGAAATTGCATAAAATAAAATTTAGAATTCAGTACACGAAAAACCCGTTTTAGCAGTTCGAAGTGGTCCAATCCACAAAAGAAACCCGCTATCGATATATCTCGACTTAGCAACGATGATGATGATGATGATGATGATGGTGTTTAAGGGCGCTCAACTGCCGTGGTCATAAGCGCCCTTAATATTAAAACTTGGCAATAGCCAGTAAGAAAATACCAAACAAAAAAGTAAACACAAATAAAAGAGCTAACACAGTTGAAACGGAAGTAACAGAAACGTCCAGCCCTCTAACCAGAGCTGGATATAAAACTCCATCTAAAATCAACACATTAAAACCAAAAGAGTTTAAAAAACCGTTATCACACTAAAACGTCAAGGTAAAAGAAAGTTTTGCTAAAAATTTAAAAACCCTGTCCACTGCTCTTGGGTCATCTGCCAGGACCTCAGCAAGAGAGGCCGGCATGCCCATAGATGACCGAATGTGTGCCAGGTGACCACACTCCAGCAACACATGGCGAACTGTCTGTGCCTCCCCACAGAGCGCACAGACAGGAGCAGGTTCACGTTTAAAAAGGTAACTGTGAGTAAAAATACAGTGGCCAATTCTTAGCCGAGCTAGTACTACCTCCTCCCGGCGGAATAAACGAGAGGAGGTTACCCAGTTGACAGGGAGGTCCTTCACCTCTCGCAGCTTATTACCACGGAGAGCCGACCACTCTGCATGCCAAGTCGAAAAAACGGCTCTCCGTACAGCCACTCTAAAATCTTCTGCTGTTGAATGGGTAATCGTAACACTGGGCGCTGTGACTGCCGATTTCGCTGCCAAATCCGCCGTGTCATTCCCTGGCAAGCCAACGTGTCCAGGAATCCATGCGCACTCCACATTAAAACCACAAGCGTGCAAAATGTGGAGAACGTCCTGGATGCGCTGCACCAAAGGATGGTAATTGTACAGCTCACGAATGCTCTGAAGGGCACTAAGGGAATCACTAAGAATAAGGCAGTCACCTAATTTTCGACGTCGAATATACAGAAGGGCTTGATAAATAGCATATAGCTCGGCAGAATATATAGATGTGCAACTAGGCAAACCGTAAGTAGAAGTTGCGGTGCCAGTTACAAAGGCACATCCAACACCGTCGGGGCTCTTACTACCATCGGTGTAAATACAAATACGGCCACTGTATTTGGATAAAAATTCTAAAAAGCAACGACGAATACTATCAAGAGGCGTAACAGATTTCCCGTAGAGCGTCATCCCGAGATCGACATGGGAGGTAGCGCGTAACCAAGGGGGGTGTATATTCTCTCCCTTGGATAACAGCCGAGGAATGTCAACATGGTGCTGGCGTAGAAGCTCACGGAAACGAAAACCTGCTGGCCTGGGGCTCAGAGAGCGGAGGCAGTATCGCTCGTGCAGCTCAGGGGAGAAAAACGCGTGATAAGTTGGATGCCCAGGCATACACTTCAGCCCACAGCCATAATTAGCAAGCAGGACATCACGCCGACAACGCAGAGGAGGTTCTCCCGATTCGGCGTAGAGGCTAACAACTGGGCTCGTTGGAAAAGCTCCAACGGCCACACGGATGCCCTGGTTATGGACTGTGTCTAACCTTCTGAGCACTGAAGGTCGAGCTGAAGAATACACAATGCTGCCATAGTCCAACTTCGAACGAATCACAGCACGATAAAGACGGAGCAATGTCGTCCGATCCGCACCCCAAGACTTGCCACTTAGTATCCGTAAAAGATTTAGAGAACGGTCACATCGTGCTCTAAGCTGTGCTATTTGTGGTGCCCAACAAAGTTTCCGATCGAAGATCAAACCAAGGAATCTCGCCTCGTCTGCGAAAGGAAGTAAATCTGGCCCGAGTCGAAGAGACGGCGGCATATGCCACTTACGGCGCCAGAAGTTAACGCAGACTGTCTTCTCAGCGGAGAAACGAAAACCGTGTTTCGAGCTCCATGCATAGAGATTGTCCAAACACCGCTGGAGACGGCGTTCCAAAAACGGTGTACGCTGAGAAGTACAGAAGATGGCAAAGTCGTCCACGAATAAACAGGAAGAGACACCTTGAGGCACACATAGTGATATGGAATTTATCGCAATAGCAAATAGAGTCACGCTGAGTACCGAGCCCTGCGGCACTCCGTTCTCTTGAATAAAATGGTTAGAAAAAACCGAACCCACCCTCACTCGAAAAACGCGGTCCCGCATAAACTCCTGAATGACCAACGGTAGGCGTCCACGTATGTTCCAGTTGTGCAGAGAACGCAATATTCCCGCCCGCCAACACGTGTCGTAGGCCTTCTCGAGGTCAAAAAATATCCCAACTGTGGGGCTGTTCTTAAGAAACCCGTCCATAATCTGAGTTGACAGAGAGACAAGGTGGTCAGCAGTTGAACGTCGTCGTCGAAAGCCACACTGGATGTTCGTCAGAAGATTGTGGGATTCCAGCCACCACACCAACCGTCCATTGATCATGCGTTCCATCACCTTGCAAACGCAACTGGTGAGGGAAATAGGACGGTAACTGGAAGGAAGATGGCGGTCCTTTCCAGGTTTAAGAATGGGTATGATGGTGGCCTCCCGCCACTTGTCTGGAAAAATGCCATCAACCCAGACACGATTATAGACCTCGAGTAGGAAATCTTTGCCATCAGGAGAGAGATGTTGCAACATTTGGACGTGGATACCATCTGGGCCTGGTGCTGAGTGTCGTGAAGAGGAGAGTGCATTGTCTAGCTCTGCCAGGGTGAAAAGGCGATTATAATCCTCAAGGTTGCCAGAAAGAAACGAGAATTCTTGAGATTCCACCTGGTTCTTAACTGTAAGAAACTCAGGGGAATAGTTGCCTGAGCTAGACACCTCAGCGAAAGCACTGCCTAAGGTATTCGCCACGTCAAATGTATCAACAACAGCTCCGGTAGGTGTTTTGAGACCGGCGATGGGCATATGGTTCGGTTTCCCAGCCACACGTCTTAACTTATCCCATACGACAGAGGAAGGTGTATGTCGATTAAAGGAACCCACGAATTTATTCCATGACATCTTTTTGCTATCCTTAATAACCCGCCTAGAATGTGCACGCATCCGTTTATAGTGTATCAGGTTATCCAGTGTAGGAAAACGCTGGAAAACCCGTAGAGCTCGTCTGCGAGCGCGAATAGCATCCCGACAGTCAGCGGTCCACCAAGGTACCGGAAATCGACGGCTGTAGCCAGTCGAACGCGGAATGGATTGCTCAGCAGCAGAAAGAATGGTCCCTGTAAGATGTTCGACCAAGTGGTTCACAGAGTCGTGCTCTTCGTAGCTAAATTCAGCCAAGTGGGAGTACAGTTCCCAGCTGGCGTGGTCTAGGCGCCAACTAGGTAAACGGGTGGAACATACAACGGGTGTCAAGACACTAATACGACAAGGAAAGTGGTCACTAGAATGCAAATCCGAGATGATATTCCAGCATAAGGTGACTGCCAGCTGAGGGGAACAAATTGCAATGTCAATGTGTGAAAAACTATGAAATGCGTCAGATAGAAAGGTGGGCTCTCCGGTGTTCAAGAGAGCAAGATTCTGACTATCCAAGAAGTCTTTAAGTAGCGTACCTCTCGCACAAGCCCGAGGAGAGCCCCAAAGAGGGTGATGGGCATTCACGTCGCCTACCAATAAAAAGGGTGGTGGCAACTGCGAAATGAGGTGTTCTAAGTCGCTGTGCGAGAGGTCCGCAGATGGAGGCAAATAGATACTGCAAATGGTGAATGAAGCGGAGGGTAGCTTAATGCTGACAGCAACGGACTGGATTGCAGATTGTATGGGTACGGAGTTGGCAAAAATATCATCTCGAATAAGCATCATAGTGCCCCCATGTGCCGGGACACCGTCCTCCGGGGATAAATCACATCGTACGGAGGAGTACTGCCTGATGGTAACGGTGTCCTGTGGACGGAGCTTCGTCTCTTGTAAACATACAGCCAAGGGTTCATGCTGGCGCAGCAACAAGTCAAGCTCTGGTCGATGTGGTCGAATTCCGCGTATGTTCCAATGGAGGATAGCCATTGAGTATATTATGGGATAAGTTTCAAATCGAAAGACGCTTCTGCAGATTGGGATTAGCTGGTCGGTTCAATTTGTTCTTCTTAGGCGTTGGGCTAGTACTATTTTCAGGAGCACGATCCTGCCGTTTCCGCACTGTCCCTCTGGCAGTGGCGGCAGAATCCTCTTGGTCCATCTCCTCCACAAGGGAGGTCCCTTTTTCAAGAGCAGTTTTAGGTCCAAGTAGTTCGAACCGATTGGATGTGCTGATCGGCGAAGACGGCCGTCGCCGATTCACGCCCTCCTCCCCAGATGACCCTTCAGAGGAGGATACACGTGTGGAGTTGCGTGAACTTTTCTTACCTTTAGATGACTTGGTAATAGATTGCACATTCTCTTTCAAGAAGTCTTGTCGTACATACTTGGTCTTAAACTGTTTTTCCGGGGCAGAAGACGTCGTGAATTTACCAACTTTAGTTCCAGAGGTCGAGGCTTTCGGTGACAACTGTGCAGGACTATTCTGTAAGCTAGCGGATTTGGCAGATGTTGATACCAACTTGGGTGTAGGTGCCGAAGGCTTTGGTAGCGCTTGGGCTAAAATAACCTTTTCCGCAATTGTAGCCCCGTTCATATCGCCGGTCTGTGTTGCGATTTCCCGACGCGGTACCGGTTTAGCTGCAACTGAGCTATAGGTACCGGACCTCGGGGCAGAGGGTTGGCGGAGTCGCAGGAGCTTCCGGGCTTCCAAGAAGGACACCTTCTCTTTCACCCGTATCTCCTGGATCGCTCGTTCCTCTGCAAAACGGGGGCAGTCTCGGGAACTAGATGGGTGTTCCCCGTTACAGTTCACACACGATGGAGCTGAAGCACAGGCCCCATCGTGGGAGATGTCACCGCAGTGGACGCAGGTGGACTTGCCGGTACACAACTCACTTGTGTGACCAAAACGTTGGCATTTAAAGCACCTCAGCGGATTGGGTATATAAGGCCTAACTTCGATGGCTTCATACCCTGCTCTAATCTTTTGAGGCAGATCAACCCGATCAAAAGTAAGAAACAGGGTACGAGTAGGCAGGAATTCACCGTTGATCTTACGTTGTACCCGATAAACAGCTGAGACACCCTGAGTCGCAAGATTTTCTTTGATCTCCTCAATGGACAAACCGTCCAACGCGCTGGTTGTTATTACACCGCGGGAGGAGTTCAGCGACTTGTGCACCTCGACCTTCACTGGATAGCTGGCTAACATGGTGGCTTTAAGTATTCTTGCAGCTTGCGAGGCGGAGTTGGCTTCGACAAGAAGTGTACCATTGCGAGCTCGAACGCAGGATTTAACAGGACCAGCAATGGCATCGAGACCCTTTTGGATAGTAAAAGGGCTCACCGTAAGAAACTTCTTACCTTCCTCTGTCCTATGAATGACCAAGTAGCGAGGACCACATGACTCGACTACTTCCTTTCCAACGTCTTTATTAAGGGGTTTTTGTTTTGGTGCCATAGAAAAAATGGTATAAATTCATCCCCCAGTGCTCCCCACCCACCACGGAGCCCAACGAGGGGTCACCCCACTGGGATGACAGGGCTACACAGGGGATATAGCGGGCTCGCCGTCCCACTCACCCTGGAGTTCGGTGTAATACCTAGTCCTGGCCGATTGACTAGGGGTGGGTTAGTCCCTAGCCTCCCGTTTAGGCAAATCAGAAACCAAAGCGGTGTATTAGGCTGCGCACCCTCCCCAGTTACTGAAAGACAGAAGCCCAGGCTCAGGTACGCAACCCTCAACCAACCAGGATATTCCTCTTCACCGACACGGGTCTCCACGCACGGCCTACACGTGGGTGGGCATTTTGACCTTCTGGCTCCCTCACCACTCTGAGGTTGCCCACAGAGGGAGTCAAGGTGGCTCGGGACCCCGGGTGCGCCTAACCCGTACCTACCGTAGTAGGCCCCTGGGGGGGACTTAGCAACCACTGCAGCATGCGACAGATGGCACAAGAGAGCTCGATATATTTATCATAATAATTACACGCCATGTCCGCTATAGTGTGCCTGCCAATAAACTTTCTTGCAGATTCTTTGCCTGCCGACATCAAAGAGACCCTGACCTCAGCAAACCAATTTACATGATGGATTAAATGAAGTCGCCGGATGCAGCATCATCAGTAGAGTAAGGCATGCTTTGTACTTGCGGAATTGCTTCGCATTATTTATGAGAGTTCTTTCATGAAAATTATGTCGTTCATTTTAACGGAAATTATTTCCTACACGTGTGCTGTACATATTTATATGCTTAGGCTAGAAAATAGAGGCTTTTGTAGGGACAGTGTTCTAATAAAAGATACCATGCCTCAGGCCTTTTACGTTCTGTCTCAGGCCAGATGAAATTCCTTTGGTACAACCTAGCTTTATAAATTAAATTAAAAAATATGACGTGTTCCATTCGCATAACTTTCTCTAGTACTTCCACAAACAATTTTTATTTTCTCTACACGTACTATGTATGCAGTGTATAGAGAAGGTATTGCACTCCACCCAAAAATTTGACACCGAGATTTCACCGGAAATATATGTTTTAGGGTCCCCTGTATCCAAAAAAAGCATTTTCACAAAAATGTCCATGTGTGCGTGTGTCCGTGTATCAGTGTGTCCGTGTGTCAGTTAACACGATAACTCAAAAACGAAAAGTCGGTAAAATACCAAACGTGGTATTTAAGTTTAGTATCTTCTAGGGATGCGACACGAAGATTTTGAGAGAAAAAAACCCACCCCAAACTACCCCTTACATGGAACTTTTTTCGAAAATTTTGACTATTTCAAAAATGGCTCTAACGATTTTAATTAAAATATCATATATTAAAGATATTTAACTGAGAAATAAAACGTATATCTTGAATTTTCTGGGAATAGCTACTGAAGACTGCTTTATTTTCTCTACAGTTACTATGTACATAGTGTGTAGAGAAGGTATTGTATTGCATCCAAAAATTCGATACCGAGATTTCACCGGAAATAGATATTTTGGGTCCCTCTTAATCCAGAAAAAAGAACATTTTTGAAAAAGGTTTGTGTGTGTGTGTGTGTGTGTGTGTGTGTGTGTGAGCACGGGCGTGCGCGAGTTTGTGTGTGTGTGTGTATGTGCGTATCTGTGGACCTCATAGCTCAAAAACAAAAAGACCGTCATATACCAAACTTGGTATTTAAGTTTAAGGATGCGACACGGAGCTTTTCCAGAAAATCCCCCCCAAACTACCCTTCACACGGTAAGAGTTTTGAAAACTCTGTTTTTCTCAAAAATGGTTCTAACGATTTTGATTAAAATATTGTATATCAAAGACACTTATATGAGAAATATAATGAATATCATGAATTTTCTGGGAATAGCTCTGAAGTTCTCTTCATTTTGAATGACTTTTGCATGACCGTTAAACCGTAAGAGATAGACAAAAATTTACTACACAAAAAAGAAATGGCATTAAAACACACAGCTTATGTCATATGTAATTTTTTGTGGAGTAAACTA
Organism: Hymenopus coronatus; assembly: GCA_030762935.1. NCBI lineage: Eukaryota > Metazoa > Arthropoda > Insecta > Mantodea > Hymenopodidae > Hymenopus > Hymenopus coronatus. The sequence goes on along the minus strand of CM060888.1, from coordinate 60,124,280 downwards.
TTCCGAGGTATTCCGAGTCATTGGATTCAACTTAAAACTTTTCTCTTACGGGAAGTTGTCAACCTCTGACCGTGCAAAGAGAATGAATTTTGATCGAGTAAACACGGTTATTAAAATAAATTATACTCCCGATTATTCGTGTGCGAATTATCCGTTTCCCCCCTGCGAAATATTGTAATATTGTAGATTATTTTTCTTTAGGATACAGCAAATAAGGACTTGTCGCATGACAATAAGTGTCATTGTTTAAACTATCACCGCGTGATAACAGAGTACCGTTTCCATTGTTATCTGCCTGCCTGTTCCGCGCGGGCAAACCTTTTTCTAAAAATGCTTTTTGCGAACTCGTGGGACCTCAAAGCATATATTTTGAGTGGAATACAATACCTTCTCTGTCTACTATATATATTATATACGGGCTAGAGAATGTAAAAATATGATGTGTTCCATTCACATGACTTTCTCTACTTCTCGGTAACAAATTATTCTTAAAAAGCTTGTTCTTTTATCTATTCCATGCTAATCGAGATAAATATTAGTAGAAATGGTCTTATTACGTGCTTTTTGTAAGTAAAAGGGAAATAAGGGAATACACTAAAGCTATAGACAAATATTTTAAAAGCTGGTTGCCATGTGGATGAAATCCATTTCTTTGCGTTGCCAGTAGTTGCCAGTAGTTTTCAGTATGTGAAAAGTATAAGTATTTTAAAACCAATATCAAAGAATATCTCAAAATTGGTCAACTCCACGAAATATATATATAATAAATTGTGTGTTTTAACAAGATCTACATCTTTTGTATAATAAGTTTTGTATATCTCTTACGGTTTATAAGTTATGCAAAATTCAACCAAATTCATCCAGAATAAAGAGATCTTCAGAAGTTATTCTCAGAAAATTCAAAATATAAATATTATTTGTGATGCAAATATCTTTAACATACGGTATTTTTATAAAAACTGTTAAGTCATTTTTGAGAAAAACAACATTTTCGAAATGTTTTCCATTTAAAGGATAGTTTCGAGCGAGTGGATTTTTCTCAAAATTTTCGTTTTGCATCCTTGGAAGATTTCACTTAAATACCAAGTTTAATATTTTACCGACTTTTCGTTTTTGATTTATCGTGTTTACAGACACATTGACACACGGACATACACGGAGGCTTTTCTACAAATGCATTCTTTTATATACAGGGGGACCCTAAAACGTGTGTTCCTGATGAAATCTGGTTATCGAATTTGCAATAGGTATCTTTTCTATACACTATGTAGTAGAATATTTACAATAGAATAGAGCAGAATGAACAAGTGGTTGACTGTCTCCGCGGTCAAGTGGTCAGAGCATCCCGGGTTCGATTCTCGGCTGGGGCCGGGAATTTTTCTATAACCAGAATTATTCCATCCTCCCTACCTCTGAAAGTATACATGTGAAAGTGACTGTGCTTGTGTTTATTAAAATAAAAAGATTAACCTAATGTCCATAACCTACAGATAATTATGAGTTGTTTCACAAGTCAAAGCCCCGATATGACCATTGAAGTTAAAGAGGGCTATACAAATGAAACAATTAAAAAAATACAAAATACAACAGAAAACACAACAGCAAGACTAGCCCTTGAAGTACATGCTGAAAAAAGACGAATCCAGGAACCTACCATCCCCTGCTACCTTGAGAAGTACAACTCACCCTCAATTGAAGTTATTGAGATGATGTTGGGGCAAGAGGAACTATACCCAACCACTTTGCAAAACAATATTTCTCAATTAGAATTTTATGTATAAAATTGCAGTTTTTGCCCTTAAAGTTCTATCAATATTTTCCAATGCTATCAAATTAATTTATCTTCTTACCAAATGCTAAAAATATATATACTTTTAATATTTTTTCCAGCTGATCTTCTCTAAAAATAACATTTTCTCTGTGCCTGCTAAAGAGTGGATTTCACAGCAATTATAACTACGTTTTTTCATCTTGTGTGTAATCAATTGTACACATTATAAACTGTATATTTGACAATTCTTACTTTTGGGAAAGTTGATCTTTTTTGGCAGCAAATAGATAAGTTGGAAGTAGGATATAGCACCGATGATTGATAACTCTTCAATTAAGTCATATAAGATGAATTTAGAAAGTTTGTTGGTTCAAAATAGAAATAATATCTCTAGTTCCGAATCGGTCGCTCCTTTTTTCCATTTTAAGGTGCCCTACGTGAATATTTTTATACCCCCATATTATACCCCTCGTTTGGAATATATCGACAATAGTATAAACTTGTCTGAGGTAGGATTTTATTTGTTTGGAATGTTTACATTATCACACACATATTCACACATCCATTTATACTTCCAAGTCTTGGGGAGGATAGGAAATAATCCTGGCTTGAGAAAAAATCCCACCTCCAGTAGGAAATCGAAACTGGGACCTCTCGCATAGCTCTCTATAGACTGAGCTACTGGGCAATCCACACGAACCTAGTGTGGCTGTGTATCTATTTAATTCAGCTATTTCTATATATGTATATCTCGATTAAAACGAAGTAGAGTAAAAATAAACTTTCTAAGAATAGTTCGTAAAGACACTTTAAGCATAGACGGTAGAGAAAGTTTGTCACTATAACACATCAGATCTTTTGTTTGTTTTTTATTTTCCTCTTCATGCAAATAGAACCAAATTCCAGTCACTATAAAGTAACGGTTGTGAAATATTTGCATATCAGCATAATTCAATGCATTATGCAAATCCTATGAGATCCATAAAAAAAATTGTAAATGTAGTGAAGGTGTATCCGTATTAACAAGAAGTTGATAAAAGAATACGTTTTTGCTAGAATAATTTGTAGTAGTGTGAGTAGCGAATGTTCTATGAATGCAAAACATAGGATTTTTTTAATTAGGCCTATATAAATATTAAATTAAACATTAAAAGTATTTTAACTATGCTAAGCATCCGATAATCGCTGTCCAGTTTTATTCTTCATTATTCTGCAATGGTTCATTTGTTAGATATACCGAATCTAATCTGCAGAATTTCAGGGATGTTTGGATTCACATTCATCCGGGATCCAAAGATCTTCTAGCCAGTAACCTTGCTTATGCTTTAAGTTACGAAGAGTATTCAAAATATTTTGTAACAAAGATATTCATTGGTGGGCATAGTGGTTACAAAAATGTAAATACGGCTGGCAATAATTGACCTTGAGCTGTCAAAATGTGCATAAGTTGGGCTTAAAAGTTATTTTTCATAGTCGTACAGCCTGTTGAGTTCAGTTCTTGTGTCAATATCTGCTGAAAAATCGTGGGTATTTCAAAAGAGAGCATTAATATTCTCACACGCTACGAACTAGATGAAAGAGAGAAAAAATAGTAATTAAAAATAAAAGCATATATTAAAATAAATAAATAGAGCATTTGTTAGCTGTTTATGATCAGGTATGTTGATTAATCCATTGCAAAATGGATTATTTGAAGAAGGGCGAGTGACTTTGAAAGATAACTTCTCGTTCTGGCAGTCCTCGGAAATCTGCGAACGAAAGAACAGTTCAGAGTGAGGAACTTGGTGAGGAAAATTGACACATTACTGGTGAAATATCACTGTGTATAGAAGTCGTTATCGGTGTTGGCAGCATTGACTGTATACTCCATGAACATTTAAAGCAAAATATGTGGAACGTTCGGCATTTTTTAGCCAACGAAGAGAAGAGGAGGTGAAATGAATGTACAAGGAACAGCTGAGCATGTTTGGTGGTCTATTTGAATAATCGATGGTGTTCTTAAAGGTAACAGGGGATGCATGCTTTATGTATTGAAGTAAATAATTATGAAATGAATTATTGGTTTCTTTTTATACACTGAGTAATGTCTATATTCTAGATCACATTAAAACACCTGTGGTCAATACCGGGTTTATCATTAATGACGCGACTGGCACACTCGGGTCTGATTTGTAGCAGATATCGGGGTGAATGACCTCGCTCTGCCTCGCAACGAATGGTAACAACCAAATCTAATGCAGTAGAATTAATGTTATTTAAATCATATAGACCGTCAGCTTGAGTTTATACAGATATTCCTTAGGCCACCTTTCCACAATTTATAAGTTGTTGGAAAGATTTAAACAGCTTTTTTTATGTTAAATTGTGTTGTGATTGAGGAAAAATTAAACAAGATAAGGGCTACCGTAGAACGAGAAAAATAGCTGCCTCACATTACAGTGTTTTGATGACAGAATAGTGACTGGCCTGCTTGACCTCCAAGTAACTATTATCTGTGGCGAACATAAATATAATGTTTATGCAACAAATTCCGTACTTCCGACAAACTGGAAGAATTAAGCTATATTTGCGATAACACACAACGCTGCATAAGCGCAAGCGCAAAAGAAGACCAATCAGAATGCAATTGTAAGCGTAATGCAAGAAGTTGGCAGGGCTTGCTAGATCTTTAAATTGCGCACATATCTTCCAAATGCTCAGCAATTTTCAATTGAATTACATAACTAGCAATACCATATAAGAAAATTCACTCAATATTTTACAAATAAATACGTTATAAACATTTCACACTAACAACTGACGCTCTTGGCAATGACGCCATGTTATCCAAACGTATTGAAAATAATGGAAGCATTGAGACTGTAGAAAGTGGAAAAGCTGCACATTAAAGAACTGTGAATTGTCTCTTTGCACTTCACGATTTATGAGAGCCAAGAAAGCTAAACGCAGATGGCGGGTACATCTATTAAATCAAAAGAGGCCTGCTATAACCTATTGAGGGAAATGAGAGGTGTTGCGGCACGGCCAAATAGAAGAACATGTATGTCCAGTAGGCTCTGTAAAATCTCGCATTGCGATCGTTTGTTGATGAACAGCAAGCAATACACTGAGGGAGAAATGCTTAATTATTTTTCTGTGTAGATAACAAAGATTGGAATTTGTAAACTCTTGTGTTGTAGTGCATTGCGTTGCGTGTTGAGTGTGTCTATGTGACTCTTATATAGGTAGCCTTGCGTTTGAGGTACGTCTGCGCTTACATCTCATTGAAATGGGGCATCATCCAGCATGCATTGGGCTGCAGCAATACCTCGAGTATATTTTCGATGAGTATCAGTTAGTTAAAAAATAGCATTAATATGTCATATTAAAATTATTAATAAATTAATACCTCTATAATAATGCAAAGGGAAATTATTTGGTGCTGCGTTTGTAATGAAAGATAAGTAAGATATTTTGCGTTAGAACTATTTAGGGGAGAAACTACGAATCGGTCCGCCGTAGCAATGTCATAGAAGCAGCGGACTACCAGTTGCGTCATTCAAGATAAACCCGCAGTCAAGTTTAATCAATATGCACACGCTAAAGGATTTAGAATAAAAACAAAATTGCAAAAAGTAATATATTTATAACGGTACATCTTAGTTTACTTTCTTACTGCTATTTTTGCTCACAATGTATTTGATTTAATAAAAAACGCATAAAACTGTCAAAAATGTAAACGCTTTCTCACTTTTATGGAAAGCTACCAATATTTTTAGTACATAAGATCTGCGAAGTATGTGACAGTTTTATCAGCTTGCATTATTTGTAATAAATTCAGTTTTTTAGCTTTAAAATAAATGCATAAGTTATTCTATAAATAATGTACACATATTTCACATTACCTACAATTTACAACAAATATTTGTTTCATTTCGGCACATAGTCTTCTTATAAAAGGATAAGTAAAAATAAAAATAAAATATATACTTTGAATTGTTTATACTGTATAACTGCAACATATTATCGGTTTAATATTTTAAGAGTTCATAGAGTTCTGTAAGAAAATTGACAGAATTCTCACCAGAATCTAACAGAGGACAAAGTCATCCATTTGTTGCCTCTTAATAGCCCTAATTTCGTCTGAATGGTGTTTTGGATGCTTTAATTTCGGTAAGGTATCAAAACTGCTTCTAATTATGGCTTGATTGCGATACTTAGAAGGTGAAAATCAAACTTTCTCAGTATATCTGTTGATGATACAAATGGTAACTGTTTTCTAAGGATGTGGCCTCGATTAGGGACATTCTCTTAAAGAGGAGCAATTTAAAAACATGCTGAATAACTTAATTAATAACATTAAAGATACAATAGGATTCCAAAGAAAAAAAATACAGGCTGCATTAATTATTATCCAACAAAATATTCTTGGCTTTTAGCAGATTTATAATTATTTAAACATTTGAAGTGGCTTTTGTAAAAACGTATTTTGCATGATGGGGTAAAAATGTTTTATTTTAATTAATTAATTTTCAGGCTAAAAATGCCTGAATGGAATACTCCAGAAATTCTAACGTTGTGTAGAGTTAAAAACGTATAGGAATGATTAGGTGTCATAAATCCAGAATCAGGAAACGTTAGTCGTTTCTTTGGTGACGTAAGCAAGCTAGTGAAGAAGCCGAAACGTCTGCCGCTGGACTTTTTTTTTTTTTTTTTTTTTAAAATACAGTTCCGGAGTCTGGCCGGGACTCCGGCGCTGTATACCCTACTTTTATTTACCTAATTGCTTTGCTTTGTTTACTGAATTGCTGTTTTTATTTTATTTTTTTTTATTTTTATTTATTTATTGTATCCCCTGTTTACATTTCCCCCCTAAATTTAGTGTATGACTACTGGTGTTACTGTTCCTTTACACACACATATACACATTGCACAAACATAACACACATGCCCAAGGTGGGACTCGAACCCACGATCCCCTGCCCACGAAGCACCAAAGCAAAACGCCTTAGCGAGCGTGGCCATGGGGACCGGCTCGATTAGGGATATTCTCTTAAATAGGTGTGATTTTAATAACATGCTCAATAATGCAATTAATAAAAGTATAGATATGATAGGATTCTTAAGAAAAAATCCCAGGCTACATTAATTATTATCCAACAATCAATTAATTTTTAGGCTAAGAAGCCTGAATGGAATACTCCAGAAATTCTAACGTTGTGTAGAGTTAAAAACGTATAGCAATGATTAGATGTCATAAATCCAGAATCAGGAAACATTAGTCGTTTGCTTGGTGACGTAAGCAAGCTAGTGAAGAAGCCGAAACGTCTGCCACTGGACCTTGAGCATGTCCGATGTTTTGGAGCGGTACTGTACCACGCCTGGATCATATCTCGGTCGACGCGGGTGGTCCGCGAGGAGCTTTCTACTGCAGAAACCTTTAAGCTGCACTCGCCACGTGGTTACTGCTGGAAATGTCCACCGTCCCATACCTTCTCCGCAAGGTGACATTTGTTCTAAGGTCTTCAATTTGCTTATTTGTCATGCACGTCTCGATGAACAATAGAACTGTGTAAATGACCACAGAATTGTTTTTCTTTTTACTTCCTTATGCATATCATAGTAAGATTACTTTTACGTACATTTTAAACCATAAAAGATAGACAAAATCTTACTACACATGAAATGTAGATCTCATTAAAGTACACAATTTATGCCACATATATTTTTTGTGGAATTCCATTTCCGAGAAATTCTTTGCTTTTGGTTTAAAGTTTAAAGATTTTAATATCACTTTAGTCTAGTTGTATTCTCTAATTCCCTTTGAACCAATAAAAATATATAATAAAACCACTTTTATTAGTATGAAGTAGATAGAAGAATAAGCTTTTGTAAGAACATTTTGTTGCAGAATAGGTATAGAAAAGCATGTGTATGTGATACATCACATTTTTAAAACTTTATATCGCTTACCCAAGATAAGAGAAGTATTCTACCAAAAGTTCTCTATTTACATTTCGCAGAAAATACACGCCCATGTTTATAAGTTTTTGGACAAATACGATTCTAAAGCAAAAATTCGTATAATACCATATTTCGCAATGAACACAAACTCAAGGATATAGAGTGAAGTTTCTATTTGGAATAACGCTAAATATACAGTCCTTTTAAGTGGAAAAGTTGCCGTTAGTTTTTATTTTCCTATGAACTGTTCCATTGATTTTTATTAAAAGGACATTATTATAAAGAATAAAATACGCGTTTTAAATGTTCGTTAAATTTATTTTAATTTCTCTTCATTTTCATCTAATCTTATAGTAAAAACTATATAATAGAATATACAACTATAATAATTTGTTTCATACCATTAACAGCTTCCGAAATATTCAAGTATATGTTTACATTTTCCCAGGTTGATGCTTACAACATACTATAATAAAGCATATTTGAAATGCGTAAACATTATTTACTTCTCTGTAATAAATTCATTATAATACTAAAATTCATCATCATAAACACACGAGTTAAGACATTTGGCAGGTTTTTCCCAGTAGTTTATTGAATGTTTAAAATTGTTCACTCGCTTGGAATTCTTTAGGGCGGAATCTTTGTATATGTTCATACCATTTTCTAATATAACTGCTTACCAGGTCGATTACACTTTAGACATGCATGTCTTGTCTCATTTGTGAATTCTGTTTAAGATCTAACAACATAGTGCTAGAGACTTAAGCAGCTTCATTTTTCTATTCTTTTCACTTGCTATTTAGTTAATTTTCTTGCGATATTTTTATTTAGTTTATTTTATATTAAATATTTATTTGTGCTAAGCAACAGTACAAAAAATACATCAGCCCAGATTGTTTTCTTTCCAAATTCATGCCTATATTTCCTTCATATCGACCCATCATATTTAAATGTCAATACTAATAGTCATCATACTAAAACTAATAGTAATAACAATAAAAATAAATAAATGAATAATAATAATTTACTACATTACGTAGTCGGTTTAGCCTCCCCTTATGTAGGACTTACACTCCTGTTGGACTTACAGTGAGTGTCTAGGTGTCATAAGCCTTTCGGGGAACCAACGACACATAACCACAGAATGAAGAACCTGGAACGAGTGGTCAGCCCGTAGCCAGGCATGAGCGTGAGGAAGTGGATGATATGAAATGCAAGCAAAATAGATGGTAGGAACAGTGATGATGGAGCAATTGGTGGAATGAGTGGCAAGGGAAATTGGAGCACCCGTCTAGACCCGTCCAGACTCCGTTTCGTCCACCACAAATCCCACATGCAGGCACTTGGGATCGAACTCAAGCCGCCCAGGTGCTTCAATACAGCCAAGTTCAACAGTTATGCCTCCTTTGCATTTTGTTTTATGCACCACATTTTTTGTTCAAGTACTTGCCTGCCTTCTTACTATCTTCGCTAAGGGGTTTAATTAAGCTAACTATCTGTCTAATTTTATCATTTACCATTTATACCCTATTTTCTCCGAAGCTCAGTCCCTTCACATTCAAAAACTATATGCTCCATATTTTCCTTTTCTCCACATATTGGATACGTTTTCTCGTCCCTTTCAGTCTACACATGCCCGCTGGTGTTCAAGTAACACTCCTTGATCCTTATCTAATTTATCCCATATATACTTTTTTTACTTTTACTTTACCACATTTTTTAGTTGGAATGTATGATACCAATGATCATTTTTCTCTTATGTTGCTAAACAGTTTTTGTATTTCTATGTCTTAAAATCTCCAGCTAGCTAGTTTGCAAAAGCCATTTACATTATTTTCCGTCCTTCTCCAAATATCCCCGAAACCGTGTTTCTCTAAGTTTCTCCTAGCCACTTTCCAAAATCCATTTACATAATTTTCCTTCCTTCACCAAATATCCCCGAAACCGTGTTTCTCTAAGTCTCTCCTAGCCACTTTCCAAAATCCATTTACATTATTTTCCTTCCTTCACCAAATATCCCCGAAACCGTGTTTCTCTAAGTTTCTCCTAGCCACTTTCCAAAATTCATTTACATTATTTTCCGTCCCTTTCCAAATATTCTCCAAATCCTGTTTCCCCAAGCCACTTTCCAAAATCCATTTACATTATTTTCCTTCCTTCACCAAATATCCCTTTACCCGTGTTTCTCTAAGTCTCTCCTAGCCACTTTCCAAAATCCATTTACATGTTTTTCCCTCCTTCACCAAATATCCCCGAAACCGTGTTTCTTTAAGTCTCTCCTAGCCACTTTCCAAAATCCATTGACATTATTTTCCTTCCTTCACCAAATATCCCTTTACCCGTGTTTCTCTAAGTCTCTCCTAGCCACTTTCCAAAATTCAATTACATTATTTTCCCTGCTTCACCAAATATTCCCCAAACCGTGTTTCTTGTTTCTCCTAGCTACCTTTGAAAATCTATTTGCACTAATTTCCCTCCTTCTCCAAATATCCCCAAACCGTATTTCTTTAAGTTTATTTGCATACTGTAATTCCATCCATTTTTGTCTAAGTTCATTTCTTGAAATGCTAAGCATTGTCTTAACAAACTCCTTTCACCTAGCTTTAGTATTCTATACTAGTATCTGAGAACTCCCTCTATAATCAACCTTTCCCTCCCACTCTTCACATTTCAATTTACCCAAATTCCTGTGCTCTTGCTTTTTGCAGGTCTTAAACTGTCCGGCAAAACATCCTGTGCACCGTTTTCACAACTTTTCAACCACCATCTAGTCCCCAAATTTCAATGTCATATAGCATTCATTACTTTTGATATTAATAAATGAGGTTGCTCTTAGATAATGTATGTAACGTTGCCTGCATTACCTAAATTGAAGTCAATTCATAATTAAGTATAGTCGATAGAAAAATATGTTAGTAGAACAGCTAGATAATACTTGTGAACTGCTAATAATAAGACGATTGTTTGTCTACTTTCCTTCACATTTCACATTGCACTGCTTCCTAGGTTGTTCATAAAGCTCTTTCCATAATTCAACAGATCAAAACCGAAGAAGTGTGCAGGAATTTATTTTCTTCGTTTTACTTTTGTACTAACCGAATTTACTTTTAAATGCAAACTTGATTATATTCATAATTAGGTATTGCTTCATGCCTTCTTAAGAGTTACTTAATGGCTTTTATTACGCTTTCTAAAACTGTTTTACAGCACAGAGCAGGGACAGATGGTCATTTAGAACGAATATTCTACATAATGTTGAGTGTTACAATGTAAATAAGCGAGCTATTTTATTCTTGATAATGCTGATATTTAACTCTGATTTTGTAACACATGAATACGTTCACTGATAACGTCATGAATATTGTACCATAAAGACTGTTGAAAGTGTCTATTCATCTATTATACTTTTATTGTTATCATCTTCATAAACAACAGAAACGACAAAAAACCTTTCTAGATCAACAGTTTATAGATTCCTCCATGTCTCAGATTCTAAATAATTAAAGAAGATTTAACTGTAAGTAAATTCTACACGGTGCTTGAATAAAAACATAAACCTCGAAAGACTGTCACATTGAAATTCAGCATCTATTATCTACAATTGTAGCGTACAGATATACAGAGCATCGTAGGGTAATGAGCGTTCAATTACAATTGTCCTACAGGATATTGGTGCTTGTTACGCTAAATGATGCTCATCATCTTAACTAAAGGAATTTTATCGCTCCTACATATCTAACCTCCTACGAATACATTTTTAGTTTCGCCTTCATAGGTAGAGAAAGTATCTTTTGCATTTCACCCGAAAATTCGACAGCGAGATTTCACCTGAAATACAAATTTAGAGGGAATTCCAAAAAAGCTGATGTGTTACAATCACATGACTTTCTCTAGCTGTTCTACAAACTTCTTACACAAGATTATTCTTCTTTCTGCACCTTGCTAATCGAGGTACCCATTAGCACAATGTTCTTATTATTTAGTTCCGTATAAGTAGGAAGAAAATTAGGGAATACACTAGACTAAACCAATAGTCAAATTTTTAAAAGCTGTCGTTATGCGATTGTCATTACAAATCGCTTCTTTTCTTGGCCAAGAGTAGAACAAAAGTAAAACGGACACTCCCGTCTGAGAAAAGTATATATAATTCACAACTGAAACTAATAACAATGAATACCTCGAAAACGGTAAGCTCCGCGAGAAAAATGTATATGACATAACTTGTGTATTTTAACAAGACCTACATTTTTTGTGGAGTAAGTTTTTGTCTATCTCTTACGGTTTACTAGTTATGCCAAATTAAGCAAAATTTATCCAGAATAAACAGGTCCTCAGAAGCTATTCCCAGAAAATTCAAGATACACATTTTATTTGTCAGGTAAATATCTTTAATATATGATATTTTATTCAAAATCCTTAGAGCCATTTTTAAGAAAATCAACATTTTCGAAAAAAATCCCATGTAAAGGGTAGTTTGGGGTGGGGGGATTTTTCTCAAAATCTTCGTGTCGAATCCCTGGAAGATACTAAACTTAAATACTTAGCTACTTTTCGTTTCTGAGTTATCGTGTTCACAGACACACGGACACGGACCTTTTTTCTGAAAATGCTTTTTTTTTTTGGATACAGGGGGTCCTAAAACATGTATTTCCGGTGAAATCTCGGCATTGAATTTTTGGGTGGAATACAATACTTCTCTATCCCTATGTACATTCTACATACGGGGCTAGAGAAAGAAAAAAATAGATCTTTAGAAAAAGCCCTTATGTGTCAACTTTATAATTCAAAAGCAAAAATTGGTGTTTTAAATTCAGTACCCAAGACAATTCCTCAACCCGAAACCAGTCTTTACTTTGAACATATTTCGAATTCTTTTATTTTCTGAAAAGGGCTCTAGTGATTTTGAACCAGAGGATAGCATGCTGACCCTAGAACACGGAGGACGATAACACTTATTTTATGTATTTATTATTATTATTATTATTATTATTTTACTTTTCTACATAGCACATGGTACGTAGGAAGAGAAGGTATTGTACTCCACCAAAAAATAGGATCCCGAGATTTCACCGGAAATACAAGTTTTAGAGTTCTATATAAAATAAAAAGATTTTTTGTGAAAACGATCCATGTGTATGTGTGTGTCTGTATCGTCTCTGCACACGATAAATCAAAAATGAAAAGTGGGTAAAATACCACACTTCGAATTTAAGTTTAGTATCTTTTAGGAATGCGATATGAAGATTTGGAGGAAAATCCCCAACCCTAAATCAACCTTTACATGAACAATTTTCGAAAATTAAAATTTTCTCAAAAATGGCTACAACGGTTTTGATTAAAATACCGTATATGAAAGATACTTACATGACAAATAAAATTGAAATCTTGAATTTCCTGGGAATAGCCTCTGAAGACTTCTTTATTCTTGGTGGATTTTGCACAACAATGTAGATCTCGTTTAAATACACAATTTATATCATATCTATACATTGCTTTCATGGAGTTGATCATTTCTGAGATATTCTTTGCTATTAGTTTCAGTTTTAAAATACTTGAAATTTTTCTCATATGAATTTGACAAACTTCTGGCCTTGCGTCGATTTTGCCTATTTCCTTCTACTTATACGGAATTAAGTAATAAGACAATTTCTACTAATGCATATTTAGATTAGCATAAAGTAGATTGAAGAATAAATGCTAGCAATAATTTGTTACAGATGAAAGAGAAGTCCTGGGTATGAAACACTCAGATTATTTTATTTAGGATTAAAAATGCTCTTTTAAAGGTTTAATTAAGTAAATAAAATGTATTAAAATTCGATTTTAAGAATATTTTAAAACATTGGTTTCCTTAACAATAATTATAGTAAAATTTAAATTGACTCATTCCTCGGTGGCATTCTCGAATTTAGGTTTTTTTTTTTTTTTTTTTTTATCTATTTTCTGATACTTCATGTCTTCTCTAAATAACATCAACTTAATACTAAAAAAATATGTGTTCCATTCACATGACTTTCTCTACATCTCTGCAATAAATTATTGTTAGAAAACTTATGCTTCTATTTACTTCATGCTAATCGAGAAAAAAATTAGCAGTAATAGTCTTATTATTTGCTTCCTTGTAATAGAAGCGAAATAAGGGAAAACCATAGGTTAAAGTGATAGTCAAAAGCTGGTCGCTATGTGACTGAAGTACCTTTGTTTGTATGGATAGGAGTTGATTAATTCCTGTAAGAGAAAAGTACGTTTTTTAAAGCTGAAACCAAAAAGAAGGAATATCTCAAAAACGATCAACTCCACGAAAAATTGTGTGTTTTAACGTGCTCTACGTTTTTGTGTGCTAAGCTTTTGTCCATCTCTTACGGTTTAGCAGTTATGTAAAATTCCGTAAAATTCATCCATAATAAAGTAGTGTTCGGAAGCTATTCCCAGAAAATTAAAGATACATATTTTATTCGTCACGTAAATTAATATACGAATTTTAATCAAAGTCGTTAGATCCCTTTTTTAGAAAATCAAAGTTTACGAAAAAAGTTTCATGTAAAGAGTAGTTGGGGGTGGGGGATTTTCTTGAAAACCTTCGTGTCGCATTCTTGAAAGATAGCAAACTTAAATACCAAGTTTGGTATTCAACGTTCTTTTCGTTTTTGAGCTATGCTGTACACACATGGACATTTTTCTGAAAATGTTTTGTTTGGATTCAAGGGGAGCCAAAACATGAATTTCCGGTGAAATATCGGTATCGAATTTTTGAGTGGAACGCAATACCTTTTCTATACACTATGTATATAGTACATGTAGAGAAAATAATATCTATTACAACTCCTCGTGTTTGTTAGAAATAACTTCCAACTTGATCAATCAAATGTCCATTTCAAAGCATCGAATGAAACCCATAACGTACAGAAATAACTAACCAGGTTATTCTGCAGTCTCAAAGTAACGTGTTACAAGTTTAGGATGATCCAGCGCATTACAACTTGATCCAAAGATTGCAGTGGGAAGCATTGTGGGGAATGAATGCACAGCTGAGAGCATATGTGTTACAACAGTTGAAATAGGCACGTGGCAACCTCCTCCCCTTCTAATCTTACATCCCAGACCCTCTTTAATGCTCTGAACGTTAGACCTATCAACATCCGTAGCGTCTGCCATGAAAACATTCGACTCTCAAGATCACAGATTAACACCGAATGGGATTTACTAAGTCAGTCCAATTGAATTTGTAGAATTTGACGAGAAATCTGATGTGTTCCATTCTCATGATTTTATCTACATCTATGCAACAATTTATCGTCAGAAAGCTTATGCTTCTTTTTACTTCATGCTAACTGAGGAAACATTAGCAGAAATAATCTTATTACTTGCTTCCATGCAAGTAGAAGAGAAATGAGGGAGTATTAGTCAAAAGCTGGTAGCTATGTGACTGAAGTTTGTTTGTTTCTATGAACAGCAGTTGGCAAATTCCCGTATGAGAAAAGTAAGTACATAGTGTATAGAGAAGGCAGTATTCCACCCAAAAATTCGATACCGAGATTTCACTGGAAATGCATGTTTTGGGTACCCCTGAATCAGAAAAACGCATTTTTGGAAAAAGGTCTGTATGTGTGTGTCTGTGGGCAGCATAGCTCAAAAACGAAAAGACCGTTAAATACCAAAATTGGTATTTTAGTTTAGTATCTTCCAGGGATACTACAAAAAGATTTTGAAAAAACTCCACTCACCCCAGACTACACTTTACAGGGGAAAAAATTTCGAAAACTTTGATTTTCTCAAAAATGGCTCTAATGGTTTTGATTAAAATATCGTATATTAGATATTTATATGGCAATTAAAATGTATCTTGAAGTTTCTGGGAATAGCCTCTAGACCTCCTTATTCTGAATGAATTTTGCTGAATTTTGTATAACTGGTAAACGGTAAGAGATAGACAAAAACTTACAACACAAAAAATGTAGATCACGTTAAAACACACAATTTATGTATGATATGCTTTTTTGTCGTGGAATTGGCCGTTACTGAGATGTTCCTTGTTATTTGTTTCAGATTTAAAATACTTAACTTTTCTCACACGGAAAGATGTAAACTCCTGTAAAGAAACGGATTTCCAACATATGGCAACCTGCTTTTAAAAGATTTAACTATCGCTTTAACCTAGTGTGTTCTCTTATTTCCCTTCCACTTACAAGGAAGCAAATAACCAAGACAATTTCTGCTAATGTTTATCTCAATTTTTTCTAGATTTTTAACATTAATTTGTTACAGAGATGTAGAAAAGGCAGGTGAATGTACACATCAGATATTTTACCAGTTACTATGCGAAATCTAGTTCTTGACGAAATTGCAAGATTTTCATTAGCATGCACTGTGGACTGAAATGACTCATAACTTTGAAATGCTTCATTCCTTCATTTTATTGACGCATTTTCAGTGGGATGAGAAATCTGATTAAGCATAACTTCTAAGCAGCTGAGCGTCGTAAAGTGGGTTTTCACACTATTGCTGCTTTACTGCCAAGCTTTATTAGAGCACCTGAAAGCACATTCCGATAAAATAAACGACACTCGTCCTTAAACTCGTTATATCTTACTTCATATAGCGTCTTCAAATATGGAGCACTTCACCACTGACTTCGAACCAGATTCCTGTCATTTCTCCGGACGCACTTCAGCCTGAGGCTTATTGTGCAATCTGTATCATTTAGAGCCAACCCATACACCTGCATCCCTTAAAAAGGAGTGCAGCCTTGCAATGGTATGGATGATGTTTCTTCTGGTCCTATAAATATTTTATCAGAAGCTTTGTATTTCTTGTGAGGCAAAGCTTCGCAGGAGCATAAAACGTGCTGAGCTGTTTCAGTCTCCTTCCTGCAAAATCTGCAGTCGAACCTGCCCTGAAGCATTCTAATTGTGTTAAGATGCCTTTTCACAGGGGCATGCCCTGTGAGGAAAGCAGTAATTGTTCTCAGCTGAAGTCTGCTACATTTTAGCAGGCTCTCAGCTCTTTCCTTACATGGTCCTTTGATAAATAGTTCCCCGTTTCTGTTTTCTGCTGTTTTACGGGAAGGAACTGATAATATCTTCCCAGAAATATCGAAAAGAAACGCTTTAAGTGTATTTTTTGATATGCTTATTTTTCTTGGAAGTCATTTGTTGAAGAATGCTAAAGATTTTTTCTTCTTCTTCTGTGGAAAAATGCTTTCAAATTTTAACTGTAGTTTAGCAAACTTATTTTATCATAACTTGTCACTTCGCTGGAAAGGAGAGAGAGAGTGAGAGAGAATAAACTGTGCTTAATATTATTTTTAAGAGCGAATAAAGTTTAAGATTGTAAAAGATAAGTGATATACACATATTAATGTTAGAGCAGCATCACTTTTTAAAGCTGTGAAGCTTCAAACCCTTGATAAACTCATAGAAATTATTTATTTTTATTTATTTATTTTAGCTTAACGTCATTTAATTAGTCGTATCGGACGTTGAATGAAATTGGTAAAATGATGCTCAAATGATCGTCGGGGTCCATGGAGCTTAAAGGTACTCGACATTTTTTCTAATGCAACTCCGGAGCCATGTCGGGACTCCGGCGCTGTATTCTTTTTTTTTCTTTTTCCTTTCCTGTTTTTCCTTTTTTCCAACATTTTCTTTGTTTTTCTATTTGATTACCGTTTTGTTTTTTGCTTCTAGTACACACATACACACACACAAATGCAAATTTACAAACATACAAACGCCCATGGCCCAGGCGGGACTCTAACCCACGATACCTAGTGCCGCGAAGTACCAAAGACATGTTAGCGAGCGCGGCCATCATCTTCTCTGATAAAGGAAAACCGCGGGGGGGGGGGGGGGAAACCTTATCCGTGTAACTCACGCTAAGCGAGATTCAAATTCGCGACCCTTTGAAAGTGAGGCAGACACGCTACCACCATACTACCCAGGCGGGGAAATTATTTTTGTGAAGAAAAAGTAGATTTGGATAATTCAGCACTTCTTTGTATCGTAGACAATGATTTACAGTATCATTGTTAACGATATTGCGACTGGCGAGCTTCTGCCAGATGCAGAATAGAACGGACACAAAAACAAGTGACAAGCAAGGACAGATGTGTTCTCTTAGGCTAATAACATTCATCGTAAAAGTTGTGACTAGGTATCCGTTTTTGTGTTGGCAGTGCTAATTATACGCTACCAGGCAAACATAACCTTCTTCAAACCTCCGTCATTACTTGAATGCACGGACAGTGCAACAGCGTGCCATCACTAGAAGGACCTTCAACTTCGAGTGTCTCGTTTCAAAACCCTTCCAACTCGTCCGCTTCTTTATTACCCTTCTCAGATGTCTTCAAACACATACATGATCTCACTTTCTTAACACATACTGTATACAAGTTGGAAGAAAGATATTGTGTTCCACCCAAAAATCAATGTTGAAATTTCACCGAAATTACATATTTTGACGCCAAACAATTTTATGTACGTCTATGGATAACATAACTAAAAAATAAATAGCTAAACTGGAAGTAACCGACTAGACACTTCAATGTCTTTCAAGAATGCGGCACGGAGATTATCTATCTTTACATGGATAATTTTTCAAAAATGTTCATTTTCTCGAAAATAGCTCTAACGATTTTGATTAATATAAAAATGTATAGATATTTTCATTACAAACGAAATGCATACGGTGTCCTGAGTTTTCTGGGAATAGCCTCTGAAGGCATCTTTATTCTGAATGCCTTTTGTAAACCATAAGAAATAGACAAAAACTCACTACACAAAAAAATGCAGACCTCGTTGAAATACACAATTTACGTCATATATATACTATTTTTGTACAGTTAACAGTTTACGATGTATTACGTGTCATTGGTTTCAATTTTAAACGAGAAGTCATCTTTTGTTTTACTCCTGGTCATGCAAAAAATTTAACTTCAAGTGCATCAAATAGCAACCATCTTTTAAAAGATTTGACTATCACTTTACCATAGTATACACCCTTATTTCCCTGTTACTTACAAGGAAACAAATAATAATAATAATAATAATAATAATAATAATAGTAATACCATTTCTGTTAATGTTTATCTTGGTTAGCATGATGAAGACAAAAGAATAATCTTTTGTAAGAATTGCTTGTCGACAGAACAGATAGAAAAGTTTTATGAATGGAACACATCAGCTTTTTCTGGTTGAAGATCTATTTATACTGATTTTAATTCGGTAATTGATATAGCGACTCCTGTGAACCATTTACTATAAAAATATCAACAAACTTTTTCTGACACAATAGGACTTTTCTTAAATTATATGATTCATTATAAACATGCCTTATCTCATTTATATACGTTTATCTAGCGTTTGCTTTAAAGAGAATAATTATGAAGTGAAATAATCAACAGATATACTTTCAGCCGACATTTCTTATATTCATCAAAGAAATCAAGACCTAAAGTAATTTATATTCCCTGTTATCCGTTTTAATTTTAAATTGTTTAAACTTTTCTCAAACGAAATTTCTCACCTGTTTCATATCTCTTTTGCTTTACTCCTACCATGGAATGAGAATAGAATTTCAATGATAATCGCATAGTGGTAGATTTTTTTCAAGGATTTGACTATTGTTTTAGATTAGTGTATTCCCTTATTTTCTTTCTGCTCATAAAGAACTAATAATAAGTCTATTTTGGGTAATGCTTATCTTGATTATGTGATGAGATAAAAGAACAATCTTTAGCAAGAATAGTGTTTTGCAGAGCAGATAATGAAGCTTGTTTACTCTACGATGATCTGCCTCAACACGGTGTATGTATATAGAAATTGCACGATAGTTCCGTTTTTGACAGGCTAGTTCTTACGACGTTGTAAAGCTGCATTTCTAAAGCACGCTTGCAGCAGTACTTCCAACTATATATTACAGAACAATCATCATGCTAATTTACGCCTTTTGCAGCAAATTTAGATCCATGTTAGATATAGAAAACAAGGCTTAATTTCACTTATCCTCAATTAAAGCCGCCTGCATGTTGCTCGCGCCTACCAGCAGATAAAATATTCACTTTCTGCCGATAGGTGTCATGCAGAACTGTTGATTTAAGTGATAGTTTATGTTCAGGCAAATCCTTACTCTAAACACCACTATACGTTGATCTTTTATTGCAAAGTTAAAGGAAAGACAAGGGGGCTATGACTTTTAAATGTATTACTTCCCCTACTATTAACCATAGTAGGTGGGTAGGTATAATGATCCTTGCCTTCCGTACATGGAAATGCGTGTTTTGAGGAACCCTGTATTCTCTATATTGTAACAAAAACTCTCTTTTCACTCTAACAAACAACTTTTTACTTCTTCCACAAACTGATTACAATCAGAATCTGCTCACAAATTGTCTTTTGCAGAAATGCTGCCGTATAGTTTGTTTTCGAGTCTCGCTACGAAATTTCCATCGAGCTTACTCAATTGTTGCATGCGATGCATCCCGGGTAGGGCTTCGTTTCCCCTTATTCTAATTGATGGTCACGTGACTGGAAATTTCCAGAAGCCGGCGCAGGTGTTCACAAACTCACTAAGGGTTAACAATGCGCGGGTTCAAAGTAAAAGCACCTTCCAAAAGAGCACAGGTCCACTCACATAGGATATGCAACAGTCACAGTTATATATCATAAGAACTTTCAGCCAGCACAGGTGTCCACTAACGTGCGGTGGCAATGGATGCCAACAATTAGCTATCACTTAAGAAGCGGCCGCACCGTGGCCGTGTGATTAGACCACTCGGCTCTCACCTAGACGGCCCGGGTTCGATCTCAAGCAACCGCGTGTGAGATTTGTGGTGGAGAAAGCGGCATAGGGGCGCGTTTTCTCCGGATTCTCCGGTTTACCCCGCATCACATTCCCCCGGTGCTCCATCTTCATTCCATGTATCATCAGGGTCATCGGGCTTAAGCAAGCCGTCCAGCGATTACGGCCGCGGGCGTGGACACAACATAATAAAGAAACGAAGTCACAATGTATCTCAATCCAACATTATTCAGAATACATGGATTTATTTTGTTAACCTTCTCAAATCTATAACAAATAAGCATTTTACTTTTACGAGTGTAAAATATATTGTATTTAGCAACTATTAGTATTAATGTATACTTTTTACTTTCTCAACCACATACAGTAAGTAGAGAAAATGTTGTATACAGTCCAAAAAATTCTATGTTAAGATGCCCTAAAAATATATTTTAGGTCTCCTCAATCCAAATAGGAGGACATTTTTCGTGTATTGTGTGTCTGTGAATTTCTTAACTCAAAAGCAAAAAGTCTTTTAAATGCATCTTCTAAGAATGAGAAGAAATTTCCAAGAAAATCGCGCCACTCCAAACTGCACTTTTTGATTAAAATGCCATATATTAAAACTACTTTTTTGACAAGTGACGTGTACCTATACCTTGAATTTTCTGGGAATAGCTTTTGAGGTCCTATTCTGAATTACTTTTGCACAATTTACTACACAAAAATGTCCAGACATTATTAGCGCAATTTACATTTTTTCCAGTTAATCATTTCCGAGGTATCCCTGGTTATTGGTATAAAATTTTCCAATACCTTCCTTAAATGGCAGGTATTCGTTCGTGCATTATATTTACTGTGTTTTTATTTTATTTGTTTTTTACTCCTATTTATGTAACGAGAACCAAATTTCCATGCCATCAGATATCGACCAGCTATTAAAATATTTGACTATCGTTTTAATCTAGTGTATTCCTTTATTTGCCTTCTACCTTCAAGAATATGAGTAATAATGTCATTTCTGTTAATGTTTATCTCAATTAGCACGGAGTATATGAAGAATAAGCTTTTATAAGAATATTTTGTTGCAAAATAGGTAGAGAAGATCGTGTGAATATAATACATGATTTTTTTCAGTTATTAATTTGAAATCACTGTAAGCAGGTGATTTGATTTAACGTATTAATTAGGTGCTTCAATCGAATCATATAGTTGTATGGTCGAATTTGCCTTTGCTGTACGTGATGAAGGGTGAGCAACCCGAAAGTTGGATGGAATCAGGACGGAATCTTGGGAGAGACCACAACCCGACCATGTAATGATCCCCAGTGGTTTACCGTCCGCGGGATAGAGATGAAGGAACCAGAACTGGGAAGCAGCGGGGAAGATCCTGATCGCGGAAAATCCCCGTGCCTCCGCTCGAATCGAACCCGGATTCCCATACCAAAGACGCTCACTACCACTGCGCTATGGGGAGGCCAAGCTTCATAATGATATAACAGTTTCAAGTGTTATTTAGTCTGCCTCTATAGGAATAGCGTGTATTTTTCACATTCAAGAAGTCCCGGGTTCGAACCTCGGTTAGGGTGAGTTACCTGAGTAAAAGTTTACTTTCTCAATACCTAATATGTACATAGTGTATAGAGAAGGTATTATAAAGCACCCAAAAATTCGATACCGAGATTTCACCAGAAATACATGTTTTAGGACACCTTGAATACAATAAAAGTATTTTTATAAAAATGATCTGTCTGTCTGTCTATCTGTGTGTATGTGTGTGTGTGTCTGTGGTCAGGATAGCTCAAAAACGAAAAGACCGTTAAATTCCAAACTTGTTATTTAAGTTCAGTATCTTTCAAGGATGCAACACGAAGATTTTCAAGAAAATTCTCTCCACCCCCAACTACCTTTTACATGGAAAAATTTTCGAAAATTTTTATTTTCTAAAAAATGGCTCTAACGATTTTGATTAAAATCTCATATATTAAAGATATATACCTGACAAATAAAATGCATATCTTGAATTTTCTGGGAATAGATTTTGAAGATTACTTTATTCTGAATGAATTGTATGGAATTTTGCATAACTGAAAAACCGTAAGAGATAGACAAAATCTTACTTAAAAGAAAATGTAGGTCACGCTAAAGCATACAATTTATATTATATACATTTTTTTTCGCAGAGTGGATCGTTTTTGAGATATTCCTTGTTATTGGTTTCAGCTTTAAAAACATACTTTTCTCATACGGGAATTTGTCAACTCCTGTCCATACAAACAAAGGAGCTTCAGTCACATAGCAACCAGCTTTTGACAAATACTTTAGCCTATACTATTTCCATATTTCCCTTCTACTTGTATGGAAACAAGTAATAAAACTATTACTGCTAATTTTTTTCTTGATTAGCATGAAGTAAAAATAAGCATAAGCTTTTTAACAATAATTTGTTGCATAGATGTAGAGAAAGTCACGTGAATGGAGCACATCAGATTTTTTTCGGAGTTTTCTCTTATATTGATAAGATGAATTTCGGGTGTCTTTAAGCTCCTGGACCCAAGCTCATTAAGCATCATTTCACCCATTTCATCCATCGTCCGATGTGACCTACCAAGTTAAAGGACGTTAAATTAAAAAAAAAAAGTCTGTGTTCCGTGACTTTCTCTACCTTATCTACAAACAAACTATTCTTACAAACATTCTTCTTCTACGTACTTCATGCTAATCCACATAAGCATTAGCAGAAATTGTCTTAGTATTACTTACCTCCTTAGAAGTAGAAAGGAATTATGGTTTTCTCAAAAACATGTTGGCCTTCAAATGAACCGCTTCCCCCTTCCACTGGGCAATAACCATTAGCAAACAAAAGACGATCCTGTACTAGGAGTGGCCGCGCCTGACCGAGTGATTAGACCACTTGCCAATCACCTAGACGGCCCAGGGGATTTGTGGTGGACAAAGCATGGGCGGGTTTTCCGCGGATTCTCCGGTTTTCCCCGCCATCGCATTCTACCATGCTCCATTTTCATTCCATATATCATCAGTGTCATCGACCTCGTGTCATTTGTAGTAAAAGTGGGCGTTAAAAAATTATACTAAGAGCAAGAGGCAACGGGGTAAAATTTGTTTTCTGGAGAGACTGCCTGCAAGTCGAGAATCGCGCCTCAGTTAAGGGACCAGTAAGTGGAAGACTTAGCAACTGCGAGGTTGGTTTCCAGTAGCACACACCCTAGCCTTTGGAAGAAAGTGGGATAGGGTCATCATGTTCTGAAAAATATTGCAAGGAAATACACTAGGCAAAAGCGATGGTCAAATCTTTTAAATGTGTTTTCTTATATCCCATTATTGTGATCCCATTTATTAGCATGACACTTTGGCTGCCCCTTCATGAGTTCCATGAGTTGGATGGAGTAACTGCTTAGAGTTGGGCCTTGCTCACACGACGAACAAAGACATTCAACAACATTGACTCACACTAAAAGCTCTGATTATCCGTTGTTTCAAACTTATATCAGCCTTACAATAAATTTGTTTAATGTAGCAGTATGATCAAGTATCTCCTCTCCATTTTGTATAGTATACAAAAATACAAAAACATATTTATATAAATGATATTGATTTTCTTATATGTCCATATGCAAAGATTGTTACTTGCATTCACAGAGTTATATATTTAAGTTTAATAACATTGTAATGCCCTTGCACTATTTGCTCAGTTAAAATCACAAGGGCAATTTTGTAATTTTATTTATATTTTAATGACTCCATGGCTCAGTTTCATTTAACCATTTTTCAATATTTTTGCTGTTACAGTAAAACATTGTGTTCAAGATGCTCTCATAATATTTATCAAAATATATAAAATGATTTCAATTCTATGTTCAGATTTTCTGTTTAAGATTTTATTTATAATTATTGGTTTTTATATTAAAGAGAAGTTAAAGCTAAAAGTGCTTTCACACTTTTCTTGGATTCCTTTGAGATTCATTGTTCCTGACAGTTTTTGTTATACATTTAAATTAACTTTATAACCATTTTTCCACTTTCTCGTGGTGAATAGCCATCGAGTGGTAATTGGCTATACCAATTAATATTGTCAGAAAAAAATTGAAAACCATTTGTGCGACAACTACACTAAAGAACAGTTTGGAGAGAAATGTTATTTTATTCTGATTATGGTAAACAAAAATCGGGCCAAGGTTTTCTGAAAGCATAATACATATTTGTTGTTTACATTAGAACTGATATTGTTGTTATGATTTCAGTAAAAGCAATAAGAGTATCCGAAGCAGTCCGCATTTGAAGCTTCTGGTGGTATCACGAGCGTGACGTCTTCATTTCAAATTTTACGCTCTCTCAGTTCTACTCCACTTGGACGAAACAATCATTTATATTGGTTACAATAGGGGACTCAACATTAAGAGGCGGGAGGTGAATGATAGAAGCAAAGTGTATCATTTTACTGAACCGCCGATTTCTCTTAGGCTGTTTATTTTCTCTACACGTACTATGTACATAGTGTGTAGAGAAGGTATTGTATTGTATCCAAAAATTCGATACCGAGATTTCACCGGAAGTACATGTTTTGGGTCCCCCTGAATCCAAAAATAAAATTGGAGAAAGGTCTGTGTGTGTGTGTGTATGTATGTGTGGACAACATAGTTCAAAAACGAAATGATCGTTAAATACCAAACTTGGCATTTAGGTTTGGTATCTTCCAAGGGTGCGACAGGAATATTTTCAACAAAAAAATCTCCACCACAAACTACCCTTTACATGAAAAAATTTTGGAAATTTTTGAATTTTTCAAAAAGAATTTTAACGATTTTGATTAAAATTCCGTATATTAAAGATTTTTCCATCCTAGATAAAGTGTATATCTTGATTTTTCAAGGAAGAGCCTCTGAAGACCTCCTTTGATGAATTTTGCCGACTTTTGCTTAACTGCTAAACCGTAAGAGATAGTCAAAAGCTTACTACACAAAAAATGCATATCTCGTCAAAACACACAATTTATGTCTTGCACGTCCAAGATATTCTTTGTTATTGGTTTCAATTGTAAAGTACTTATCCTTTTCTCAGGATGGGAGTGTCCGTTTTACCTTTCTTCTGCTCCTGGCCACGCAAAGAAGAGATTTGCAATGACAATGACATGACGACAGCTTTTAAAACATTTATTACACTTTAGTTTAGTGCATTCCCTTAGTTCTCTTGTATTTATAAGAAACTAGGTAATAAGAATCTCAATTAGTATCGTGTAGAAAGAGGAATAACTTTTTGCAGGAAGTTTGTAGAGCAGCTAGAGAAAGTAATGTGTATGGAACACATAAGATTTTTATTACAACTTTATAATCTTTTTTGCAGACACTATCCATTATATAACTTTGAACTTTGGCTCAGAGACTCTCAGCAATACATTCTTGAATTTGAATTAAATAAATGCAGTAGATTATATACAGCCTACAAAAAATTATAATTCATGAAAAAACTATGCTTGAAGAAATAATGTAGGTATATTTTTACCGATATTTCACTGGAAACACGTTTTAGGGTCCTCTGTATTCAACAGCATTTTTAGAAAGTGGTCCTTATGTGGGTGGGTGAGTATGTGTGTATGTATGTCTGAACAACATAACTCAGAAACGAGCTTTACAATTACTTTCAGCATCTCCTAAGGCTACGACATGAAAATTTTCAATAGAATTCCCTCACCCCAAACTATCGTCATGGAATATGTTCGAAACTTTTGATTTTCCCAAAAACTACTCCAATGATTATACCGTATATCAAAGGTATTTATTGTACATAAAAATATTATTGACATTTCTGAGAACAGCCTCGGAAAACCTTTACATTCTGGATGACTTAAATAACACGTAAACCGAGAAATAGACAAAAACGTATTGTACAAAAAAATTGTCCATCTCTTTAAAATACATAGTTTATGACGTATATATGTTTTGTGGAGTTAATTATTTTCGAGATACTTTTTGTTATTGTTTTAATTTTTAAAATTCTTAACCGGCGATGCTAATATGATACTGGCGGCTGTAAAAAACATTTTAATTAGCTTTTTTTTCAATCGGGACTTTTGTCTTTTGACCATACAATGAAAACTGAATTTCAATCACATAGCAACCAGCTTTAGTGTATTTCTTTCATTCCCTTTACTTACAAGGAACTAAGTAATAAGAACATTTGAGCTAACGTTTATCTCGATAAGGATGAAGTAGAGAGCTTTTATAATGTTATAGAATAGGTAAGAAAGTGAATGAAACAATAGTATTCAGTAAAGTCCAGATACCTAGGTGATTGTGTTTAAAAATAGCAAACATGATGTTTACATGTTCCTGCTCCGGTTCACTATAATGGCTATTACTTTCAGAGAAAAAGGAATATAAATAAATATTGAGTTTTGAAAGAACCAAATTAAAAGTGACTGCCTCCGTGGTTGAGTGGTCAGCGAGCTGACTTCTCACCTAGAGGTCCCGGGTTCTATTCCTGGCTGGGGCAGGGAATTTTTCTTTAAGCAGAATTATTCTCTATCACCCACAGAGTCTGGAAGCATGAATGTGTGTGTGTGTATATGTGTGTGTGTTTGAACAAAATAAATCGATTAAAACCCAACGTTAAGAAACTTAGACAAAGAGTTGTTTCTAATGTAAAGCCCCGATATGACCTTAGATGTTAAAGGGGGATATATAAATGAAGCAATAAAAAAAATTAAAAGTCGAGTCATCGCAGGCATCTAAATTATGTTCTACCTTATGAAAAAACGTTTTGTAAAAATTTAAAAATTGATTTTTTTGAAACTTCATTCGCCTGTTTGCTCGTAACTTCGAAGTGAATTCTCCATAAATGTGTTAGCATAAATTAGTAACAGTTAACATAGATTAGTGAAATCAGTGCATGAGGAAGGAAAGCACTACATCGATTACCTCCGTGGAGGTCCCGGGTTCGATTCCCGGCTGGGGCGGGGAATCTTTCTTTAACTAGATGATTTCCTATCCCCTACAGAGCATGTATGTGAAAGTAAATGTGTGTGTATGTGTGTGTTTGAGGAAAATAAAACTATTTTAACCCAACGTAAAGAACCTACAGTTAACGAGTTTTTTTCTAATGCAAAGCCCACGATATGACCTTAGGCATTAAAGGGGGCTATATAAATGAAACAAATAAAATAAAACCACTGCATCGCTCTAGTTGCCATTTGAATGAGATGAATGTTTCGCAACTCCTGGCCTCATAAACACTCCAGAGATCTTTCTATTTTGAGATGACCGCGCAGTCACATTAACGAGCTCATGCCTGCGATCTGCGGCCTAAAAGTGAAACTATAGAAAGCCAGCGATTAAATTATGAAATGATTGACGACGTACCCTGCTGCTTGGCAGCTTTAATGCTTTCTTAATCAAAAGCTTCCGACTTGGCTTGCGGTATATGGCAGAGTCGTGCTTCTTGGTCGTCATTTGTTTCGTCCTCTCCTTGTTTGCACTATACTGACATACAGTACTTTGGAACGGAGTCTGCTGCAAGAGGTGCTCCATTCACATGACTTTTTCTACCTCCTAGTAAGAAATTATTGTTAAAAAGCTTATTCTTCTATTTACTTCAGGCTAATCGAGAAAAAGTCATCAGGAACAGTCTTATTACTTGTTTCCTTGTAAGTAGAAAGGAAATAGAGTACCATAGGTTAAAGTGATAGCCAAAAGTTGGTTGCTATGTGACTGAAGTTCCTTTGTTTGTATGAACAGGAGTTTACCAATTCCCGTATGAGAAAATACAAGTATTTTAAAGCTGAAAATAATAATAAGGTATTTCTCAAAAACGTCAACCTCATGAAAAAAATTTATATCACATAAATTATGTTTTAACAAACTCTAAATGTTTTGTGTAGTAAGTTTTTGCCTATCTCTTATGGTTTACCAGTTATGCAAAATTTCGCAAATTTAACCCAGAATAAAGAGGTAATGCCTTTAGAGGCAATTCCCAGAAAATTGAAGCTATACCTACATTTTATTTGTCACGTAAAGTTGTTAAATAGGAGAGCTTTTAATCAAACTCGTTAGAGACATTTTTGAGAAAGCCAAAATTTTCGAAATTTTTTCATGTAAATGGTAGTTGGGGAAAGTTGTACATTTTATTTGACTATAAACATCCTTAATATACAGAATTTTAAACAAAACCGTTAGATCCATTTTTTAGAAAATCGCAAAATTTCGAAAAATGTTCCATGTAAAGTGTATTTGGGGTGCGATATGTTTCTGAAAATCTTCGTGTCATATCTTTGGAAATTATTAACTTAAATACTAAATTTAATATTTAACCGACTTTTCGTTTTTGTCGTCCACAGCACACGCAGTCATGCACGTGTTTTTCTAAGAACTATTTTTATTCAGGGGTCCTCAAAGCATGTATTTGCAGTGAAACCTCGTTATCGAATTTTTAGGTGGCATACAATATCTTCTCTGCCTAATACATACAGATATATTTCTGATAACCAATGCATTCATTATAGGCCAATTGAAAAGTGAGCTTGATATATCTCGTAAGAGATGGATGGATAGTAGAGACGGACATAAGTGACTATAACAGCTAATCCTTGCAAGAAAAATCTGATGTGTACCATTCACATGACTTTCTCTATATCCCTGCAACAAACTATTCTCAAAAAGCTTATACCTCTATTTATTTTATGCTAATCAGAAAAAATTAGCAGAAATAGTCTTATTGCTCGCTTCCTTGTAAGTAGAAGTGAAATAAGGGACAACCATAGGTTAAAGTGACAGTCAAAAGCTGGTTACTATATCAATGAAGTTCCTTTGTTTATATGGATAGTAGTTGACAAGTTCCTGTATGAGAAAAGCATATGTTTTTCATAGCAGAAACCAAAAATAAGGAATTTCTCAAAAACGACGAACTTCACGAAAAAAATGTATATAACATAAATTGTGTGGTTTAATGTGCTCTACATTTGTTGTGTAGTAAATTTTTGTCCATCTCTTACGGTTTAGCAGTTATTCAAAATTCAGTAAAATTCATCCAGAATAAACTTCTCTTCAGAGGCTATTCCCAGAAAATTCAAGATATACATTTTATTTTTCAGGTAAATATCTTTAATATACGAAATTTTAATCAAAATTGTTAGAGCCATTTTTGAGAAAATCAAAATTTTTGAAAAAAGTTTTATGTAAAGGGTAGTTGGGGGTAGGGGGATTTTTCTCAAAATCTTCGTGTCGCATCCCTGGAAGATGGTAAACTTAAATACCAAATTTGGTATTTTACCAACTTTTCGTTTTTGAGTTATCGTGTTCACAGACACACGGACACACACACACACACACACACACACACACACACACACACACACACGGACCTTTTTGTGAAAATGCTTTTTTTGGATATTGGGGACCCTAAAACATATATTTCCGGTGAAATCTCGGTATTGAATTTTTTGGTGGAGTGCAATACTTTCTCTATACACTATGTACATAGTGCGTATAGAGAAAGTAAAAAAAAAATGGGATGGTTTACATTTTATAAATATAAGTTATTTGAATTGGGGCAGGAGAAGTAAAGCTCTTATGATTTCTGGAATAATAAATCCCATCATGGTTATTATATCTCCTTACATTTACTCGTAAGAACCACTACAAAATTAGAAGGAGATTGGCTATTTCTTTTTTAAACAATGCCAGCCACAGCGTAACAGCAGCTTTCCAAAAGTGTACAACGTTTCCGTTGCTATTTGTAATATATATCAGAGTTCTAAACATGGAGGCAAGACTGTCATTTGACCATTTCAGTCACTTTCATTTACGAGCCTGTCATCTGAGCGCGTGCACAGAATTGCCTTCGTGAAACACAAAAACCACAACCATCATATCCTGAGGCTTCCTAAAGCGTAGCATTGGACGTTAAAAGCCATACTGGGAGCTTAAATTACATGACCTTAAGGGGCAACTTCTGTTTAGTCATAAAATATTTATACAGAACCCTTACCAACCAGCAGGAGTTTTTTTACTTTCCCTAACAACTATCTATATTAGGCGCTTTCCCCTCAAAATTGTTACATAATCATTTCTCCAGAAATATACTTTTTAAGGTCTTCTATATTAAAACATCTTATGTGTTCCATTCACATGGCTTTCTCTACATCTCTGCAACAAATTATTGTTAAAGGGCTTTTATTTACTTCATGCTAATCGAGAAAAAATTAGCAGAAATTTTCTTATTACTTGCTTCCATGTACGCAGAAGGGAAATAAGGGAGTACAATAGCCTAAGTGTTAACATCTGGTTGTTATGTGATTGAAGTTCTTTTGTTTGTATGAGCAGGAGTTGACAAGTCCCCTATGAGAAAAGTATAAGTATTTTAAAGTTGAAACCAATAACAAGGAATGTCTCAAAAACGATCAACTTCACGAAAAAAAATATAATATATAGAAATTGTGTGTTTTAACGAGCTATATAATTTATACAAAGTAAGTGTTTATCTATCTCCCATGGGTTTACTAGTTATGCAAAAGTCTGCGATATTCATCAAGAATAAAGAAGTCTTCAGAGGCTACTTCCAGAAAGTACAAGATATATATTTTATTTTTCATGTATATATATTTAATACGACACTTTAATCAAAATCTGTAGAGCCATTTTTGAGAAAATTAAAATTTTCGAAAAATTATTCCATGTAAAGGGTAGTTGGAGGTGGGGGGCCTTTTTTGAAAAACTTGTGTCGCATCCTTGGATATTACTGAACTTAAATACCAAGTTTTATTATTTAACGAACTTTTCGTTTTTAAGCTATGCTTCCCCCCCCCCCCACACACACACATAGACACTGTCAGACAGACAGACACACGCACGGACATTTTTTTGATTCAGGGAGTTTCAAAACATATATTTCCGGTGAAGTCTTTGTATCGAATTTTTGGATGCAATACAATACATTTTCTATACACTATGTAGGCGAAGAGAAAGTAAAACTCCAATGTTATGCGTTCAAATGACTTTATATACCCTCGTATCATTGCTTAGTGGGTATTCTTACGAAAGTTTATTTTTTCATCTGCTTGATTCAATGTAGATTCCCCTCGGGCATCTCCCATAGTTCCTGGTGATAGGTTTCTATGAATATTTCTCATAAGCTTCAACTCTTCATCTTACTACTGTGCCGTTGTATCTCCATCCTTTGCATTTCATGAGGGTAAAGGAAGAAATATAAGGCCGCGCCGTGGCCAAGTGGTCAGACCACTTGCTTCTCACCTAGACGGCCGGGGTTCGATCCCAAGCGACCGCATGCGAGATTTGTGGTGGACAAAGCAGCGCTGGGGCGGGTTTACTCCGGGTACTCCGGTTTCCCCCGCCATCGCATTCCACCGGTGCTCCATAATCAATCATGTATCATCAGTATCACCGCCTGCGGCGCCATAAGTGTTAAAGCGGGCGTTAAACACCACAAAAAAAGAGACATAAATACTACATTCAAACATGTGTAAATAACACACTTACCATACACATTTCTTTCAAAATAATTCATTTGCCCAGTAACACAACTCTGCCGCCGCGTGTAAAGAGACTGGAAACACTCCTGGAAGCCACTTTCAGATCACTTCCTTCCCATTCCCGCACTTCACCCAAGGGCGAGATAAGCCATTCTTTCTACCTCCCCAACTCTCTTTCTGTCTTCCCCTTTCAAAAAAGAAGAAAAAAAAAAAAAGTCGTAGTGCTCTTGCGGCATATACAGTAATTTCTTCGAAGATTTTGACTAACCCATTTATACCATTCATACACCTGAGTTTTCTTCATCTCTGCCTCACCTTAAGCTTCTTCCAATTCTTTCAACATTCTCAATGTCTCTAAGGAGGATTTGTTTAACAAAACACAAAACTTGTGTATAACTGCTCCGTTGCCTGCATTATGAAATGCTGTAAACAAACGTGCATACACAACAAAACAAAACAAAACAAAAACTAGTAGCCAAGCAAAAACAACATTTATTATTAGCATGAAAATTGATATTACATGTCGTCATGGATTTTACCAACACATAAAAACAAAATAGCCCTCACTTTCGTGTCCATTAATGAGAAAATAAACAATTCTGATGCCTTTTTTAATCTAAGGTTATACCAGAATGACCACTTTCATCAATACTAGCGCTGAGAATTTTTACAGTAAACGCTAATTTGAATTTCTAACAACGTTTTTAGTAAATATAGTTTATTGTTGTTATTTAGAATTTTGCTACTTGCAAAACAGAGCGCGAAAGAAAATAAAGGAATATCAGCCAATGTTTGCAGTGCTGGGTTGATACGCACAGCAAAGGGTGGTGGTTGTCTGCTAGGATGTGCTTCTTTACCATGTGCGTGCGCTGTACTTTCGGTTATGTTGTCACTTATCTTGTAAATGGGGTACGGGTCGTCATAGTTTGCTTTAATCCAGGTGAAGTTGTTTTGTTTTTGTGCGATTTACTGTGTATTCTTCTTACAGTTTTCGTTATAGCAGTGATTATTGTTATATATTACAGCTTTCGCTGTTTGCAATTTTACGAAGAGATGGCAGTATACAAAGTAGTAGCAAGAGCTGGCAACAGTGCCTCTCTCGGTAGCGCAAAATCTCAGAGCCGGGGATACAGTGGCGGTAAACCATAAAAACAGATCAGGAGGGAAAATATCAGGTAACCTATATGCCCTCCGATCCATCGTGTTTTACTTTCTCTACCACGTACCTTTGGTAGCAAAGGTATTTGCATTCATCCAAAATGTGATATAGATATTTCACCGGAAATATATGTTTTGAGACTCTCTGAATTATTTTTAGAATAAGGTTTGTGTGCTGTGAGTACCTTTATTCGCATCTCATAAACACTAAGTATTTAAGTTCAGTATCTTCTAAAGATGAGACAATGATTTTCAGGTAAAATTTCCTAAAATGATATATTTGAGACATTTACATGCCAAACGAAATGTATATATTTTATTTTATTTTATTTTATTTATTTATTTAGTTATTTTGTTTTGTTTAGCATCCAATAATCTGGTAGACATATCAAACTATGGATGGAATGGGTGAAATGATACTCAATAAGCCTGGGATCTATAGAATTTAGCGTTATTTGATATTCTCTTCTCGGGATAAGGGCAACCATAGAAAAAAAAACCTGATCTCGCCCTAAGCGAGATTCGAACTCAAGAACTCTTGAATATGAGTCTACTACCAAACTTCAGAGACGCCAGCTCTCCTTAGAATTTTCTATGTATTTCAAATAACTTTCTTTGTAACATAATTAATTTCCGAGATATCTGCTATTGAAAGCTTGAATTGTTCTCCATTTTGTCGCTTTTTTACTTTCTCTACACGTACTATGTACATAGTGTATAGAGGAAGTATTGTATTCCACCCAAAAATTCGATACCGAGATTTCACCGGAAATACATGTTTTAAGACCCCCTGAATACAAAAAAAGCATTTTTACAAAAAGGTGGTGTGTGTGTGTGTGTCTGTCTGTTTTTGTGTGTGTGTGTCTGTGGACAGCATAGCTCAAACACGAAAAGACCGTTGAATACCAAACTTAAGTTTCGTATCTTCCAAGGATGCGACACGAAGATTTTCAAAAAAAATTCCCCCACCCTTTACATGGAACTTTTTTCGAAATTTTTTATTTTCTTATAAATGCTCTAGCATTTTGATTAAAATATCGTATATTAAAGATATTTACCTGACAAATAAAATATATATCTTGAATTTTCTAGGAATAGCCTCTGAAGGCTACTTTATTCTGGATGAATTTTACGGAATTTTGCATAACTGCTAAACCGTAAGAGATGGACAAAAACTTACCACACAAAAAATGTAGAGCACGTTAAAACACACATTCTGTGTTATATATATATTTTTTCGTGGAGTTGTTCGTTTTTTAGATATTCCTTGTTTTTGCTTTCAGCTTTGAAAAACTTACTTTTCTCATACAGGGATTTGTCAAATCGTGTCCATAGAACAAAAGAACTTCAGTCACACAGCAACCATCTTTTGACTATTACTTTAACCTATGGTACTCCCTTATTTCGCTTCTACTTACAAGGAAGCAAGTAATAAGACTATTTCTGCTAATGTTTTCTCGATGAGCATGAAGTAAATAGAAGCTTAAGTTTTTTTAAAAATAATTTGTTAAAAGATGTAGAGAAAGTCATGTGAATGAAACACATCAGATTTTTAAAATCCTGTCGACATTTACTTGTATCTAGCGATTGAATGTTTTTTAATGCTGCATTCAGCGTCGAATCCTTGTTTCTTACATGATATGTAAGATATGTAACTTTCCGCGCACAATTCCCACCCCTTTCCCCTGATTGGCTTAGTACAATGAACGCAATTTAAAGCCCTATGCAGTGCAAGGTCAGGCGGCAAAGCTATATAGACACTCCGATACGATTGACGCTTTCGTCATCCGAGAGGCAGGTTTAAAAAGAAGAATTCTAGTATATGTATTTATTGGTAAACATTTACATGTATTTTAAATGTAATCGCTCTGTTACATAATATATTTCATTAATACAGATATGAAAATGTAAATTTAACAGTTTTATTTGGATATACTTACGTAAATATCATTATAAAATAAAGAGATACTTTGTACCGCACAACCGCCTATTCTCCCATAGCAGCCAATGAAAGGCGACTAGTCACGTGACAATTAATAGACATCCGCAAATTTACGTGGAATAAACCTTAGCTCTGAAACATTTAATATTGCTTTATATGTGCAACGAAATGTGTGATGAAGCTATTTTTCCAAAGGTTTATAACGATTAAAAATAAATAGAAAAATCTAGTGTGTTCCATTCTCGTGACTTTCTCTACCTATTCTGTAACCACTATTCTTACAAAAAATTATCCTTCTTTCTACTTCATGCTAATACAGATAAAATTAGCGGAAGTGATCTTATGCTTTGTTACTTGTTAAGTAAAAGGGAAATAAGAAGGCATAAGCGACGGTCCAACATTTTAAAATCTATTCGATTGTTATTGATATTGGGCTCTTTTTCCCTGGCTAATAGTAAAACAAAAGATAAACGGATGGTGACTTCCTGTTTGAGAAAATTGAAATTGAAACCAATAACAAATATCTACTATATCTTAATAAAAATCGTTGTAGAAAATCAACATTTTAGAAAAATTTCCATATAAAGGGCATTTGGATTGGAGGAATTTCTTGTGTCGCATCATTGGAAGATGTGAACTTAAATGTCAAGTTTGGCATTTAACCGAATTTACGTTTTTGAGTTATTCTGTTCACAGATACAGACACACATACACTCGGACCTTTTCCTAAAATTATTTTTTGATCCAGGGGACCTAATACCGTCTCTACCTGTGTACTATGTACGAAGTAGAGAAAGTTAAACATGCTTTCGTAAGAATAGTTTGTATATCATTAATAAACGAAACACGGCTCAAAAATAAAAACTCCATTAAATACATTTTAATGTTCAAGTTCAGTACCTTCCAAAGATGCGACTCGAAGATTTTCAAGAACCCCCCCCCCCACTCTCAACCACATGGAAAAACATTCGAAAATTTTAGTTTTCTCAAAAATGATTTGAATGATTTTGATTAAACTCCTTTAGCTGTTTAAGAGATTCATATGACAAATAATATAGATATCTTGAATTTTCTGGGAATAGCCTCTGAAGACCTCTTTATTCTGGATGAGCCTTGTTGAACTTTACATAACTGGTAAACCGTAAGAGATAGACAAAAACTTACTATACGAAAAATTTAGATCTTGTTAAAACACGTAATTTATGTTATATACGTTTTTTCGTGGAGTTGACCATTTCTGAGATATTTTTTGTTATTGGTTTCAGTTTTAAAATATTTAAAACTTTTATCATACGGACATTTGCATAGAAACGGACACCAATCACATGGCAACCAGCTTTAAAAAGATTTAACTGTCCCTTTAGCCAAGTGCAGTCCCTTATTTCCTTCTACAAACAAGGTAGCAAGTGATAAAGACTATTTCTTAAAATGTTTATCTCGACTAACATAAAATAGATAGAAGAATTACCTTTTTAACAATAATTTTTTACATAGATGTAGAGAATGTCATGTGTGTGGAACACATCAGATTTTTAATTTATATTATTATTAATTTTGCGAAACCATAAATAAGCAGTCATGTTTGTAGGAACATATTTGAAGATTAATGTCAATTTTCTACTAATTAGATAATAGCTACGGTGGTTTACTACTTTGGAACACGATCTTTGCTAGAAGTTGCACGTTTCAAGCACACCTAAAGTCTTATCTTCGTATCCAGCGCGCAAAATTGCTCCGAGGTTTATGATGAATGGGCTACGTGGCATCCAAGTGATTTACGGTGTGAGCTGCCTTTTTAACACACACTTTCCACACGGACCTTCACCAGCTACGGTTGCCGAGTACAACAGAACAGGATGTAATTACTTTCTTTGTTGTTAAGATACATACGTATATCCAAAATCCGCTACAAATGGATTATTCTTTTTTTTTTTTTGGATTAGGCTGCTGCCTACTCCATCTTCAATGTCTTCTCGGCCTTTTCTCTTTCCAGATTGATTTGAATACATATGAAGGTGAGCGTATCAGAGGGGATGATAGACTATGTTCGTCATATCCCAGGAGGATAGGAGAGATGAGAGTAGTTACAGCGGGCAGCCAGAATCGGACGTCGGGAAGGAGCCATCGTGGAGGGTCCCTAACAGTTTCCAAGGTTTTCATCTCAACGCGGGGAACGTTAGGATCCCACGCCTCAGGTCTACAAGTTACTATCAATGCAATTCCGCCACCGAGAGCTGAATTTCCAAAGCGTACTTCATGAGAAGGTGCCACACAGCAGTTTTCGCCAACACTTGCGACCCAGAAAGAGTCCGGTTAGATGAAATGGAAAGGAAATAAAGAGACAAGAAGTTCAGGGAATGAAGAAACCTCCCAGCCTTCTCCTAGTGACCCGGGAAAACCCCGAAAATACCCATGGCTGAGAGAGATCGGCTGCATGGAACCTCCCGAATATCAGTCTCGGACGAAACGCCTGAGCCATATGGCTCGGTCATATCCATGTAGTCAAATTATATGAAAAATAGAATTTTGTAGAAATAAATATTATTAAAACGTAACCCTTCTCTGCCATTTGTGCAGCATTAGGGATAGCATCGTATCCATCTTTTATAATCTACTCTATCATGACCATACGACTAAGTTGATAATTTGTCCTTGCCGTACTGCAGTCAACTAGCTTCACATCATCCTCCCAGATTATTCTGGGTCTTCCTACAAGTCTCTGAACCTGTAACTTTGCTTCCACAAACTGGCGCTGCTTCCGATATTCCTCTGCTCAAATAACAAATAAGTAATCGGCCCGCTAGCATTTGTACGGAATTTGCTTCACATAGCTTTCGTTGTAATTGTCTGCCTTTCACTGCAATATAATATGATAGGATTCAAAATTCCATTAGCCATCTTATTTTTTTCCACAAAATATAAGTTGTAATACGAGTATTTTTGGATACGAATTTAAAAACATTAAATATCTCTTATTATTTATCTTTTAAATTGATAAATAAACATTTAAATAGCATAACGATCAAACCTTTATTATCTACCAAACTTGGTATCTTGAAAACGAATGTTTGAGCTCAAAAGGTCTTTTTTTATAAATTATATGAATTTTCTATTATTGTGGGATATAATTTTGTTCCGAAGGTTTAAAGACTATAAGATTTCTGCTATTCTTTTTTCTCGTCCACATTTAATGGTTGAGATCGTTTATTTGGAGTTATTTGCCTGTCCGAATGTTGCATTTCTAGTATCTTTAGGGAGCAGGTTAAGCATACAACAAAACATGTGTGCGAGAGAGAGGGAGAGAGAGAGAGGGAGAGAGAGAGAATACGCAAGGAACAGAGAGACATCTTTGTTAAATAGAAGATTAAATCTCTAGAGCTAAACTAGAGAAAGTAAACACTAAACTGAACTTGTACATTTTTGCACGCTATTGTATACTATTTTACTTTTTTATTGTTCAATTTCTACCCCGCCTTTAATTACAATGGTTTCGACGGCGTCATTTGGCTTTGGAACATATTGTTTCTTGCTCTCTCTCCCTCTCTCTCTCTCCCTCTCTCTCTCTCCCTCTCTCTCTCCCTCTCTCACACACACACACACACCTTCACAATTACTCTGGGAAGAATAGAGCATAATCTTGGCAGAGAAAAATGTTCACCCCCACCCGGGAATCGATACCGGGACCCCTCGCATTTCAGGTAGGTGGCTATGCTGACAGCTTAGCTTAACTTTGGTCAGCATTAAAACATAAATTAGTTTTTCTTTCTATAGCATGTATGGTCAATGTAGGCACATAATAGATAGAAAAGGTATTGTATTTCACCCAAAAATTCGATACCGAGATTTCATCGGATATATACATGTTTTGAGGAGCCATGAAACCCCCCAAAAAATAATTTTTAGGAAAAGATCAGTATGTGTATGTGTGTGTCTCTCTGTGGATAGCATAATTCAAACATACCAAGTTTGGCTTAAATGTATTTAAGTAAATGTCTTCCAAGGATGCGACACGAAGATTTTTAGAAAAATTTCCCAACCTACAACTACTTTTTATGAGGAACATTTTTCTAAAAGTCTGATTTTCTCAAAAATGACTTAACGATTTTGATTAAAATGCCATATGTTTAAGTTATTTTTATGGCAAAAGAAATGTGTGCTTTGAATTTTCTGGGAAGCCCTCTGAAGACCTCTCTGGAGACTTTTGTATAACTGGTAAACCGTAAGAGATAAACAAAACTTACTACACAAATACTTAAACTTTACTCAAACAGGAATTTATCATTCCTGTTTCTTTTGTTTTACTCCTGGCCATACAAATAGACCAAATTTCAATAACATAGCAACCAGCTTTTAAAAGATTTGACTGTCGTTTTATCGCTTTTGTCAGAAGAGTTTGTTAAACAATAGGCAGAGGTCATTTGAGTGGAACACATAAGATTTTACCCCCAACCCATTTCGTTCACTGTCGTTCAAGGAAATGGATTAGGTATATTTTAATTTTAAGTTTTTCATCGCTATAGCTTTAAATTGGATATTAGCATGCCACAATGATCCACGTCACAGGGACGTGAGAAAAGTTAATCAACAATTTTTTGATATTCAATTTAAGTACCAAGTTTGGTTTGTAAAGGATGTTTTGTCTATGAGTCATGGTTCATACACATGTACCTCACTTTATCTACATGGAATATATTACCTCAAAACGTGTCTACTGCAAACTTTTTATATCAATTATTTGGTTGGAATGCAATACTTTTTTCTGTAAATAGCACTTTTACGTTTTTATCAAATACCTAGTCCATCTACAAGAAGGTTGACTGAATGTAGGTTTCAAAGTTTGTACTACAAGAGGTCAGATTTGAGTTTTGGGGTTTGTATCGACCCAAGGAGAATCACCCTTCTCCAGCTCATGTCAGTAACTTGAGGAAGAAGCGAGGAATTTTCCCAGATTAATGACTTGAGAACAAACAGTGCAATGCTAGGTCGATAGAGGGGGTTAGCAGCGCTACATCATTTATCACCTCCTCTGCTTAATTATCTCTTCCACTTAAGGAGGAAACCATTAAGAGGAGGGCTCTAGTTCAAATTATTTCACTTTGCATCAGCCAGGAAGAGTAACTGCCCCGGAACTTGGCTAAGGGCTAATACTGCCAAGCTAAGAAAATGCGAGTCAGGCTCCAAGTAGGGCAATCTACACAGTGCGCTCAAAATATTCCCTACCTTCAACATGTGTAGGTCAATTTTAACCTCCAATGACATATTTAATACTTATTGTACCTAGATTATGAATGCTTTCAGTGCTACATGTTTTTAAAATTAGTTATTTGCACATTTTGCTGGCCGTTCTATTTTTACCAAGAGTAATTTTGTTAAGTACAGCATCACA
The DNA here is from genome assembly GCA_030762935.1 of Hymenopus coronatus. Taxonomy (NCBI): domain Eukaryota; kingdom Metazoa; phylum Arthropoda; class Insecta; order Mantodea; family Hymenopodidae; genus Hymenopus; species Hymenopus coronatus. Next base: position 60,083,800 of record CM060888.1, on the reverse strand, counting down.
AATGGTCTCTATTTGAGCAAAGCAGAGAGAATAAACTTGCTCTTTGCTTATACTGAATCACCTCTGACCACTGCGCAGAAATTCGTTCAGTGCAGTGGCGGTATGCAACATTTTGCGTTTGAAATACGTAATCCACCATGCATATCGTTTCATAATTAGTAGACTAATAATTGTATTATAATGTTTCGTACATTAAAATTCGTATTTTTAATGTGAATAAATTCATATTTGTATAAGTTTGATAGTCGTAACATAGTAAATTGTAAAACAATTATGACAATATTGTAGTATTAATATAGTATAACAAAAAGTTCCTTAACTTGGTCAATACCATTGTAAACGCATTATAACGCTAATAGTATAAGCAAACGTTGTAATGAAATTGTTTCAAATGTATAGCATGAGTATGAACAGGCATTTTGATAATTAATTATTGTCTGGCACAATTCGAAAAAAAAGAGAAAAAAAGAAAAAGAACTTCCACATGAAATTAGTGAATATGAATGGTGTCTGATAATTAATAAGTAACTAAAACAATTAGAAACCTTTCACATTTATAGCAGTGATTATGAACAAACATCTTGGAAAGTAAATGCATCCAACACAATTCAGAGCAAACTTCAAAGCACTTAATAGTTTAAGAATTGCAAAATAACTGAAACACAATGGATGCGCACCAATTCCTCTAAATCTGAAAGATTTCTTCCGCAGGGAGGAGTCGATGGCCTGCGCTTTGGATTGTTTTCTGTTCCCGACATAAACTGACACACGAAACACTGCGCAAAGAAAGAGAGGCCACCACTGCTTTCAGTTGCCCGTTGCTAACTGATATCACGTAAATACCCTCTACAATACACGGATCAAGTCTGCTTGCTCCACAAAATCAAGCGAGTTTGCAGCGTCTGTTGTAGGTATATATACATCTGCAAATAAGAATTATACATTTCCTTAACACTGAGATGGTTAATTTCTGTAAAATTACTTTCTTGGTAACCATGCAATATATATTTTTAGAGAGCTGGCACTACAGCCGCCATAAATCTAGAGAATTTTAGTAACTAAAGGTGCGTAAGGGCGTACAATGTCATCTACAAAATTTAATATTGATATTAATGATATTACAAAGAAGTGGCAGACGTTAGTAAATCCAGGTATGCAATACATCACAATATACATTTTAACAATTTATTATATAATTTAACAATGTAGTCATTCAAAATAATGAGGATGGTCTGCAGGATATTTATTTTGTTTAAATGATTTATATTATTTCTGCAGAGAAAATTAAAATCCTGGAATTTTGGGGAAAATCAAAAACACTTCCAAGTTTGTTTTAGAAGGGAAACCACTGGAACAATTTTCAAATTTTAACAACATAGATTGTGATATTATCATAAAAATAATTATGATGATGTTAATAAAATACTATCAACATTCGGAAGGATGTGCGCCACCATCCATCAGAACTTAAGAATAAAACGAGAAAACAGATAGAATTGCATTTTACAAAACAATATTCTCCTTTACGAATCATGGGTAAATTTAAAATAAAGTAAAAATAATGACAGTCTTAAGTAGAACAAAAGGATGCACAAGATTAGGCAGTCTAAGAAACGATGATGTTTGAAAAGAACTGAACTTTTTTAGTATGAATGGAACAATAAGAGAACATTGTGACAAGTGGCTCCAACACATAAATAGAATAGAGGATAGAGGACTCCCAAAAGTGTATTTAGCTGTAGAAAGACTCAGACAAGATGTATAGAAAGGCCTAAAGCGGGATGGAAAGAGAAACTGAAGCTGGAACATGCAATTTCGCCTACTCTGTGTAGTGGAAGAAGACAGCTGGTATTGTAGAGTCAATGGTATTAGAAATTGAAGATTACAACATTCTGAGGAATAATAGTTATGTTATAAGTGGCTTAAATAGACTATTATTTGTGAGTGGGATGTTTAGGACACGAGTGTTCTAATTTCTCATGAGTTTTATTCTATACCAATATTAACTGAAATATTCTTATATTTATTAATATTAATATTATTAGAGTCGTTCGTCATTACGAGGAATTGAATTTTAGTCGTGTCGTATGTAGTACTTTGTTCGTTGCTGCTTAACCCCTCCGGAATAAACCGTTTCAATTCTGGTTGTTTAAACTCCACCAAATAAATCATTAAATGAATAAAATGGATGTTCCCGAAAAAGTTTTAGATTATGATAGAAAAGCTGTACTTAGTTTGTTACCCGGCAATTCGAAGGAGTTATATGGCAATGAATGTTCATTATTTAAAGAATGGGAGACTGCTAAAGGAGTTAAAATAACTTACAATGAAATAAAGTGCTTTCTTTATTTCACGATAAAATAGATTCATTTGTGTTCTTACCTAGGATACATAAAATGTATACATGAAGTCTATAGGATAGGATAAAAGTTTTATAACACATATAACTGTACTCATCCCAAAATAAGAAACATATCTGAGCTAAACAAATGTAAGATCATGTGGCTACAATGGATGCTCTCATTGGCCCCTGATCGCACTAACTGGATAACAGAGTATATGAAGGCTTCCCATGCCTTCACACCCCATCGAATTCCAATCTCTGTGCCCTTGACGGGCTCCAGAAGCTTGGCTACAATACTAAGATCGAATCCTAAATATTCTTATACTCCAAAAGGAATGTATCTTCCCCTTTCTGGATACGGGCAATCAAACAAAATATGTGAAGTCCCCTGATCCCAACTCAGCCCAGTAGAAAATAGATTCCATATTTTCTTTATGATAAGTTTAAAATACATACAGTAATGGATATTAATTATCAATATTAGGATTGCTTTAAATAACGTTTATTTCTAACCGCTGAGGAGACGAATTACATATCTATATCACGCCATTACTACCTTCATTTGTTGTTTTACGTTTCCCACAATCAGTTACATTAAAACATGTTTTATTCGTACAGATTTCAATAAAAAAAATAAACGACAAATTACAGGGTAATAAACATCTGACTGTTTATTACCAACATTTGCTAGTTATTATTTTGTTTTTCTCACTGTTTTTGTGGAGCGGATTCACATTATAGTTCCTGGACTGGCGGCAGATGGCTGTTACTTACTTCTTCCTAGGATAAAACAGAGAAAAACAAAAATTACGTTAGTTGTAACCTAAAAGCATAAATAAAATTCATAATTAAAGAACACTGAGGCCGGGTGCTTAGAGACAGTAAAGAAACATATGTACATAAAACTTCTTTCTTCAATTATTAGTAGGTATCTTTAAAATGATAGACTGTAGTCCATATTCAATTTGAGCTAAGATTAGCAGTAATTTACATAAGTAAAACATTAAAAATGTGTGGTGTTCATGAAGATCAGGCTGTGAAAAAAGTGCATATAACTATGTAAAAAAATAGAACTCAATAGCTTCAGCTATTACTGCTGATAATATAATACTCAGGAAACCGAGAGGGATGGCATAGGTGGTTTCGTCTGTGGCCGGCGAGTTGCGGGTTCAATCCCCGTAGCCGTCCAACCTGACCCATGATGTTTTCGAGGTCGCCGGCGAATACTGGAGAGGTTCATTACACCCCCCGAGCTTTCCGGTCCATCATTTTGTTCCCATCATTTCCTAATCATCTCTCTTTCACGTTGAAGGACCATTTGACAATGTTCTGTGGATTGCGGCTGGGTGGTGAATTGCGCATTGCAAAAAGTATCCTAACGTCGTCGTTATGAACACTCGACCGGAACCAGTCTTCCGGTTTCAGGGTTTCCTCTGGGAACTCGCCGGCGGCGACTAAGGCGGCGTTGGACTTCATCCATGGACTTCATCCATGGTTGATCCATCGTCATGTGGATCTTGTCTTCCTTCGGATCTCATCCGTCCCTCCCTGGGGTCATTTAAGTAACAAAGGTTCACAAGAATCTACATTCGGTGCTCTGCCGAGAAGTCCGGAGGCCCTGATCGTGACTAATCCTTATGCTAATATTCAAAAATGTAAATATTGACTTATTACGACACGGCATGCAGATATTTCCAGTAATGCAGTAACAATTCCACTAGCAGCTAAAGCCGAGCTTCTTTAAATTCTTCCAAGAGATGCTTGGACTCAAAATTAACAATAGAATGGTCATAAATAACAAATTTGGAAAACGAAACATTAGCGATGCATGAGGGCCGTTGCAGGAACCTTGAAGGATTTTCAAGTTTTCAAACTGTGTAAATCCAACCAAAATTTCCCAAAATGTGTAGTGGTATCTGTTATAATAATACGAAGAATAAAGGATAGTAATTTTTCAAAAAAAAATATTTTTTTGAAAGTCTGATTTTTAGATATTAAAATTTCTAACGTTTTAACAAATTACAATAGTTTAGTTTAAGTATCCCCGATGAAAGTTTTTATGAATGTCAACCAATTTTCTCAACTTTAATTATGGAATATATATATATTTTTATAATAAATGGTATGAAATAATTTATATCTTGAGAAGTAGTTATCCAATTTGAATTAAATACGGTATTCACATTAACATAACAATGAAATCATAGTAAAACGTTCATAAAAAGTTATACAGAAATTGAAAATTTGAAATTTCACTCTGAATGAGAAATAGTAAGGGGACAGAATAATAAATACATAAGATGTGTATTCCAATATTTTTTATTAATTCCAATAAGGTATATGTATTAAACACTTATCATATACTTTACAGTATATTTTTATACTCATAGATTCCATTTTAAATCAATAGGACAGCAATTTCATCTTGCAATTAATTGAGATTGCCGAATGAGGTTCTATGCACACAGAGTATAGCTATGACGTGAAAGAATAGGCGTGGTGTCAATAGGCCGTTTCGAAACGTGTTACACTACCTAGCATTGCTCACTGCCTGGCCCCGGTTAGTTCCTGCTACGAGTAGGTAAACAGTGAGCACTGAAAGAGAGCGCAGATTGTAAGAATTCGGCTATTTTGCCGTGTTCCACATACCTCTCTAGCTACTCTGGAAACAAACTTCTTACGAAAGATAATTATTCTTCCAACGCGATGCTAGTCGAGATAAACATTAGCAGCATTCTATTTATTAAGTTCCTTATAAGTAAAACTGAACTAAGGGAATGCACTAGGCTAAAATATTAGTGAAATGTTTTAAAATATGTCGTTATGCGATCGTCATTGCAAATCGCTTCTTTGCTTGGCCAGGAGTAGAACAAAAGAAAACCGGACACTTTCGTCTGAGTAAGTATTTCACAATTGAAACTAATAACAAGGAAAACTTCGAAAACACTAAGCTCCACGAAAAAAGTGCATATCACATAACTTGTCTATTTTAACAAGATCTACATTTTTTTGTATAGTACGTTTTTGTCTATCTCTTACGGTTTACTAGTTATGTGAAATTAAGCAAAATTCGTCCAGAATAAACAGGTCTTTAGAAGCTATCCCTAGAACTTCAAAATATACATTTTATTTGTGATAGAAATGGCTTTAATATGTGGTGTTTTAAACAAAATGTTAGAGCCATTTTTAAGAAAAACAAAATTTTCGAAAATTTTTACATGTAAAGGGTTGTTAGAGGTGGTGGGATTTTCTTGAAAATCTTCGTGTCGCATCCTTGGAAGATACCAAACTTAAATACCAAGTTTGGTATTTAACCGTCTTTTCGTTTTTGAGCTATGCTGTCCACAGATACAGACACACACACACACACACACCCACACACACACACACACACACACATACGGACCTGTTTCTGAAAATGCTTTTTTTTGGATTCAGGGGGTCCTAAAACATGCATTTCCGGTGAAATCTCGACATCGAATTTTTGGGTGGAATACAATACTTCTCTATCCCTATGTACATACGGGTCTAGAGAAAGTAAAAATGTGACGCCGAGCATCCAGCTGGTATATTTTGACATGAGAAATAAAGTGCATACCTTGAACATTCTGTGTAGTATCTAGGAAACGTTACAATGGCATTAGGGGAAAAGTTATTAAGGCAGGAATGTAGACCTCTTCAAAATACATTATTTATGTCATATAAAGTTTTGTTTAATGTAAGCTATTTCCGAAATTTTCCATACTAAAATGTAGGACTTGTCTTGAGCTTGGACAGTCAATGGACATGCTTGAAAGTTTTCAGTTTTTGCATATCCCCTTATTGCTTCCATTGCAATGAATGCAATCGGTAAAGCTACATAAACACTTCTGCTTAGTTTGAATCATTCCTACATACTATCTATATCGTAAGAGGATATCGTGACAGAAGACCCCTTTTATATCTGAGTAGTGTAACGTATAATTGATATACCTATAGGAATTTGTCATTGGTGCTTATAGGAAGACGTGTAAATCTATCACACTAGATTTTAATTGCTATATCATGCACTTAATAAGATAGAAAAAGTATTGCATTCCAGCAAAATATTCGATACCGAGATTTCATCGGAAATACCTATGAATCCAAAGGAATAGGATAAAATGTGTGTGTGTCTGTCTGTCAGTGAACTGCATAAATGAAAAACGTACAATTGGATATATCAAAGTTAGTATCTTTCGAAGATACGAGATTTTGAAAACATTCCCTCACCCCAGCTATCCTTTACATGGAAATGGAATTTTCTATTTTCTCAGGACTGGATCAAGCGCATGACCATAATTCCTTATATTAAAGATATTTGAAGGCTTACTAGACTTTATTCTGAATGCAAATCCTATGAATTTTATAGTAACATAAATAACATAAAATTATAAACATAGTTATAGTACAATATAAAAATGTGTATGAGAGTATATATATATATATATATATATATATATATATATATATATATATATATATATATATATATACTCACATATATGTATACCATAGTATAATTATAGTATAATTAGCTATTGTCAAGAAGTTAAGCAAAGAGAATTAAGTAAAACATTAGCAAAGGCCTTTGTATGGAACGTGGTCCTATATAACAGGAAAAATACGTTGCGACGAAATAACGAAAAAGATTGGCGGAACTGTGTTTTTGGAGAACAATACGGAATGTGAAACAGGAAATTTTAAAGGGTTGTTATAATTAAAGGTAATGTTATTAATTGGATCTTTATCAATGTGTATTAAAATTAATTATAAATCTTTGTTTATCTCGAATTTGAAAGATTTAATTTAGTATTTTGACAGAAAGAATAAGCAACGAAAAGGGTAGGCAATCAAAGGACAGTGCTGAAAAGAAATAAGAACAGGAAAACAAATTGAATTGGACAATGGACGAGAGGAATGATGCAATGAAAAAGGAGATACCAGATGACATAAAACTAGACACAGAATAAGATATCGAATGAGAGATATTATTAGCCAAAGCGATTCATCTGCAGAAACGAAGTGGGAAATATAACTGAACTGTAGCAAAGATCTGCCATTGGAAAGAAAAACTGACTGATTTAATCATTACGTAATTATTTCAAAGTGTGTGAAATATGATTACATTATAATATGAATTCTTGCCTTAAGACTTCAGTTCATGGACAATATAACACATAGGGTCTTAGATTTATTCGGCGTTTGCCGCCAGTAGTTTGTGCGCGCAGACGTCAATACTAGGTAGCGAGTTTATCAGGCATTGCCTTTTGCAGAGGACTAGTGAACGATAAGCAGAAGAGGTGGATGTCAACAGTTTCGAGGACCTTGGGATTTGTGTCATATCTTTCCAATATTTACATTTGGAACATTCGCTTGCGCCTCACAAACGCGGTATTTATGTTGATAGTAAACCCAAATAGTTGGGCGGTTATAATAGAGGGCTTTAATTACTTCCCCATTACAATAAACGGTTGCTTATACTCTTTACAATAGTAAATCTAAACTGATCTACACAGAATAAATTAAGAAAACACTAAGACTAAAGAACGTACAAAATGTCCTGGTGAAAAACAGTTTTGCACCACCCAGTTGTTTACGAAGTTCACAATGCATGTGGTCCAAAGTTCAATTTCCCACCTCCCCTGTGAGACAAGGGACTCCTGAACTAATAATGACGTCATGCATTTAAACTCACTGGCGCAAAGGTTGAATAAATCTGAAGATCTTTACATAGACTTCATCACATAGGCTACACCCGAGCCATTTGCTACAAGGAACATAAAAAAGTGGGCAAATATCATCAAATTTCAGCTATACATTCTCTATACATTCGATACCGAGATTTCACCGGAAGCACATGTTTTAGGACCCCCTGAATCCAAAAAAAGCTTTTTCAGAAAAAGGCCTGTATGTGTGCGAGGATGTGTGACTGTCCATCTGCGTGTCAGCTCAAAAACAAAAAGACGGTTAAATGCCAAATACCAAGGATGCGACACGAAGATTCTCAAGAAAATTCTCCCATTCCTAACTACCCTTTAGATGGAAAAACTTTCGAAAAATTTGTTTTTCTTAAAATTGGGTCTAATGATTTTGATAAAATGCCACATATTAAAGTCATTTCTATCACAAATAAAATGTATATCTTGAATGTTCTGGTAATAGCTTCTGAGACCTACTGAATTTTACATAACTAGTAAACCGTAAGAGACAGACAAAAACTTACCACACAAAAAATATAGATTTCGTTAAAATACACAATTATGTCATGTCCATTTTTTTCGTAGAGTTCACCGTTTTCGAGATATTCCTTGTCATTAGTTTCAATTGTAAAGTACTTATTCTTTTCTCAGACAGGAAGTGTCCGTTTTTCTTTTGTTCCACTCCTGGTCAAGCAAAGAAGCTATTTGCAATGACAATCCCATAACGACAGCTTTTAAAACACTTGACTATCACTTTAGCACAGTTCATTACCTTAATTCCCTTCTACTTATAAGGAACTAAGTAATAAGAACATTCTGCTAATGTTTATCTCGATTAGCATTGTGTAGAAAGGAGAATAATCTTTTGTAAGAAGTTTGTTTGTAGAGCAGCTAGAGAAAGTCATGTGAGTAACACATATTGTTTTGTATAATTTCGAAGCTTCATTGGGTCGATATAGAAGAACCTGTATCGATTAACAATTCTGAGGGAAGCTATTGACCAAATGTGCATGATGTCTCACTGTTATAATTAATTATTTTGCAACGCGACGACTGACAATGACGCGACATATTTTAACAATGGTATAGCCAGGAGACATGCACATGGCAACACCTTCTAGACTCTTGAGCGCTGTTGTATTTTATATGTAGCCTACGAAGCGCTATTCATAATATTCCTATCTTGCAGTTTGGTAAATAAATGCCTCAGAATTGGACAATATGATCATTTCTTGTAACTGGTTTGAACTTAAAGTCTTCCTCTTCTACATTTCATGGTTTAGACAAACCATCTTTTCCAAGGTCTTTCAGGATCTTTTCTTCTTGTGACTTACAAAGTCTTTTCCAAAATACTAGCTATGCTTTATTTACAAGCTGTGCTCTTTCTCACCTACATATAACAAAATAGAAGTATAACAGTATTTCATATATTTTCTAACGTAAATGCGTGAGAGTACGTAATATTCGTTTAACTGCCTTCGTGCTTTATAATAATAATTAGTGAATTCCATTTTCGTCTCATGTTAAACATTAACATTTTAAATTAAAATGCCATTCATAAAAGCAATAATTGTTTTCGTTTGTTGATGTTTACTACCATACCCCACGTTTACATTAATTTTCCTATCTATTAATATACTTCTGGTGGCGGGAGAATTTGCTCATTCTGTGGTTTGTATGAAAACTGGATGCATTTTTTTTGGCGGAATGTGCACAGTAGGAAAACCAATGTACAATTAAAGTCAAAGAAAAACACTAGGAGATAGGCACGTTGGGATTTACTGGCCGACCAGAAGAGCTGGCAAAATGGACAATTTCCTAGTTGCATGAAGTCAGGTCAAATTTGTTCAGTTATGTAGTCAATTTTTCTCTATGTTCTCCTTTATTTTTATCTACCTTACTCTTTTCTTTCTTTTTGTTATCTTTAACTTGTAACTGAAATATGCATGTATGGTAGTAACATATGCAGTAAGTGCTTTTGTAATAGCTTCTTTTTTTCTATCTGTCAGTCTGTCTGTCTGTCTGTCTGTCTGCCCGCCTGCCTGCCTGCCTCCTATGACGTCTTATCTGTTCATTTTGTTAATATGCTCTTTCCATTTTATTCTACAATCGTTCACTCTTTCTCCAATTTTATAAACATTAAGTTCTGCTCTGGTCTTTGTTATAATATTATATTGTATTTAATCTTGAGAATTCTTTAACCTTTCTTAAAAATCTCATTTCCCTGTTCTTTAAAACTGGCGCTGCCATTACTTTATAAATGTTGATTCTAGTATCCCTCGTATTTTTATTCAATGGTCTGTTTGTGTACTATAACTTATTTTCTGAAATTATACACCAGCCACTTCTCAACTAATTTTTTTAAAACTTGGCTTTACACTTTTTATTTGTAAACATTCGTTTTGTCATTTTTTTGCATTTAAAGAAAACTTTATCATTGGATTAAGTTATAATTTTTCAATTATTTTAGTTTAAATTGGTCCAGTTTAATTAAATTTCATAACAATTCATAGTAAACATTTAATTGTAATTCGTTATGCAGCTTACATATAAGTGCACCTTGACTTTATTTATTAATGTTATATCTAGAACATTACTTAAAAGCATATTATTAAACAAAGGTATACAGGAAATAAAATAAGACCATCAGTTAATGCAGTCATAAAATGTTATTGAAAAGAGGTTTACATATTATTATAAAATAAGGTATATTATCAGAATAGTCAGCATAATAGTAAACTAAACGAAATTTTATTATAATACGTATCAATAAATACATACGTAAATTAATGCATAATTAGAATTAGATCATTCAGCCAATATTACTATACTCGTACAAACAAACAAACAAAACAAAAACATCTGATGTGTTCCATTCACATGACTTTCTTTACATCTCTGCAACAAATTATTGTTAAAAAGCTTATGCTTCCATTTATTTGATTCTAATCGAGGAAAATTAGCAGAAATAGTTTATTACTTGCTTCCTTGTAAGTAGAAACGAAATAAGGAAGTACAATAGGTTAAAGTGATAGTCGAAAGCTAGTTGTTATGTAACTAAAGTTCTTATTTTGTATGGACAGGAGTTGACAAATTTCTGTATGAGAAAAGAATAAGTTTTTCAAAGCTGAAACTAAAAATAAGAAATATATCTCAAAAACGATCAACTCCACGAAAAAATGTATATAGCATAAATTGTGTATTTTAGCATGCTCTACGTTTTGTGTGGTAAGTCTTTGTCCATCTCTTACGGTTTAGCAGTTATGTAAAATTCTATAAAATCCATTCCTCATAGCTATTCCCAGAAAATTCAAGATGTACATTTGATTTGTCATGTAAATATATTTAATATACGATATTATAATCAAAATCATTAGAGCTATTTTTGAGAAAATCAAAATTTTCGAAAAAAGTTCTATATAAACGGTAATTGGAGGTGGGGGGATTTTCTCGAAAATCTTCGTGTCGCATCCTTGGGAGATACCAAACTTAAATACCAGTTTGGTATTTAACGATATTTTCGTTTTTGAGCTATGCTGTCCACAGACACACGGACCTTTTTCCAAAATCCTTTTTCTGGATTCAGGGGGACCCAAAACATGTATTTCCGGTAAAATCTCGGTATCGAAATTTTGGGCGTAAAAATCCTTAGCATGGCTTCCTTCGGAAGGGAAGTAAAGCCGTGGGTCCCGTGTCGTAGATTTACGGCATGTAAAATGACCTCAAGCCTGATAGAGAGGCCTCTGAGCAAAATTAAACGGTTTTTCACGCCCAATATAGAATGGGACGACGAGAACCATAGCAGTTAAGGAGCGTCCATAAATAAAAGGCCATTTCATTTCATATATGTTCATGGGGGTCAAGTGAGCGTAAAATTCCTCAAACATACGCATAGTTTACAGTTGTTTCAAAAACTATGAGGTCCCCAAAGCGATTTGTTGAGACCATACACCACATTCCGATTTTTCACCGTGAAGAGGTTCCTCATTAATCGTATAGGGATTATTTGTTAACCAGTATCTGATGGTCTGAGAGTTCACATGTCCGCTAGATGGAACCAGGCTTCATCACTCTTCAAGTACTGCAGCGGATCCGACCATCCACTTTCAAGTTTTTGACAGTAATCTTTCTCCTTCAGCTCTTAGCACAAGTCATTTTGTAGGGTTTCATCTCAAGTTGACAAGGCCTACGCGAAACGTTCACTTGTTGCGACAATTTATGTCTCGACTTCTTCGGATTTTGGATCATTCATGGCCGAATATCCGCGATCACAGCAGGTGTACGAACAGACTGGGTTCGATTCTTTTTTTTTGGTCTGTAACTGATCCTGTAATACGCCACTTTGTCACCAAATCTGCTCTTTGCTGGAATGGAATACCCAAATTTCTTTGCAAAAATGTGCCGCGCTTCTTTAAATTAACCGGTAGACACCCATCATTGCGATTCTTTCTTGAAGAGATATTTGCTTCACACGCCTTGAACCAAGTCTTTCTTTCTGACAATGCAAAACGCAGTCGCAACAGCTTCGCAACAATAGATGACAAATGGAAGGTAACAATGTCTAGTACTCCTAGCCGATTTTTTGTGCGCCATCCTGTATTGTATTAAATAATATGAATGAAATACTGCGCCCTTGTTTAACTCCTGGAGTAATTATTCTTAGGCCTTCCGGCATTTATTAATATATTCGTGTACAATTTAAAATAATAACATTAAGCATACACATTTTGCGAGAGAAACTATTCTGCAATAACTTGTGCAACTCGCATTCGGGAGGTCTTGAGGGTCTACATATTCCCGTGGCGGCATAACAGACCCATGGGGTTTCTCCGTTTCACCAGGCGGTTATATAAATTGGCTTTATATTGATTATAGTAGTAATAATTCTGGAAATCCCGCAAATTTTGCTGTCCATCATTTCCTAGTTATCCGCTTCAAGGTTGAAGGACCAGTTGACGGTGTTCGGCGGGATGCGGCTGGATGACTTGTGCACTGTAAAGGCTTGATTAGGACGCACTTTCAGAGCCGTCGGGCTCCCCTCGAGGAGCTACCGCATGCTCGGGTTCACAAGTGGGACTATACGACGTCGGAAGCGTTCCATCTGCAACGTTAGGGACCCACCATGCTTGCGATCATCTCTATCTGGTTGCCCTTCGGTTCTCTCCTCTCATACCTTTCTCCCTGAGGTTACGCTAGATACAAAGGGTCCTAAGGGCCTATGTGAGGTGCTCTGCCCCAGTGACTGTAATTCTAATCCTAATTATACACATTTCGTAAAGAAAACTGTATTCCTACAACCCAGTAGCGGTTCGAGAGTATTCATTTTAAGCGTTTACAACATTTTAGAGAGCTCTTTAAATGTGAAATGCACTTTTTTTTTTTGGTAGTGTTTAACGCCCGCTTTAACTACTTAATGCACCGCAGGTGGTGAAATGCAACTGCTGCATAACAGTTATGACTAAACAAATTTATACAACTGCGACTGCTTATAATAATAGTAGTAGTAGTAGTAGTAATAATAATAATAATAATAATAATAATAATCATCATAATAATAATAGTAGTAATAATAATAATGCATGACTTTCTGACGAAAGAAAGGGTCTGACGAAAGAAAGGTTTTTTGTGGAATACATAGTTAATTACAGCTGTTAAGGTAAGAACAAGTAATATGTAAATTAAATTTAGCTGACATAAAGAAAAATCATACGACTTTTTTTCTGATAGGCATTCCTTCATAAATGTGGTTCAGCTAACTTAAAGATATTGTAACTTTATACCGTAAAAATTTCTAGGTGAAAAGTTCAGTCCTTTCTAAGCTAACGGGTCTTAATTTTACATTAGCAGTGCGGGGCATTTTTATCTCCTCTTAACTTTTTCCTCTTGTTTGTCCTCTTTAATTTTATTACTGTTAATTACCATCCCTTTTCGTAATAGCTCTTCTAACTATTTTTGATTATATGTTGTAATCTTATAGATGAGATTAGTACACGCAAAGCACAAAACTCTGATGTGTTCCAATCACATTACTTTCTCTACGTGTTCAGCAAACACTCTATTCTAACTAAAATTATTGTTATATCTATTTCCTACTGAATAAAAGCATTCTACACTAGGCTAAGACGATAGTCAAATTTTTTAAACGCTGTCACTACGCGGTTGACTTTGAAATTCGGTTCTCTTTGTATAGCAGGAACAAAATAAAAGAAAAAGGGATCAGAACTTATTGTTTGAGAAAAGTGTGGATAATTTTTTAAAAATTTATACGAATAACAAAGAATATCTGGGAAGTCATTAACGCTACAAAAAAAAGTATATGGCATAAATTGTGTGTTTTAACGAGATCTGCTTTTTTTTTAATCAACAAACGTCTATCCAGTTATGCAAAAGCCATTCTGAATGAAGAGGTATTCAGAGACCATTCCCTGGAAATTCATAATATTAATTTTATTTATCATATAGATATCTTTAATATACGATATTTTAATTAAAATCGTTAGGCGTTTATGAGAAAATTGCCCAAACTTTTATATGTAAAGGATAGATTAGGGGAATTAATAATTAAAATAGAGGAAGTAAAAATTAAAAAGCAATCTAAAGAAAGGAAAATCTTTCCAGGCCAAGTTATTTTATTCCGGCAGACAAAGTAGCCATGAATAGAGCCTCAAGAACTAGAAACAAAGACAAAAACGAGATAACAGAAATGCTAAATAATTTAATGTTACCTGGAAACAAAATTTACCTCATCAACTACTCTAAAGAAAACTAAATATACTGAAAATTCAGCTCTCAGTCGATTACTACGATTTTTTCGATCCTCACTGTCACTGCTCTTTGGTGGAAGACAAACAAACCTTTGTCCGCAACGAGCTAGAATTATTGCTTCTGTTGGAGCTGTTCACATAAACTGTGAAGGCTATCAATTGAGTTATTACGTCCATAAACCAAGCACAATAACGCGCTCTGTCGGCTTGAAACAAAAGCGGGTCCCGCCGCTGGTATAAAAATAATACGAAGCACTTTTATTGCGGTATGAGATTGTCTCTGAAACTTCCTCCTGAATGGCTTTACGGTGCGTTTTTAGGTCGCGTCTTTCGAGCTCATGTCACAACTTTATTGCATGAAACACGATAAATACACGAGTCCGAAGGCCTTTATAAAAGGGGATGTGTAATTACATGACTTTTTCTGTTCACTGCTTAGAAGCTATTCATACAAAATCTCATTCTATTTAATCAGGTTCATCGAGATAAACGAAAAAAACTTGCGCTTTTTATTCATTTCTTAATAAAAAGAGCCAATCCTCATGGCCGCGCCTGCTAAAGTGTCTAGCTTTGGTGGCGCACGGGATCACGGGTTCAACTCCCGCCTTTGGCATGGGTGTTTGTGTTCTTGTAAATGTGTGTATGTAAATCTATAAGACCACAAACAAATGGGAACGTAGGGAAACAGGGAAAAAAAGGGAATAAAAACAACTATGTATACCAAAGTTATTCATGATAAGAACCTTACAGGATATTCTCAGAAAATTTAGATAAAATACATTTTATTTTTCATGAAAATATCTTATACATATATGTCAATCAAAATCGTTATAGCCATGTTTAACTTTCTCTACGTATTATGAGGTCAACTACTCATCGCGGGGGTAGTGCGGCTGCTTGCCAAGTGGGAGACCTGGGTTCGATTACCGGTACCGGCGTGGGGAATATTCCCCCGCTGGGAGACCTGGTCCGGGATGCACTCAGCCTCCTGAGGTCCCTGAGGGGCTAAATTGAGGAGCTACTTGATTGAGAACTAGCGGCTCCAGACCTACCAAACCGCGTCAACCGGTCGGGAGGGACTCGAGGCGGGGTGCAGCGGCCGGACGGTAGGCTAAGATCCCTTGTGAACTGTCATGCATTGGAGTTACGTTACACGTATTATGTACATAGTGTATAGAGAAGGCATTGTATTCCACCCAAACATTCAATACTAAGATTTCACCGTAAACACTTGTTTTGAGACCTCTGAATAAAAAAACAACAAAAAACGAAAATTCCATTGAATACTAAACTTTATATTTAAGTCCAATATCTTCCTAGGAAGCGACATGAAGATTTTCAAAAAAATTCCCACCCCAAACTACTCTTCATATGGAAAAAAATTCGAACATTTTGACTTTCTCAAAAAAGGAATTAACTAATTTGATTAAAATATTGTATGTTTAAGATATTTACATGACAATTTAAGTATATATCTTGAATTTTCTGGGAATAGCCTCAGAAGACCTCTTTATTCTGGATGAATTTTGCTGAATTTTGCATAACTGGTAAATGTAAGAGATAGACAAAATCTTACTGCACAAAAAACGTAGATCTTGTTAAAACACCAATTTATGTCATTAGTAGAGCTGACCGTTTATAAAATATTCCTTGTTAATGGTTTCAGTTTTAAAATACTTACACTTTCTTCATACTGGAATAAGTCAATTCTTGGCCATGCAAAAGAAGGAATTTTAATCACATAGCAACCAGCTTTTAGCATATTTTACTATCACTTTAGCCTTCTACTTACAAGGAAGAAGTAATGAGACCATTTCTGCTAATTTTATCTCGATTAGCATGAAGTAAATAGAAGAATAATTATTTAACAATAATTTGTTTCAGAGATTTAGGAAAACTTATGTGAATGGAACATAGCATATTTGTATTGTTCCCTTTAACTGTAATGTCATATCGGCAACCTTTTACCTTTGTAATATACTTATTGCCTATTCGCAATGATCTTAACTCGTGTATAGTTCTTTGGATTCATAACTCGTGTATTGTTCTTTGGATTCATAACTGGGGGGGGGGGCTTATACAGCAGATATTTCTATCTCTCTCTCTCTCTCTCTCTCTCTCTCTCACATACGCACACATTCACACTGAGCTACGGGGCAAACTATTAGAGACATTTTTGAGAAAATAAAAAATAACACAAATTTTCCATGTGAAAGGTAGTGGGGAATTTTTGGGGTAGGTGATTTTCTAGAAAATCGTTGAATGCCAGTTTAATACTTGGACTATTTTTCATTTTTCAATTAAGTTGTTCTCTCTCTCCCTCTCTCTCTCTCTCTCTCTCTTTCTCTCTATCTCTTTCTCTCTCTGTCTCGCTCTCTCTCTCTCTCTCTCTCTCTCTCATACACACACCTTTTTTATAATTCAGGGGACCAAAACGTGCACTCTCGAATTTTTGGCTGTAACGTAATATTCCCTCTACTGAAGGTAATAATAAAATAGAAAGTAACATTATAATAATTATATGATTATATAATATCAATAGCTAGTATAAGCCACAGTCTTTTCCCATTCATCATGCCCTGCAAAGTGCTCGAACACCTGTCTGCGTTAGGTTCTCAATATGTTTGGTTGTCCCCTTATCTGAAGTTTATCTAAATAAACATGCAATAAGATTCTGTAAGAATAGCTTGCTGAAGAAGGTTAGAGAAAGTAATGTTAATGTATCACATAATTTAATATGCAACTATAATGTTAGTTTTATTCACATTTTTTCTAAATTCTAATGGTATATTTCCTGATACGTTTTTTGATCCTTAGATACTTCCAGATACCCACAACGTTTCAGCAACAAACAATCAGGTAGCAGGAAACAGAGGAAACACGACGCATCCCGACTCAACTTGAATCTTTTGTGCTTAACACCCTCAAGAGGAATGAATAAGTAACCGCAAGTGGCTATAGGCCGCAGGGAGGACGGATGATAGAGACGCGCAGAATTCCCTAACGATTTCCTCATGTGGCACAGGAGAAAACCCGAGCCACCGAAAGCCGACTCGGAGAAACCTGCCTTCTGCCAAGGCCGAACTGAACTTACCAATAAACAATCATCTGTGCCATCTGTCCGACAACAATAAAAACATGGCACAGCCCCTAAGCCTCACTAAAATCAACAATCAAACTCGGTACCGTAGCAAAGTGTATGAAATAGTAATATTCTCTAGCGGCTGCCGTCGCCGTAGCTCAGTCGATGGAAGTCCTGCTTGCTGTACAGAGGTCTCAGGTTTGACTTCCGGCTGGGGGTAGGGGAATTTTTCTCTAGCCATGATTATTCCCTACCTCCCTAGAGACTGGAGTATGAATGTGAGAGTGGATTGTGTGTGTGTAATATAATGATAGGACCATGCAGTTAAGGGCCGGGTATTATATATATATATATATTTTAAAAAAGTATATTAGTATTGTAAAAGTTGAACATAACGTAATATCTCAGAACTGGTTAGCTCCAGAAAAAATGTATTTGACATAAACTGAATGTTTTGAGGAGATCTACACTTTTGTATAGTAAGTTTTTGACAATCTCTTACGGTTTATTAGTTGTGGGAAAGTCATTCAAAACGAACAGGTCTTTAGAACAGGATTTGGAAATTCAAAAGATAACATTTTATCATATGCATAGTTTTAGAGTATCGTATTTTAAATCAAAATTGTGAGACTCATTTTTGAGAAAATCAAAACATTCTAATATTTTTCGAAGTTAAGAGTAGTTTGAAGTGGGGAGATTTTCTTGAAAATGTCTGTGTCGCATACTTAGAATATCATGATATCAAGTCTGGTACCTACTTAAACAACTTTTAATTTTTGAGTGATGTATTTCCAGTGTGATATCGAAAACGAATTTTAATGGAATGCAATACCTTTTCTACCTATGTACTACGTAATACCTAGAGAATGTAAAAATTGATCGCGGCACTGAGCGCACTATAATTGTTTGTGTCTGCGGATTTATTTGTGGTTCTTCGTGGTGAAGGGAAGTAGTCTAACTAAACAGCAGGGAAAATTACTAATAATGCTTAGAAGAACGGCTTCAAGATTAGTTTTTCAAAAGTGCCTCGGCGCTTGTACAGGACGACATAGGTGCATCAAGTCTATGTTCTCAAAATGAACAGCATCACAATGTAGCATAACTACAAAATAGGTAGAAAGTTAAATTGATTCACCATGCTTGAACAACTCCCTATCTATAATTCACACTTCCTTAAATAGCATGGACGGAAGGATAAAGAAAAATAAATAGAGTGTTAGGGTACAGCAGTGCTTTAAATATTATTCTTTTTCCAACAAAATCTGGTCTGTTGTTCTTATTAATAAATATCTTATAATAGGAAGGAAATTATCAGTGCGCAGCAGATTGAGATAAATTTCTTACAAGACCGATTTAAGTTATTTTCATTTTGGAAGATGGAACCTGATTAGGATGTTTACATTTAAGAAATTAATCGAATTAGCTGTTTACATTTTGGAAGAGGGAATCCAAGTTAGGTTATTCACATTCAGAAAACGAAATTAAATTCAACCGTTTACATTTTGGAAGACGGAACCGCGCTATGCTGTTCACATTAAGGAAAACGGAACCAAAAGATTACCTAGTTAATATTTTGGAAGATGGACCGTGTTAGGTTACTTACATTTAGGAAGATGGAACCAAGGTAAGTTACTTACATTTTGGAAGACGGAACGAGTTAAGTTACTTAAATTTTGGAAGACGGAACGAGTTAAGTTACTTACATTTTGGAAGACGGAACGAGTTAAGTTACTTACATTTTGGAAGACGGAACGAGTTAAGTTACTTACATTTTGGAAGACGGAACGAGTTAAGTTACTTACATTTTGGAAGACGGAACGAGTTAAGTTACTTACATTTTGGAAGACGGAACGAGTTAAGTTACTTACATTTTGGAAGACGGAACGAGTTAAGTTACTTACATTTTGGAAGACGGAACGAGTTAAGTTACTTACATTTTGGAAGACGGAACGAGTTAAGTTACTTACATTTTGGAAGACGGAACGAGTTAAGTTACTTACATTTTGGAAGACGGAACCGAGTTAGGTTGTTTACATCTTGGAAGATGGGACAAGTTAGGCTGTCCCTTTTTGGGGGAGGAGAGTGACTTAGTATCCGAAAGTAGAAAGTGGGACCGAAATGGCTTTCACCACGTAATCATCTTGCTGATCATATACAACTACGGAAAGCTTATTTCGTAGTGCCTGGCCTCAGGAATCGAACCCGAACCCCCGAATGCAATACTTGCACGTTACAATCGAAGTATTTTCTGAAAAAGTACATAAATCAGAAAGAATAAATGTTAAATCCCTGAACAGAATGTACTGAAAATTACACGGCTAGTTTTGTAACGTCACTTGGGGTTACTAACGCCTCTACTATGTGTTTGTTTTAATAACAGGTCTCCGTAATTATAGCGAGTGTTTCAAAATAGCAGTTACTTGCATTTAAACGAGAACTGAGGAAAATGCTACGTAATAGCAACCATGAAGGTAGGACCGGCCGTGCTAATGCATACTATTTAAGGCATTTTAAGGCGTGAAGAGAGGGGGAACGGTAACACTCGTATTTTTGTTTTTCTCTCCCTCAGGCAGGTGACAATGTAATCATGCATTTCCATTGAAAATTACTCCCTCCCTAAAGAAAGACAAAAAAAAAGTTTGCCTTTCTGATTATAATGGACAAAAATAGGTGTATATCTATTGCAGCATCTATTATTATTATTATTAATTATTATTATTATTATTATTATTATTATTATTGACAAAGTTTTATGCAAATTGTCAAAAGAGTATTCATAGCATTTGTTCCTTAATAAAAAATATCCCCCCCTCCCCGCACTAGTCGTGTGTAGGACTGGAGTTGGTAAGGTCTCTAGTCAGACTGAAATGTTTAATTTCATAGCCGGGATGTGAAATTGAAAGTTTTAGTCTGACTCTGACTACAAAATAATGTTAGACTATGGACATTACGGAAAATATTAATCGAAAATTTTCTTCGGAGAATTAATCACAATAAAAATAAGGTAGGAAATATATCTACTGCAAACTTTAGATACTTTAATTCTTTCTCTTCTTCCTTCGCTGTTTACCCTCCCTGTGGAGGATTTACACCGCACCGAGAGTCCAAGCCAGCCTGGGGTCAGGAACCTGGACAGGGAGACTAGCCAGAATGGGTGATCAGCCCAAGTTTGGTATGTGAATGAGGAAGATGATGCTAAATGACAGTGAAATAGATGAAAAGAAAAATGATTGTGGAGCAAGAGATGGGATGAATGGCAGAAGAAACTGGTGAACCCAGGGAAACTCTCCCAGATGCTACTTTGTCCATCACAAAACCCGCGTGAATTTCCTGGAATCGACCACTTTGGTGAGAGGCGAGGGATGAAATTATTTAATTAAAGAGTCGCTGGATGCGTATATTTTGTAACGAAAATACTGCTGCAGCAGCTATAGCATAAATAAAAATGTTCAGCAAATATGCTCATCGTAGACATTTAAGGCAAACTATATGAGTCTTAGTGAACAGAGATAAATGAAATTTCAGGTATTGGAGACCATTGTAAATACATTAAACATATACGTTTGCATAAATCTTAAAGTATAGGCCCAAGAGACTTTCCAAAATATATTCAGTAAAAATAATTAAAATACCTAATTGGATTGCCAAAACGGAGCATTCTGAGAATCAAACAAATAGAAAAATACAACTAATTACTTAATATATTCATAACATTAAAACAAATGCATTACAATCACAAAACATTCTGATGTGTCACGTTCATTGACTTTCTCTACCCTCTGTTGTTTATTAGTACATATATAAACTATTCTTACGAAAACCTATTCTTCTATCCACTTCATTTTAATCGTTAAAACTCACAATTTATGCCACAAACATGTTTCCTTGTTTGTAGAATTAACCCTTTCAAATATATTCCTTGTTATTGCTTTTAAAGATATAAAGATTATAGCTTTTCCCAAATAGGGAGTCGTTTTCAGCGCGGTCATGAAAAGAGATATGATTTCAATTGTCACATAGTGACCGACTTTTAAATGTCTATTTTACTATCACTTTAGCCTAGTGTAATTTCTTTTACCTTCTTCTTAGAAGGAACTTATTAATAAAACCATTGATGCTGGTGTTTATCTATTAACGTGAAATAGATAAAGAATAATTTTTAAGAACATTTGTTGCAGGATAGGTAGAGACAGTTATATGAATTGAAAATGTACAATTTTTACTTTCTCTAGCACCCATGTACAATGATATAGTGGATAGACAAGGTATTGTATGCTATCCACAATTTCGATAACGAGATTTCACCGTAAATATGTGTTTTGATACTTTCTAAGTTAAAAAAAAAATCTTTTTTAGAAAAATGTCTGTATGTGAATCTGTATATATGTGTGCCTGTGGGCATCATAGATAAAAAATGAAAAGTCCCTTAAATACTTAAATTGGTATTTAAGTTAAGTATTTCCCAAGGATGCGCCTCTAAGACTTTAAAGAAGATCCCTCATCCCTAATTAGCCTTACATGGAATATTTCCCGGAAGTATTGATTTTCTCAAAAATTACTGTAACGATTTTGATTAAAAGACAGTATATTTAAGATATTTTCATGAAAAATTAAATGTATATATTTTCTGGGAATAGCCTCTGAAGAACCCTCCAATCTGGATGGCTTTTGTGTAACGGGTAAAGCGTAAGAGATAGACAAAACTTCTACACAAAAAACAGATTCCATAAAAATACATAATGTATGTCCTTTATTGCAAAGCTAACCGTTTCCAAGCAATTCCTTGTTATTGGTTTCATTTTTAAAATACTTATACTTTTCTCAAATAGGAAGTCGTCCGTATTACTCCGGGCCATACAGTGACAATCCCATAGCGACAACTTTAAAACATTTGACTATTGCGTTCGTTTAGTATATTCTCTTAATTACCTCTGCTTATAAGGAAGTAAGTAATAAGACAGCTTCTACTAATGTTTATATTGATTAGCATGATTTAATAAATAAGTTAATCTTTTGCAAGAAATATTTGTGCAGAGAAAGACATGTAAATGGAGCATCAGATTTTTTATATTCTGGACATGAATGTTGTTCAGCTTGCCCGTATTTTTGGAACCAGTTTTCTCGTCTGTGACCTCATTTATTTTCTAGAAACGCTTCTGCAGTATAAACCCCCCACATAGGCCATTGTTTCCGGAGAAAGGGTGTTATTAAGGTGGGTGCATTCCTCACAGCATTCCTAATGTGCCTAATATCTCTCTAAACCTTTTTCCACCAAACAAGCACAGGGTTTTGGGCCATAAAACCCTCGCCCTCATGCTCCCTAATAGACAAATCTAGTGCCAAAGTGATTATTGGTGTTTAGCGTTCCTTTATGCGTTTATTGCGATGAAAATGAGATATCCAATCTGGAATACGTGTTGTAAAGTTAACACTAGGCCGCTAATGTGGGTGTTGATAACTGTGTAGAGTAAATAGAAACCGGTAATACAAAAATAATAAAAATATAAGCTTAAATTACTATCAAAATTGAATTTCTAGAAGCAGATAAATAAAACACAGAAATTATAAGTTAACACGAGAAGTCGCAAGTTATGATAATAGCATTGGCTTTGACCTCTAAAGACCATCAAAGTTTGTTAAGGAAAGTCTTCTAAATAATCTATATTACATAGATAAAGTAAACTATACATACTAAAGTTATTACACAAGTACTAATTACATGGGTTTGTTGGATTTGCATACATATTTAACATTCAAATTAAACATTGTAGAAACAAAAGAGAAAAGTAAATTAAAAGACAAAAAATCTTATTTGTTCCATTCATAGCTTCATATACCCAAGGTCGCGGGTTCAAACCCGGCGGAGGACGATGGATTTTTTTCGGGCGTAAAAATCCTTAGCATGGCTTCCTTCGGAAGGAAAGTAAAACCGTGGGTCCCGTGTCGTAGACTTACGGCACGTAATAGATCCTCAAGCCTGATAGAGAGGCCTCTGAGCAAAATTAAGCGGTCTTTCACGCCCGGTATAGAATGGGACGCCGAGAATCATAGCAGTTAAAAAGCGTCCATAAATAACACGCCATTTCCATTTTGTTCCATTCACAAAACTTTCCCTACAAAGCCTTTTTTCTTTCTTTAACTTAATGTCCTTTAACCTGGTTGGTCATATCAGACGATGAATAAAATCGGTATAATAATGCTCCAATGATCTCAAGGACCATAGAGCTTCAAGTTACTCGACATTCATCAGAGAAAGCCCTCAAAAAACCTTATCCTGGTAACATCCTAAGTGAGATTCGAACTCGCAATCTGTTGAATGTGGGGTAGACAGGCTACCATCATTCTACAAATTATTGTTACTAATGTTTATTCCTTTGTCTACATCGAGGTAATCCATATAAACATTACCAGAAATTGGATAGGTAGATTCAAACTGAAAAATTTAGTGCCATAGCTAGAGTTTGAACCACGTATCTCCCGGTCTCCTGCCACTGTGCTCTAACCGCTGAGCTTCCATAGCAACATGCCAGCAAATCATTCAATTCCCCAACTGACTTGCATGTTTCTCGGTAAACCACAACAAGATGATCCTCAAATTATTTTGAAATGGCGATTTACAATTTCGTAAGTACTTTTAGTACCGGGCTGATATTTAGCCAACTATTTGGTCAATTGTTATATCCTACTTACGGCTTGCGTGAAAAAAACAATTAATATTGGTATTAGTTCCGACCGAGTAGAAATAAGATAATACACTAGGCTAAAGGGATAGGCAAATATTTTAAACCACCTGTCGATCTGTTTAATGATTGAACTCGGTTCGCTTTGCACAGCAAGGAGTAAAATGAAAAAGAGATGAGACGGAATGATGACCTCCGGCTTGAAAAACGTTTAAATAACTTAAAATTGAAACCAACAACAAAGAATATCCCGGAAATGGTTACGTGTTAAAATGAGAGCTACATTTTTTCGTGTAGTAATTTTTTATCTATCCCTTACGGGTTACCAGTTATACAATTCATTCAAAATGAAGAGGTCTTCAGGGGCTATTCTCAGAAACTTCAAGATATGCATTTTATTTGCAATATAAATAACTTTAACGGCATTTTGATCAAAATTGTTACAGCCATTACTTAAAAAAATAACATTTCGAAAAATGTTCCAGGGAAAGATATATTTAGGTGTGAGGGTTTATTCAGAAAATCTTTGTGTCGCATTCTTCGGAGATGGTCAACTTAAACACCAGATTTTTCGTTTTTGAGCTATGCTGTACACACACACATACACACATACTCACACACACAAAATTAAGTTTTTTTTTATTCAGGTGATCTCAAAATATATATTTCCGGTGAAATCTCGACATCGAATTTTTGAGTGAAATAGAATACATTTTATACATACTTATGTACGTACATAGTACGTGTAGAGAAAGTAAAAAGAACAAACATATTAACAGTTACAGACCAACTGAAAAAATTTCAACTGCTATGTAACGGGGATGAGACCTTGAAGGCTATTGTCCACTATTTACCGAACAGCGACTTTCTTACCTAAGAAATCTGTCGTGATATGACTAAGAGTTAAAGTACCAAAGAATAGAATTATAAATTTTGTTTTTAGCCATTCACATAACTTTTTCTATCTATACTGCAACAAACTATTGTTACAAAAGCTAATTTTTCTATCTATTTCGCGTTTATCGATATAACAATTTGAAGAAATACTTTTATTACACACTTCTTTATAGAAAGCAAAAAGGGAAGGTTAAAACGATAGACAAATATTTCAAGGGCTGGTCGCTCTGTGATGGATTTACACTCACTTTGCTTGCCCACGATAAATAAATGAATAACGATTTCCAATTTGAGAAATGTATGTTTTACTTTCTGTACACGTACTATGTACATAGTGTATTTAGAAGGTATTGTATTGCATCCAAAATTCGATACCGTAATGCATGTTTTGGGACCTGCTGAATAAAAACAAAGCATTTTTAGAAAAAGGTTCATGTTTGTGACTGTGGGCAGTATAACTCAAAAACGAAAACTCCGTTGAATACCAAACTTGATTTTTAAGTGAATATCTTCCAAGGATGCGACATGAAGATTTTCAAGAAAATTTCCCCACCCCAAACTACTAAGGAAAAAAAATTCTATTTTTTTTAAAAAATGGCTCTAACGATTTTATTAAAATCTTTATTTTTATAAAATGTGTATCTTCAGTGTCCTGGAGATGGCCTATAAAGACATGTTTTACTTTGGATGAATATTGTGGAAGTTTGCATGACTGGTAAACCGTATCTAAGAGACAGATAGAAACTTACCCCACAAAAAATGTAGAGTTCCTTAAAACACATAATTTACGTTGTATATAAGTATATTTTTTCGTTTGGTTGACCCTTTTTGAGATATTCCTTTTCAGCTTTAAAATACTTGTACTTTTCTCATACTGAAATTTGTCAACTGCTGTCCATACAAATAAAAGTACTTCAACCATAAAGCAACCAGCATTTAAAAGATTTTACTATCGATTTACTTATGGTACTCCCTTAATTCTCTTTTGCATAAAAGAAAGCAAGTAATAAGACACTTTCTGCAAATGTTTTCTCGATTAGCATTAAGTAAATAGAAGAATAAGCTTTTTAACAATAAGTTATTGTAGAGATGTTGAAAAAGTAATGTGAATGGAACACATTAGTTTTTTAAAATTTAAACCAATAGCCAGGAATATCTCGTAAACAGTGAACTCCACAAAAAAACATATGTTTGTACATAAATTGTATGTTTTAAGGATTTTCTCTACCTCTTAGTTTACCAGTTATGCAAAAATCATCTAGTATGAACAAGACTTTGAGGCTATTCCTAACATATTCAAGATATACACTTTATTTGACATAAACATATCTTAAATATATAATGTTTTAACCAAAATAGTTACCCAATTTTGAGAAAATGTATCATGAAAAGGGAAGTTTAGGGTGGGGAGATTTTCTTCATCATATTCGTGTCGTATCCTTGGAAAATTCTGTACTTAATAACAAGTTTGGTATTTAATCAGTTGTTCGTTTTAGAGCTATGCTCCACACAGTCATACCACACGTACACATGGATATTTTTTTTAAATTCTTTTATTTTTTATTCTGGAACCCCAAAACACGCATTTCTGCTGAAATCTGGGTAGGTATATAATTGTCGGGTGGAGCACAAGAGCTTCGTACCTGATAGAAGAATTAAAATTTATCCTGGCTTCCCGCAGGTTATCCATTCCATGTTTGCCTGCTGCTCTGGTCAGCCAGAGATTCCAACATGCCAATTTTTAATGGGGCTTAGGAAGGTTTCTTTTAGTCTAATTGCTCGTGGGTTCTCCCACTGTGCATATTCTGCCAAAATATTATCCAGTCTCCATCCAAGCCATAGAATGGGTAGATTCTCCTGCCAGAAGAGTAGTTATTTTTGTTCTCTCTAGCCTCCCAATCTAAACCATGCCATTCCTTATATTTCCTTTCCTTCCTAAACTATCATTTATACCACTATCATTTATATCAAATCAATTTTATTTCATTTGCTAGACTGTAAAGGTTTTAATTTACAATCCGAATTAATATCTTGTCGGCTTATGTCTATTAGTTTTCTCTTGATGTATCGCCATATGTTAATTAAGAAAAAGGCACACGTGAGTCAAGCAAGATGGCTCCGCAATATGTGTGAGTCTCGCTTCGCGAGGTCCCGATTCCAATCCTGCCGATAGTCCATTAATATTGTTTTTGTAATGGTTTCCTTGGGCTAGTCGGCAAATGCTAGGGTTGTTTCTTATCTTACACAATTTCAGTCGTTTCCTTCAACTTTCAGACGTGCTTCAAGGTTTCATCTCGTGAGACAGTGCCGGACAGTTGCGGAATCCTTGCTCAATGGAAAGAGCATACCACCTGGACACTGGAGAACTCCTCGGTTGATGGGTCATTCATTGCCTCTTCAGAATCTCCAGTGGAGGAGTAACGGGTCTTCAACCTGCAACTGTTAGGAAACTCTGCGCATTATTGTAACCTGCCTGCAGCCTGTAATCTAATGCGGTTCCTTCTCTTCATCCCCTCTGAAAGGTAGTAGCAATATATCTCCCATAGGTCCAGTCCGCGAGGTTTATTGGGAAGTGTACGAATAATGCTGTTAAACCAAGCCCCGAATTTAAAACAACAACAAATGCATTTTATTAAAATGTTCTCACAATATTCAATTTTTTAATATGCTTTCTTTTTGTTCAGTTTGTTGGGAGTGTGTGTGTGTGTGTGTGTGTGTGTGTGTGTGTGTGTGTGTGATGTCGGAAGGTATTCGGCCCTACAGCCATTGGTACATTAGGCCCGAGGATACGATGAGGTGAGAGTAATTTCAAAGGGCGGCCGAAGCCGGACGGCGGAAGAAGAACCACGTGGAGGGTCTCTAATATATTCCAAGTAGTTCATACCAACACGTGGAGCGCTAGGAGCCCGAGCCTCAGGTCTGACCAAACTCCCTAGGTTTACAAAGGACTTCAAACGCCATATCACCGCCGAGAGCTGTATTTTCAGAGCGCAGTCAACACCACAGAAGGGCGCCACCACTGCAGTCACTTACAAACCTGAAAGAGACCGGTGGAATGGAATGGAGGTGAAGAGGCAGGAAGTTCGGGGGAATGAAGAAATCTCGCCAGCATTAGCCTAGTGACCCGGTAAATCCTGTAAAACCCCATGAATCAGAGAGGTCGGCCACAGGAATCGCTTTCACGACCTTTCGAATGCCAGATCAGATGTAACGCCAGAGTCACCCGGCTCGGTTTGTTGGAAGTGGGTAAAGTATATTGTAATATTTTGCCAAATAAAGTAAAGTTGGGAAATCTCCTTGACAATCTTATCTTTGAGGGTTACTGAAATTAAATACCAAGTTTTCTATTTATCAAATATTGCGTTTGAAGTATTATGTTCTTTTCTCTCTCCCTCTCTCTCCCTCTCTCATGCATGCACCGACGCAAACCCATGGACCTTTCACCAAAAGTGCTTTATTTTAAGTTATTCAAAGGCTGAGATAGAGAGTGCCTGAATGCTCGGTGACTATGAGACAATGCATTAGGTGCTAATGGCCACATTAAGGATACAGGACTCCAAGTAACAGCTGCATCACCTCGAACACCAGATGTGCTTGTTACCACTGGGACAGAGGATCAAAACTAGAAACGACGGCGATGAAAACTAGCGAAATCTCATAATTATGTTTTTTCATAATAAAATGATATGACTTCAAAACTTTAACAAATCCCCCCATTTGGTCCATTTTAAGTACCAATTAACTGAAGCTATGCTTTATTAATTGCCACTCCCAAATTTAAACCTTATTTTCTCAAAAAACATTTTCCCAACACTTTTTCATTCTCAAAATGTACCATACGATGCAATTTTTCACCAATGTGTTGCAAAAATTGTGTATTCCTTTTCAAAAGTACAAAAAAAAATGGTATTTTCTTTTTCAAATTAACGATACAATTTCGAGAAATAAGTTATTTAACTTTGAAAAAATCATTACATTTGAACCGTGCGAAAAGTAATAGTTTTTTAGCTAATTAGAGCTAATATAAAACTAGAATATAACAGTAAATTTATTTTTTGTAAAACTGGATTTCTTTGTGTCAATATTTTAAAAAATGTATCACGTGGCTAATGTTTATTGGAACAATAAATTTATAAAATAAAAATTCATTTTTAAATAATCATGCAAGCTAGAATTTTGATACATAGCAAAAATATCACTAATAATGTATATAATAACTTGCATAAATTTCAACAAATATCTTACATCACCTTAATTTACGTTTTCCACAATTTTAATGCTGGAGGATTCATATTTTGAACACACATCAAAAGTATACGAATCTAACTTCTTACGCTCACATGATCTTCTCCACTTGTTCTACAATGAAAACTTTTACAAAGAAAAACTTTAATTACATACTTCCTTGTAGATACGCGGAATAAGGGAATACACTCGTAAAATCATAATGTATTGAGCTCCGTTCTGTTTGACCAAGAGAAAGAATTTTAAGGATTTTCCATTTGAGAAATGTATTAAGTGTTAAAATTGAAACTAATAGCTAGGAATACTTCGAAAAGAGTTAAATTTATAAAATCTATTTCACATAAATTGTGTGTTTTAGCCAGATCTACATTCTTTATGTTGTAAAATTTTATCAATGTCTTACAGTTTACCAGCTCTGCAAAAGTCATGAAGGGTGAAGTGGACTGAGGTGATTTCCATAAAATTCATGGTATAAATTTCATTTATCATTAAAATATATTAACCATATTATCTATTTATAAAATTAGTTAAAGCTATTTTGAGGAAATCAAAACGTATGAAATTGTAAAAGGCTGTGTTGAAGCGAAATTTTCTTGAAAATCTTCGTTTCGAATCGTTGGAAAATGCTGAATTTAAATATCAAACATGGTATTTAGCCAATTTTTCGTTTTATGGCCCTGCGTTGCTCTCTCTCTCTCTATCTATCTATCATACACACACACATGCACACAAAAGCGGACATATGCACACACACTGACCTTCTTCTAATTTTTTTTAATTAGGGAGTCAGAAACCATGTATTTTCAGCGAAATGTTGGGTGGATAT
Source organism: Hymenopus coronatus (assembly GCA_030762935.1). Lineage (NCBI taxonomy): Eukaryota > Metazoa > Arthropoda > Insecta > Mantodea > Hymenopodidae > Hymenopus > Hymenopus coronatus. Next base: position 60,053,242 of record CM060888.1, on the reverse strand, counting down.
ACAATATTTACGTACAAATTTAGTAGAGAAAGTAAAATCAAATTATATTATTTATGGTATGTGTAACATTAAATTTTAGCATACATCATTTAATTTTGCATGGTAATGTTTAGAAAAGATTGCTGTATTCAGTACCAACGTTTCATTTCACGATGCTAACTAGTTAAAATTACAATTGGCACTCAAACAGCAGTCAAAAATTGACTTAAATTGACCCAGAACCCTTGTAAGAATCTGAAGTTAAATACCCAATTGATATTTGATCGACTTTTCGTTTTTGAGCTATGCTGTTTACTGGCAGACAAACAGTCTTTTCTAAAGAGTTTTTTTTTTTTTTAATCAGAGCGCCTTAAATCGTGTATTTCCAGGGAGACCACAGTACCGAATTTTTGGCTGGAATGCAGTACTTCCTATATGATGAAAGTGCCTCTCCCATAGAAGAACACATCAATTTTAGACAATGTAAAACAAATGTCTGTAATTTAATTCCAATAAAAGTTCAAGAATGTAATTTGTGTTCATTAAAACGAACACTTAATAAAAATTGAGAACTGCCGAAAAAATTATATATTTAAGGTTATCTAGTATATCTATCTGTCGCTACCTCCAATCCTCGACATGGTGGTGGTCCGGAAGGCATATTAAAATGTTATATGTTCCCCAAAAAGCGAATGTGACAGCGTAAACGGTTCAGGCATGTATCATCTGTAGTGCGTCCGCTAATAACGTGAAAACAAAAGAACTCACTACGTCATCACTAATTAAGATACTACTAATGAGAAAACTTCAGCAGGTGTTGCTGATAAATCCACACACACAGCCATGCATGGGCCTTATCACTTAGTATTAATAATTATAATTAGGTATAAACAAGGAGGAAACTGGTTCCCATTAGTGGAACCCTTGCTGGGACAGGAACTGGATTTTGTTTATCTGAAGTCTCTTGATATGATGGACAGATAGCATGTGTCGCATGGCTTACCTGGGCTTCCACGCATTCTGTCTTACATATACCTACATTAGTTTTTGGATTTCCGTCTAATTTTTCTTTCTTTTTTTTTTCTTCTTTCACTTTTTTTTCTTTCCCTGCTAATTATTTCCATTCCTGCCCTTCGTTTTAGAAAAAGGTCAGTGCGTGTGCATGTCTGTCTGTGTGTACGTATGTCTGTGAACACGATAACTCAAAAACGAAAAGTCGGTAAAATACCTAACTTCGTACTTAAGTTTAATATCTTCCAAAGATACGACACGAAGACTTTGACGAAAATTCCCCCACCCCAAACTAGCCTTTTCATGGAAAAAATTCGAAAATGTTGATTATCTCAAAAAAGACTCCACGATTTTGATTAGAATAGCACATATTAAAGATATTTACATAAAAAATAAAATGTATATTTTGTTTTTTTCGGAAATTGTCTCTGAACTCCCTTCATTCTGGATGGATTTTGCAGAATTTTACATAACTGATAAATAGTAAAAGATAGACAGGAACTTACCATACAAAAAGTGTACATCTCGTTAAAACACACAATTTATATCAACAGTTTTTCGTAGAATTGACCATATACGAGATATTCTTGTTATTAATTTCCATTTTAAAATACTTAAAACTTTCCTTATAGGGGAATTTGTTAACTCCTGGTCATGCAAAGAAATGGGTTTCAACCACAAGGCAACCGTTTTTAAAAAGGTTTCCCTTCTACTTACAGGGAAGCAAGTGGTGAGATAATTTCAGTTAATGTTTATCTCGATTAGCATAAAGTAGATACAATAATGATCTTTTCAACAATACGGATTTGAAGAGAAATCATGGGAATGGACACATCAGATTTTCTTCTTTATTTCCCTCCTCTTCAATAAAAACACATTAAAGGTTTTCATTTATACATGTATTTTAAATAAAATAGGCAAGGCTAAGAAGTCGAGCCAAGTAAATGATTTTAGTGGCTATAAACCACAAACTAAACTACTCAGAGAAGTCAGGTAGTGAGGTAAGAATATCTAAGCCAAGTGTGGTTTAATTTTAAGTTGAATAGCAGCAGAATAGGCCTAAACATAACGAAGATCACAAATTCCTCGACATTTGGTTTTAACTTGAAATGACCCATTGAGTTTTGCAACTCTTTTAACGCACGAATGTATATTGCACAGATGATATTTAGGCCATCTTATGATATTTTCATAACACAAATGAAATGTATGTCTTCAACTTACTGAAGGCCTGTTTATTTTGGATGATTTTTCGTAACTAATTAACCGCATCGTGGTAGAATGGTAAAATAAATAAATAAATAAATAATAATAATAAAAATAATAATAAGATTCCATTATGACCTATTGGACAAAAAGCATAATGCTTTTTAAGTGGACAATCTATGTCAGTACCTTTTTCTTTCTTTATTCCCTTTTTTCTTATAGCGTTAAGCATTTCAGAGATATTTTTTGTTACTGTTAAATATTCCAATACTTTCACTTTTTCAAATGGAGAATCGTTACCCTTTTCTTTGTTTTATTCTGTTCATGCAAGCAAAATGGAATTTTTAAGCCATCACATAGCGTCTCACTCCTTTAAAAGATTTGGCTATCTCCCTACCTTAATATATTCTCTTATTTTCCTTGTACCTAGCAGTAAATATGAACTACTTCTGCTAATGTTTATCTCGATTGGCATGAGCATCTACATAGAAGTATACGCTTTTGTAATCATAGGTTGTTGCAGAATATGAAGAAAGTCATGTGAATGTAACACATCTTAATAGTCATCACTGGCATAGTGTCATAAAATGAACGTCATGATACGTGAGTTTTTCTTCTTACATTCACCTGTAATTTGGAATGTCTTTCTCCTTCTATAAACCGTAAACAGTGAGTCCATAATAGTTCGTCTGCGGTATGCATAACCAATAGACCTAGGTGTAAACGTTCTTGATAGGTGAAACATAAGTGACTCAAAGCAAAAAGTTGTAGATTCGCTTTCTTGTTTGTCTTAAAGTAAAGTACCTTTTGTGTTTCTCTTGTTAACATTAGAAATACCAGAAATAATAGCTGATCGAGTATAACAAAAGCAAATTAAAATAATAAGGCCATAAAAGTGAAATCATTCCAATTGAAGTAAATGAGACTACTGTAAAGCTAATGTTTTGCAAATGTAGTGTACTTACATAGCACAATGGTAATATAGTGCAATTTTCTAATAGATCATCAAACATTAGACCATAAATTTGGCAATAAAATACACTTAGTGCAGCAATCTCAAATAATCTGTGTATTCCTTTTCATTCTCATTGGTAGTTACGAAGTAATGTAAAGCCAAATATTTTGCAAATCAGTGTGTACACGCAACTTACATACACGGCATGCAATTCCTCGAACTCTAGCATAGGGTTTTAAAAAAAGCAAATGTGTTTCTTTCACATAACTTTTCCTACATCTCTGTAACAAATTATTGTTAAAAAGCTTATTGTGCTATCTACTTCATGCTAATCGAGGTAAACATTAGCAGAATGGATGTATTACTTAATTCCTTATAGGAGAAAAATAGGGAAACCACTATGCTAAACCGACAGTCAAATATTTTAAAATGGGATTGAAAGCCGACTCTTGGCATGGTCAGGAATTGACAACTTCTCATGCGGTAAAAATTATAGTATTTTAAAACTGAAACCAACAACAAGGATTATCTTGGAATCGGTAAACTCACGAAAAAAAAAAAAAAAGGTATATGATATGAATTGTGTGTTTGAACAAGATCTACATGCTTTCTGTAGTAGGTTTTTGTCTATATCTTACGGCTTATCGGTTATGCAAAAGTCAACAAGAATAAAGAGGTGTACAGAGGCTATACACAGAAAATTTAAGATATACATTTTATTTGTCATGTAAATATCTTTAATCACGGTAATCAAAATTGTTAGAGCCATTTTTGAGAAACGCAAAATGTTATAACATTTTACCAAGTAAAGGGTATTATAATCCCTTCTACTTACAAGGAAGCAAGTAATAAAATACATTCTGATAATGTCTATCTTTTATGTAAATAAAATAATTATATTTTGTAACAATAGCTCATATGTGAAACAAGTAGATAAAGTCATGTGGATGGAACACCTCAGATTTTTTTTTTTCTCGTGCAGATATTATTTCTTATTGGTTTCAGTTTTAACATCCCTAAACTTTTCTCACACTTGTCAACTCGCGGTCATGTAAAGAAACGAATTTCAATCACCTAGCGACAACTTTGAAAGGATTTGACTATTGTTTTAGCCTAGTGTACTCCCTTATTTCCCTTTTACTTAAAATGAAGCAAGTAACAAGATTATTTCTACTTATGTTTTTATCGATTATCATGAACTAGATAGAAAATAAGCTTCTTAGCAAGACTTTGCTACAGAGATGTAGAGAAAGTCTGTGAATGGAATTAATAAAACTTTGAAATTACAGTTTTATGTTAACATGTCTACAGGTTTGAAACTGCAACCTTGGTTATTAGCATAATAACCACTACACTATGAAGGCCGCCTGAGAGAAATATAGAGCACAAATTTTTCCTGATTTTTGCCAAAACTTCAATCTAAAACGTCATGGAGGAACAGGCAATTCAGGGATGAAAGAAACAACTACAGTATTCACCTAGCGACCCGGGTCAAAGGTTCCATAAAGCATAGTAGTTATTCAAAACCGGTACCTCCGGAAAGCGAGACGCATGCGTTACCGCTGCGCCACTTCACTTGGCTCCTATCTTCAAACTTATGTAGGTATATTTCTTTGCTCTGCTCGGATTCATTCTCTGATGGTTAGTGTGGCTCCTATTGTATTGTGAAGGATTTGGCAACCACTGCACCATTATATTTATTTCGGTCACAGGGTCCATTTTGCACCATCATTAAAAGCCGCACTTTTTCTACCAAGTGGTTGTCTCCTTAGCGCGGCAGCTTGCCAAGCGGGAGACCTGGGTTGATCCGAGGTACAGGCATGAGGAATTTTGCCCCGCTGGAAGAGACCTGATCCGTGTGGTGCGTCGAAGAATAGAGCAGCTATAATCTGCGGCAAGGTGCTTGAATATCCGGGGAATTATTGAAGTATTATCTGGAACATCCTGGTCCAAATGAGAAAGAAAGTGTATTACGTTGAAAGAGAAAGCCTTATGAGGTAGCGAGTCCAGATCTAGAAGACCGCATCAATCGGCCAGGAGGTAATCGAAGCGCCTTCGGACCGAGATGGGGGATGCAGCTTAGGCTAAAGTCACATGTGGACTCCCATGGAGTTACGTTACGTACATAAATGTAGAGAATGTATTGTATTCCATCCAAAATTCAATGAGGACCCCTGTATATATAATATTTTTAGAAATTGGTGCCTGTGTGTACCTGCGTATGCGTGCATAAATAAAAAATGAAAAGTTGGTTAGATATCAAACTTGGTATTAAAGTTTAGTATCTTTAAAGGATGCTACATGAAGATTTTCGAAAATCCTCCCACCCCAAACTTCTCTTTATATGGAAATGTTTCGATTTCGTTTTTCTCAAAAATGTCTCTACCGATTTTGTTTAAAATGTACTATATTAAACGTCGTGACAAATACAATGTGTATCCTAAATTCTCAAGAGCTGTCTCTTCATTGTAGATGACTTTTACAAAACTGGTAAACCTAAGACATAGACAAAAAGATACTACAAAAATGTAAATATCATTAAAATTCGCTGTGTATACTATATGCATCTTTTTTGGAAGAGTTAACCATTCCCGAGATATTAATTTTCTTAAATGGGAAATCATTTATTACTTTTTTCATTCTGGTAATGTAAATATAAGACATTTTAAATTGTATCACACAGAGACTGGCTTTCAAAATGTTTGATTATTGCTTTATTCTAGTGCATTCCTTTATTTCTCTTCTACTCAAAAAGAACTAAAATAATCTGCTAGTTACTGTCTCAATTAGAATGGTGTAGAGAGAAGAATTAGCTTTTGAAAGAATAGTTTGTAGCAGAATACGTGGAGAAAGACATGTGAATGGAGCACATCAGAATTGTTATGGTTAGAAAATCACTCATAAATGGTTTAGAAAAAAATGATGATAATATACACTCGTGCGATGGTATTCTTCTGGGAACCGGTATTTTGTAACTTTTTCTCTTGTTGAGCGCGTGAATTGCAAGTTAACTACCCGTAACTTGGAGGACCACACAAATTCATGGAGACCATTACTTAATACCAGCGGCAACATTATCCCATGTAATGGCCAGTTCCACTTTTGCCACTAAGACTGACACCGTCTGTTTGTTTTCCGCTCCTGTTGGACAGAGATGAAGATACGGATGGGAAGAAGATGCTGTGGACCACCCAAGAAGAAGACGCTCCATCAGGAAGAAAATTTGCAACTTTAGATCTCCATCCTGTCGCCTTTACTTCCTGTTTCACATGTATAAATACATACTACACACAAAAACTTGCTACATCTGCCACACTTGGTAACCGGCAGCAGCAAAGCGAAAACAGGACTGCCAATTAGCAATACCAAATAGTTCACATACTTTATAATTACACATCAAATTTGTATGTAGATGAATATTTCGTTTAGTAATTCTCTACCTAAATCTTCGATTCTAGACTCCTGAATCCGAATAAAAACATCTAAATTCTGATGTTCCATTAGATGACTTTCTCTACATCTCTGTAACAAATTATTGTTAAAAAGTTTATTCTTCTATCTCCTTCATGCTACTCGAGATGAACATTAGCAGAATGATCTTGTAAGTACAAAGGAAATAAGAGAGTATACTAAGCTAAACGATAGTCAAATCTTTTAAAAGCTGGTTGCTATGTGATTAAAATCCATTTCTTTTGCCAGGAGTCAACAGGTTCCCGCACGAGAAAAGTATTTTAAAACTGAAACGATTAACAAGGAATATACCGGAAATGCTTAACTCCTCGAAATAATGTATATGAGATAAATTATATGTTTTAACGTGATATATATTTTTTGTAATACTTTTTCGTCTATCTCTTACGGTTTAGCTATTAGCTATTCAAAAGTCATCCAGAATGAAGAAGTCTTCAGAAGCTATTCCCAGAAATCTCAATTTATACATACATATACATTTTAATATACGATATTTTAATCAAAATCGTTAGAGCAATTTTTAGGAAATCAAAATATCAAAAAAATTTGGGGTGGAGGAATTTTCTTGAAAATCTTGGGGTAGCATACTTGGAAAATGCTGAAAGCAAATATAAAACTTGATATTTAACTGTCTTTTCGTTTCTAAGTTATTCTGTTCACACACACACACACACACACACACACACACACACACACACTCACAAGGACGTTTCTAATTTCTTTTTTTTTAATTTTACGAGGCCTTAGGCGGTATTTCTGGCTGGAATACAATATCTTCGCTCTCTGTGTAATATGTACGAAGCAGAGAAAGTAGAAAAATAGTCCACGCGTGTGGGTATGTGTGTGTATCTGATTCTGTGAACGGCATAATGCAAAAACGATTGTTAGTATTTTCCAATGATACGACACCAAGATTTTCAAGAAAACCTCTCCACCCCAACTACCCTTTATATTAAGCATTTATCGGAATTAATTGTATAAAAAAAAGACCGTAAGGTTCATTTTATGGTGTAAAATGTTGAATAGTGTTCCTCGATGAGAAAATGGTGCATAATGCTTATTCAAGGAAGAACCAGAGAATGGCGAATTCTGGAGTGGCAGTTCATCGCTCATTATGGAGCTGTTAAAAGCAAATGATGACAGAATTTAAGAAAACTAACATTTCACTTTAGACATCTTAAATTTTGGGGAAAATCATAGAAATGGAGGTAGCTCACCTAAAAGACCTCAAAGTGACAGATCTTTGTCGTTAGAACGTTAAGAAATAGAGTAAGTTACTTTAACTTTATAACTAAAATTCTGTGTTGATTTATTTTGTTATTATTTAGTTTGGAAAATCGTTCTTTCCTTCCTAGGTACCCCTCACAATTTCAAGAATCAAGTGAACAACAAAATCGTGCAGGCAGATATAATTGTGCAAGCTAGGCGAGTTACAGTTGTTTGCTGGTGAAACTGTGTTCGTGGAGGCAGCCAACTACACAATACGGGAAACATTTTGTGGATAGATATGACAAATGCTTAAATAACGAAAGTGATTATGTGGAGAAATAAAGTAAGTTTAATTTTTTAGTGACATTGAGGTGTGCAAAGCACAGTGTTTGTGTTCACTATATACATCTCAAAATTAGAATTCAAAGAGGTTACTCTGATATAGGGTAGTAGAAAATCGTATAATGTATAAAACAAATGTGTATTAATATGCTGATAATGCAAAAATATACGTAGTATTTGTTCATACTTTTAACCGCATGCTTTTACAGTCATTCAATGAATCACTTACAGAATTTTCACTTTTTAGTGGTTACCTTCACTTCCTGTTGCACTTCTCCAAGTTGTTTTATCCTGCTATTGTCCTTTCAGTCCTCTTCTCTGTGTGGTTTTATTGACTTCATTCATCCATGTCAAGCGTGCCTTTCCTCGTTTTCTTCTCTCAGGAATATCCATTTAATAAAACTAGGTGGCAATCTTTCTTCTTTCATTCCCTTTACTTGCCATACCATTTTAAATCCTTACTTTTAGTCTATCACCGCCTCTTCTGAATGCATTTCCAGTCTTAAATAAACATTCCTGATGTGTTAAATTCTTGATATTCTCATGCTCCTCAATCCATCCATTTTTGTTACCAACATTTTCCCCCGTATATTTTCACTCATAGTCCCCCATACGTTAAAGTGCTTTCCTCTATTAATGCTACATGAATCTGCAGTCGCTAGCGTTCCTGCCCAACTTCCTTTCTGAGGATGTCTTCCACAGCCGAGGACGAAACGCCAAATTGTAATAATTTTATTATACGACCATGGCCTACAAGCCTGGACATGCTATATTTTACTAATAACACCGGCCGTGAAAGCCTACGAGCACATTTACTCCTAATGTTTGTTAATAACGTCAGATGGGCTGTAGAGTGCAGTGAGTAATGTGAAATCAGCTGTCCAGCGACCGCCGAGCCAGAGGATATAACTTATATTGGCCAGACCTCATACATGAAATCAACCATTTCTCCGTGAGAGAACTGCTAGAGAAGGTCAAAGGGAATTAATAGAATATGTTGACTACGTGGTGTAACGGTTACCCTCCTAGCCTCGGGTACCAAGCTCGCGGGCTCTAAACCGGCGGAGGGCGGTGGATTTTTTGGGTGTAAAAATTCTTAACATGGCTTCCTTCAGAAGTGAAGTAAAGCTATTGGTCCCATGTCGTAGATTTACCGCACGCAAAAGAACCCCAAAACTGATAATGGATTACTAGAAAATAATGATAGTCAAGCCACTTATTTGATAAAGAGCTCTCTGAGCAAAATTAAACAGTCTTTCAACATATAATAGGATGCTGAGAGCCACGGTTACAGAGATTCCATAAATAAAACTCAACATCATTTCATTGGAAGCCGTTGAGAATAATGCCTTGCCATACCGGACAGTCCCGAAGTGGACAGGAAGGCACTGTATGTCGAACTGCTACTGCATCGTTGGGAGGCGAAGAATTGAAGTACACACAATCCTGATCTTTCTCAATATGACGTCGAGACCTCATAGGTAAGGTACAAGAACCATTACCATAGGCGTCTTTAAAAGGCGGGGGTATTGAAAATCAACTTTGGCAGCGTGTTGCGAACGTTGCAGAGGACTACGCTGCCGACCTTTAGAACAGGTATGTAAAATGTGTACTGGTTAATGAGTCTGAAACATGAAGCCAATAACAGCATGTTGCCTTAACAAATATTATGTGAACCATAATTGTTTGGTGTTCACTATCAATGCTGTTCATTTTTTCTCCTCTCATATGTATATTTCACATTCTCCACAAGCCCTGGTATGTTCTCAAATAAAAAAAATGTTGCCATCGCATTTATATATTTTTTCTTAGGCAAATCCGATTTTGGATAGTTTTTGAAATTCAAGAGGCGACGCCGTGGTTGAGTAATTCAGAAGTTTGCCTTTCACCTAGGCGGTCAGGTTGGATCGCAGCTGACCTCATGTGAAGTTTGCGGTACATGAAGCGGGTCTGAGCGAGTTTTCTTAGGTTCTCCGGTTTTCATGCCGTTCATTTGTGTGTTTGTGTGTGTGTGTGTGTGTGTGTGTGTGTGCTCTTTCTTGTTATCTATTTCACCATTACTTCAATGTACTTCCTTCACTTTCATGCCGGGCATCTGGCTGATCACCAAGCCTGGTTCTCTCTAATCCAGAGCCCTTCTCAACAGTGTCTGACCCCAGGGGCTGGCTGGAGATTTTAAGTCCTACATTCGAAGAGGATTAACAGAGGGAATAAGAAAGAAGCTTTGAAACGCCCTCCAACATCTACGGAATCACTTGTTTTGCGATGAGAAAAAGTTTTTTTTCTTTCGGAAACAGTATAGAAAATATTTTTGGCGAAATATATTCAGCCTCTCTATATTCATCATGCATTATGACCCATCAGGTTAAAGGTCATTAATCTACAGCTAAAGAAACAAACTAGGAATACCCTAAAAAGTATTCTCACCATTCGAATTAAAGAGTGTTTACCGGGGTTCAAAACGGACGCCTATCATCCCCATGGACTCTGCTAAACTCCTTGGGAGGGGGCAGTAAACTAGCAACTCATCTAAAAGGCATTTTGATACTTTCGGGGTGGTCCCCCAATCTTCTCTCGCTCCATCTCTTTCTGCGTAGCGTGTGTGAGTTCGAATCTCGCCCGGGGCTAGCCTAAAACCCTCGGAGATAAAGCTTCACCCTGGGCGGGATCCTCGTCCTCCCTACCGGTTATTTATGTTACCGACCCGGCGCAATGTTTCTCCAGGCCACAGCGCTTTAATAGCCTCACATTCCTACCTTCCTGGGCGTGGGACAGACTTTCCCAAACTTCCGAAGCTGCAAATAAACTAATTAACAAATTAAAACATGTCATTATTTCAGAATCAGGTATGCAATGTTAGCTGTAGTAAGAGAAGAGGAGATCGTTTGAAAGCTCCACTAGTTTTTTTATCCTTAGATATTTATATACTTTATGTACCGTTCAAATAATAAAATGTTATATGTACCATTCACACGACTTTTACTACCTGCTCTGCAAACAACAATTTTACAAAAGCTTATTCGTTTTATTAACTCTACATAGCACATGGTATATAATAGAAAAGGTATTCCGCTCCACCCAAAAAAGGTCATGTCGTGGCCAATCGTCTCTCACCAAAGCGGCCCTGGTTTGATCCCAGGCAACCGAATGTGGGATTTGTGGTGGACGAAGCGGCACAGGGGCGGGCTTTCTCTTGGTTCTCCGGTTTCCCCAGCCATCGCATTCCACCGGTGCGGGTGTCCAAGCACTATTAAATAAAATAAAATCCAACTAAAATTTTGATACAGTAAATACAGTAAATACACGTTTTAGGGTCCCTTGTATAAAAACAACAGATTTTTAGTAAAAGTTCCGTGTGTGTCGTGTGTCAGGATAACTGAAAAACGAAAAGTCGGTAAAATACCAAATTTGGTATTTAAGTTGAGTATCTTCCAAGGATGCGACATAAAATTTTAGGAAAATCCTCCACACCAAACTATTCTTTCATGAAACATTTTTCGAAAATTTTGGTTTTCTAAAAAATTACTAACGATTTGATTAAAATACCATATATTAAAGAAATTTACATGACAAGTAAAATTCATATCATGACCTCTGAAGATCTCTCTGACCTGGATGAATTATGCTGAATTTCCATAACTGGTAAACCGTAAGAGATAACCAATAACTTACAATATAAAACATTGTTAAAACACACAGTTTATCTCATGTACTATGTTTGTGTAGATATTTGGAAGATATTCCTTGTTATCCGTTTAAGTTTTAGAAGACTTCCACATTTCTCATACGGGAATTTGTCAACTACTGGCCAACAAATAACGGAATTTCAATCCCATATAACCAGCTGTTAAAATATTCGACTACCCCTTTACCGTAGTGTATTCCCTTATTTCCCCTCTATTTAATTGAAAAATAATTTCTGCTAATATTTATCTCGTTTAGCACGAAATGTATTAAAAGAATAAACTTTTTAACAATAACTTGTTATAGAGATGTAGATAAAGTCACGTGAATGAAACACATCAGATTATTTACGCTTCATGCTAATCGATATAAACGTTAGCAGAATGGTCTATTTACTTAGCTCATTATAAGTTGAAGGGAAATAAGGAAATATTCTAGGCTAAAGCGATAGTCAATGGTGCTGTGCGCTTGTCATTGAAATTCGCCTCTTTGCTTGGCCAGGATTAAAGCATAACACGGGCGACTTCCTGCCTGACAAAAGTATATAAGCATTTTAAAAGTGAAATCAACAACCAGGAATATCTCGGTAACGGCTACCTCCACAGCAAAAATGTAGACATAAATTGTGTGTTTTGACGAGATCTACATTTTTGTGGAGTAAGTTTTTGTCTGTCTCTTGCGGCGTACCAGCTATACAAAATCACTCAAAATGAAGAGGACTTCAGAGGCTATACATTTTATTTTTCCATGTAAGTATCTTTAATTTACGGCATTTTATACAAAATTGTTAGAGCTATTTTCGAGAAAATCGAAATTTTCCTACATTGATCCATATAAAGGGTAGTTTGGGGGGGGGCTTTCTTGAAGATCATCGTGTCGCATTCTTGTTAAATACTGAAGTTAAAAAAAAGTTTGGTAAAACATTACAATAGGTTTAACTTTCACTAGAATTAACCTCGTAGCAGTACAAAGTATATTTCTCCAAAATATCGTTGACTTTACTTCGACATGGGAAAAGCCTTTCTTCCTGTTCATGAATAAGTAATTTGCGAGAAGTATGCGATATTTTACACATTTATAGCTTTCCTGCTGTTTCATAATTTTATATATATATATATATATATATATATATATATGTGTGTTTGAATATTTGGTCTAAATTCATATTGATTCGGAAATCTAAACGTTCTGCTACATATGCTACTTAAAAACTGCACTTAATTACATTATACATACACTAAAAGGAAAGGGAAATAAAAAAGCAAGTCTTTGTTTTACATAGTAAAACCGTGTTAAACTTTTCCTGCTTGGAACACGAAATAGACGCTCACGTCAAATCAATGAGGAGACGTTATTCTCTTATGTGATCTCTTTTCAGGTTAAATTATAATTTCATGATATTTAGAGTTATTGTTTTTGTCTCTGATGTTCTTTTCAGATTTTACGCTGAGTAGCTCACATTTGAGCACAATTACGTTGTCGTCTATAATATCATATTTTTTTATTTTTGTGCTTCTGCATTGCTTTGATTTTATATTCAGAAAAAGAGCAGTACAGTAAAATGCTTTCTAAATATCTTTATCTTCTCAAAAACCTAAAATAAAAATTTTAAGACTTCAGATTTTAAGCCCTTAAAAGCTAATTTTATGCACTTAAAATAGGCTCTCAATAGGCACTAAATGCATAGTTTTAGAATTTAAACTATTCTTCAAGAGCTAAATATTAGCTTTTGTATACCTAACATGTTTCTTCAAATTCTAAAAATTAAAAATGTAATTAAATAGGGATCATTAAAAATTACACAGTAAAAAAACACTAAAATCACAAATTATTCTCTTTAAAAACGTTATTATGTCTTAAAGTATAAATTTATGATTGATATTGCATAATATGAGCTTATAAAGTTGAAAAAGTCCTCTCAAAGCTAAGTTAATGGATCACAATGAAAATGCACCATATATCATTGTAATCTAAATACTACTTTCAAAGTGATGTTTTGAAAATACGATATATCATTAAGAACAGGAATGTTAAAGAACTGTTTAAAGTACTTTGAAAAGCGAAAGCTAAAACATATAGAAGTCTTGCAAAAATGTGCTTACCAATAGTTAAAAAATAGACAGGGTATGTGATTCACGAAACAATGGGAACTACGTCATTTGAAAATGGTTTCTGCCGTACTACGTCACCGAACAAGTACCAAAAAATGGCCAAATGACCTACAGGGTGCAAATAATCTGTTTTCGTTCACACAAAACGAATGAATCTGCTTCCTGAAACGATAACCTTCTTTTGCCCAGAATGACTCATCCCTGCAATAAAATCAATCCCATGATACCAACCCTTTATCTCTTATTTACTGCATGACAATAAAATCACACAGATGTAAAGTAGGCACTTTTAGACTCTTCTTAAAATATATGTCGATCATCAAAATCTGTATTTTTGGTATCACTAAACCCCTTCCATACATTTACGCATTTTGTACAACATGTGGAGATATTTTAGTAATTATAGTTTATTCGTAAAAATACAATTTTGACTTTTCATATGACTTTCTCTACCTATCCTACAAACTTTTGTTTTAATCTAATTATTCTATATACTTTATGGTAATCGAGATAGACATTAACATAATTGATCTTATTACTTAGTTCCTTCTATTTACAAGTAAAATAAGGGAATAGTCTAAAGGAAAAATCAAAAATTTTAAATGTTATGAATAAGGATTAACTCTGAAATTTGGTTCACTTTGCATATTCACACGTAAAATAAAAGATAAACAGCTTCCTGTTTGAGAAAAACATAAGTATTTTAAAACTGAAACCAATAACAAGGAATATCTCGATATTCGATAACTTTAATATTATATATATAATATATGTCACATACAAAAATAGTTTTTAGCTAGAGCTTCATTTTTGTGGTAAGTTTTTGTCTGTGTATATATTACGATTTACTAGTTATGCAAAAGTCATTCAGAAAGATGCCAGAAAATTCAAGATATACATTTTATTCATCAAGTAATCATCTTAATATAAAATAGTTCAATCAAAATCGTCAGAGCCATTTTTGGTTTAAAAAATTCGAAAAATTGTTCATGTGAAGATTAACTTAGAATGGGGGAAATTTCTTGAAGGTCTTTGTGTCTCATCCTTGAAGATGCTAAACTTAAATATCAAGTTTGGTATTGACTGATATTTCGTTTTTGAGATGTCGTGTACAAAGATACACGGGCACAAACACACAGAAAATGTATCTAAAAATCTGATGTGTTTCATTCACATGACTTTCTCTACCTATTCTGAAATAAACTATTCTTATAAAAGCTTATTCTTCTTTGTACTGCGAGATAAACATTATCCAAAATGGTTTACATTCCCTGTAGGTAGAAGGGGTATAAGGAAATACACTAAGCTTAAAGCAATAGTCAAATCTTTTAAAAAGCCGGTCGCTATGTGTGAAATTCGTTCTCTTTGTATGACCAAGAGTAAAACAGAGAAGCAGGAATGCCAAACTCCTGTTTGAGAAAAGTAAGTATTTTAAAATTGAAAGCAATAACAAGGAATATCCTGGAAATGGTCAAATGCACGAAAAAAATGTATATGTCATTAATTGAGTATTTTAATGAGATCTACGTTTTTGTACTGTACGATTTTGTCTATCTCTTATGGTTTACTAGTTATGCAAACGTAATTCAGAAAGAAGCGGACTTCAGATAAAATTCTGGATATGCGACTAATTTATCATATCTTTAACTTACGGTAGTTTACTCAAAATGGTTAGGCATTTTTTAAAAAATAAAAAAAAAATTTTGAAAAAAAAATTGGAAAAGTTCTCCATGTAAAAGGATTTAGGATGGAGGGATTTTCTTGAAAATCTTTGTTTCGTATCCTTGGAAAATGCTGGTTTGGTCTTTATCCGATTTTCGTTTTAAAGTTATTGTGTTCACGGACTCACGGGCGGACAGATGGACACATACACACTTTGTTTGTATTTTTTTATTCAGGGGACTCTAAAACTTGTAAAATATCGATATCAAATATTTGAGTGAAATACGATTCTTTCTCTACCATGTACTATGTAGAGAAAGTAAAACTTTTGGAATTGAAGGATTCTAACAGGTGTATTTCCGGTGAAATCGAATTTTTTAATATAATGTAATACCTTGGTGGCCTACGTATTATTACTAAGTATAGAAAGTAAGTTTTCTTGGGGGTGGGGGATACATAGACTATTGAAATGTTGGGTGGAATGCAAAACCTTCTCTATGTACTATATACAAATTAAAACTCCAAAGTATATCCCCGATTTTTGTGCAATGCAAATTAAGGTATTTTACAAATCATTACATGGATTCACTACATTAAAACCTATCTAATTAATTAACATCGGAATTCAAAGATTCGGATTATGAAAATAAAACTAACTTTAATATTTCTCAGAGCATGTTTCGTGCATTTGCCGTTTTATTGCGGCCAAGTTTTTGCATGCCTCATTATTTTATGTAATAATAATGGCGTTCATTGTGATTAACAGCGGAAATAAAACGAAGGAAAACTGTAATGGTGCTTGTTGTGGGAGAGGTCTTTCCATGAACCTTGAAATAATTAAAATAAAAGATAAAAAATGTAATTGAGCGTTTTCTTCTAAAATATACACAGGCCACCAATTAGAAGGGCTGGCCGTTCGGTTAGTGTTTGTTTCTGTGCAAGATCGGACCACCCAAGTAGACTCAAGCACTCTACATTTGTAGATTCGTCACGCCAAAATTTGCAACTCTTTTTATTTTCCTTACTCTTCCCAAGCTCTTCATCCATCTCAGCGCCTCATTCTCTCCCCCCCCCCTTGTCGCTATAAGGAACAGCGATTATACTGTCATCTGTTGATAAAGCAAGCTATGAGTCCAAAAAAATCCAGTTGAACGATTAGCTGCTTGTAAATGAAGCCACTTCTATTCCACTCACGGACTAGGAAGGAAAGTTCGTTCGTAAACACTTAGCACTCCAGAGCAATATAAACGAAGCACTGTACCCTAGATTAGTGATAAAACCCTCCTTGATTTTGCCAAATTGATCATAAATAGATCATTATTTTCTATCTTCTTCAGTAGTTAGTCACCCAAAAATACGGTACCAGGTTTCACCGGAAATAAAGGATTTGAGACCCCCTGAATCCACAAAAAGCGTTTTTAGAATAAGGTTCTTGTGCGTGTCAGTACGTGTGTGTGTTTGTGTGTGGACAACGTAACTGAAACACGAATGGAACTGCCCTTTAAGTGGAACATTTCTATCAAAGTGAATGCAATGATTTCGATTATAATTCCATATATTTAAGGTACCTTCATGAAAAACCAAATTTATATCTTAAATTTTCTGGGAATATACTCTTAAGACCTGCTCATTCTTGATGGCTTTTATATAATTGGTAAACAGTAAGAATAGACAAATACTTAATCTACAAAAGTATAGATCTCGTTAAAACACATAATTTATGTCATATACATTTTTAGTAGAGTTAGCAGTTTGCGAGATATTCCTTTTTATTAGTTTTAATTTCAAACCACTTAAAAGTTTCTCAACTGGAAAGTCATCTTTAATTTCACACTCCTTTTGTTTTATTTCTGGACATATAAAGAGAGTCAAATTTCAATTAGTTCACATAGCGACCAGCTTTTAAAAGAGTTAACTGAAGTTTTAGCCTAGTGTATTCCCTTATTCAGAAGGAAGAAAATAATAACATAATTTCATCTAATATTTATCTCCATTAGCATAATGTAGATAAAAGAATAATTTTGTACAAAATAGTTTGTTTTTTTTTTTGCCGAACAGATAGAGAAAGTCGCGTGAAGGGAAACATTAGCTTTTTAGAGAAAGTGTGTCTGTGGGAACCTTAACTTAGAAATGAAAAGTCGGTGAAATACCAAACTCAGTATTTGATTTAAGTATTTTCCAAGGACGAGACACCTAGTTTGATAGGAATATTCCACCACTCCAAACTAACCTTTATGTGGAAAATATTTCGAATTTTTTTATTTTTTCACAACTTATTATAACGATTTTGATTAAAATGCCGTATATTAAAGATATCTACACGACAATTAAATTTAATTATACCCTAAATTTCTTGAGAATAGTTTCTGAAGTCCTCTTCATTCTGGATGACTTTTGCATAACCGATTACCATAAAGGATGGACAAAAACTACACATAAAATGTTGACATATTTAACACACAGAATTTACAGCATATACATGTTTTATGGAATTAATCATTTCCGAGTAATTCCTTGCTATTGGTTAAAATAAACTTTTCTCAAACGGAAGAATTCATCCGTTTTATATTTCTTTGGTTTTACTCCTGGCCATAGAAAGAGAACCGTAACAGAATGACAATGGTATAGCGTATATTTTAAAGGAATCGGCCCTTCCCTTATTTCCCTTCGACTTAGAAGAAAGCAAGTAATAATAACACCCTTTCTGATAATGTTTATCTTGATTAAAATGAAATAGGTTAAAGAATCAGTTCTTGTAAGGATAGTTTGTTGCATCATACTTCAAGAAAGTTATGTAAATATGTCACATCAGAGCATTTATTCACATTTTCAGACTCTGGGGAGAATAAGGAAAATTTTGGCTAGAGAAAAGCTCTCGCATCCCAGCCAGTAATCAAACCCCGGATTCCTCACATTGCAGGCAGGTGTGTCCATGTGGTCTGTGTGTCTGTGATCACGATCACTCAAAAACAAAAAGTCGGTAAAATACCAAACTTAATATTTAAGTTAAGTATCTTCCAGGGATGCAACACGAAGATTTTGATAAAAATTCACCCACCTCAAATTTCGAAAATTTTTATTTTCTCAAAATTGGCTCTAAGGATGTTGATTAAAGTAGGGTATATTAAAGACATTTACATGACAAATGTATATCTTGAATTTTCTGGGAATAGTCTCTAAAGATGTCATTATTCTGGGTGAATTCTTCTGAATTGCATGTAACTTAACCGTAAGAGAGACAAAAACTTATTTCTAAAAACATGTGGATGTCCTTAAAACACATCATTTATGTCATATACGTTTTTTTCGTGGAGTTGACCATTTCTGAGATATTCCTTGTTATTTGTTTCAGATTTAAAATACTTACACTTTTCACACATGAACATCTGAAAACTCCTGGCCATGCATAGAAATGGGTTTCAATCAGCTTTTAAAAGATTTGACCATCGTTTTAGCCTAGTGTATTCCCTTCTTTCTCTTTCTCTTAAATGGAAGCAAGACAATTTCTGCTAACATTTATCTCGATTAACATGTTGTAGACAGAAGAATATGCTTTTTAACAATAATTTGTTAGAGAGATGTAAAGAAAGTCGTGTGAATGGAACACATCAGATGTTTTTCGCGACTGGATGATGCAAACGTTATGGTATGTTAAGATCAGTATTTAGCGCTCAGTTCTTATACATTTAGCTATGATTATTCCCTTTGTATCTATAGCAAATGTGTAATGTAGTAGATGAAAAAATCTTGTGTGAGCGATTCACATGACTTACTCCACCAGTTCTGCAAACAAAACATTCTTACAAAAGATTCTTTTAACTGTATCATGCAAATCAAAATAAACATTAGCAGAATTTTTTTATTACTTCCTTCTAAGCAGAAGGTAAATAAGGGGATGCGCTAAGCCAAAGCGAATGTCAATTATTTTAAAAGCTGGTCGCTACCTGAACAATTGAAGTTCGCAATGCAAAGCCAGATGTGAAACAAAAGAGAGAGGAAACGAAAGGTGACTTTCTGCATGAAAAAAGTGACCTAGTTTAAAATGTATACCAATAAAAACGAATGTCTCGGAATCGGTTAACTCAATAAAGAAGTTATATATGACATAATTTGTGCGTTTTGACGAGATCTCTATTTTTTTGTGTGGTAACTTTTTGTCAGGTTCTCTATTCTTTGGTTACTTGTCGTTGGTTCCCCAGCAGGCTCCTGGCCCCTAGACATCTGCTTGTAAGTCCTAGGGGGAGCAGTCCTAAATATGGGGAGGGTGGGCCGACTACGACAAAACAAAACAAACAAAAAATGGTCTAATTCTTACGATTTACCAATTACACAAAATTAATCCAGAATGAAGAGGTTTTCAGAGGCTATTCCCAGAAAATTCAAGTTACACCTCCATTTTGTTTGTGATGTAAATATCTTTAAGAGACGATAGTTTCATCAAAATCTTTAAAGCAAATTTTCTTACAAAAACGACATTTTAAAAGAATTTTATATAAAGAGTAGTTTGGAACGGGGGGAGGGGGAACAGGAAAATCTTCCCGTCACATTCTTGGAATATACTTAGCGTTTAATACCAAGTTTGGTAATTACCGATCTTTTTTTTTAAGTTATGCACACACACGCACACGCACACGCGCACGCATGCATCTTTGTCTGAAGATTCTTTTATGGACTCAGGAAACTTCAAAACATGCATTTTCCCGTAAAATCTAGGTATCGAATGTTTCAATGAAATACAATACATTCTGTATACATTGTGTATATAGTACACGCAGAGAAAATAAAAATGAATATTCCTAGGGTTAGGATAGGTAGAGTCATTGAAAAATTCAAAGCCATAGCCGGGATTTGAACCACGGATCTCCCGGTCTCTAGCCGGTTGCTCTACTACTGAGCTACCGTTGCAACACAGGCAAAGCATTGAACTTCTCAACTGACTCACGTGTTTCCCGGCAAACCACGAGGTGATCTCAAATTATTTTTGAGATGACAACCTCAATGGCGACATACAATACCGCAAGTGCTCTATGGTCAGTGCCATTCCTAGTTTGTATACTAAACGCTAGAGATTAGAGAAAATACAGTGAATGTAACTCCGTTTTTTCAAGTGTATTGCTTTAATCTTAAACCAAGAACAAGTGACTCAATGCTACTTTAATTAAAGGGTTTCTTCTAATTAGTTAAACAATTAAGTTAAGCCTAAAGTTCGCTCATCAATTAAAACACCTAGCTGTTACCTATCGACTCTTATCGATTATATAAGGACTTGCAGTTAAAAACCTCTGTTGTGCTCGGATTTCCCGGAACCCCCATATTAAAATAAACATTCTTTACACATATTTCCACTGTGATGCAGTAAAGGACGTCTGTGCGTCGCTAATAATGGGAAGGTATAATTTGGAAGGGCAGACAAATTACTGGATATAAACAAACATCTACCGCAGGGCTGACGGGCAGTAGCTGCGTTTTTGTTTTTCGTGTTCTCTTTCCCCTACAGCCAGCGTTCATGTCGATAATGTGGTTTGAAATCCCAGCGTGTCTCGTTGACAAGTGAAGGGAGCTGTTTAATAGCGTCAAAAGCTAACACAGGATCAATACGATACCCTGCCATTTGCAACTACCTGAAACGAATCATACATGAATGGATCATAGGAAAAATATTGTATCGCTTCTTTTACAACGTTCCAGCGACACCAACGTTCCCCTTTGAGTAAAACTGAGAGAGAAATTGCTCGATGCTCCTGCTAATCTCCTACTGTGCATTGCGCAGCCACTACTCGGAAATTAAGAACAGATAATCCCTTCAGTGCTGTCGCAGTATGCAACATTTTATGTTTAAAATACGTAATCCACCTTTCATAGGCTAATACATCTTCATGATTGGTAGAAAAGTTTCTCTGTTACGTCCCTTGTATTAGTATTTACACTTCGAATATGAATATATACATTTTGACTTCTGCAGTGGTTTTCACGTTCGTCTTGGAAATGTAAATTGTCGCAGTTGAATACCTTGGAATGCGTAAAAAAGACAGGAAGTGCGGTGTGATGGTAACTGGAGACTTCGGAATGCGAGACTTCTCGATTCTTCTAGAAACGTCCAGTAGCTTCAAGTTACCAGATAGTTCTGTGACGTTATTTTCTAGGTATATAAGGAGAAAAAATTGCAAGCCAGTGCGTAGTGGGATGTAGTGAGTTGTGCGTAACTGGAATATTAGCGCGCAGTGGCGTGAAACGTCAACTCTCTAAGCGTCGCAGCGTCCAGTGACGTGTTTGCAGCAACTTATTTGTAGCAACTTTTGAGGAAATCTATCCAACATTTGTTACAATATTTTTATAGATTTAGTGGTAGTGGAAATAAAAATAATTGCAAAAGGAATATAATGAAAATTATGACAGTATTAATATAATAAAACAACAAGCTCCTTAACTTGGTTAATATCATTTTAATTGCATTGTAAAGCTAACAGCATAAGAATTAATTTGTTACAATAAACTTTCAAATTACAGCAGGGAAAATGAATAGGATCTTAGTAATTAATTGGTGCTATCTAACAGAATTCTAAAGAAAAGCCTACTCCTTGGTAACTGTCATATTCAATATCATAGGTTGCGCAATGACGCTGCAAATTTAATTTTCTGGCTGAGCGAAGTTCTTTTCCGCAAACTTATTCCACTACTTTCTACAAACGAGAAAGATTCCTCCTACGCCGGCATAAACCTAGGGGTTGATGGCCTGCGTGTTAGATAGCTTTTTCCTCCCAACATTATCAATTGACACGTAACACGCTGTATAAGGAACAAGATACCGCATCACGTGTTTACTCTAAAACACAAAATCAAGCGAGTTGGAGTCGCCTACATTAGATTTAAGTCACCAGTGAAATTCAAAGATTACTTAGCTTAAAACAAGTGAGAAAATTTCTTGTACTTCTAGAACTATTTTAACATACCCAAAGATTCTAAAAATAATCAACCATTTAATGTATGGTTAAAATTAACATACCAGGTATCTGTTTTACTCATGTATAAAATTAGGTTACATTTTGAACACTTATAACAGGACATCGCAAACATTATAAATAGAATCCAGTAAATTTATAGTGTATACATATTAAACAATAATAGATTACAGAAAAATCTGATGTGTTCCATTCATGTGACAAATTATTGTTAAAAAGCATATTCTTCTATCTATTTTATGATAATCAATAATCAATATACATTAGCAGAAATTGTCTTAATTACTTGCTTTCTTGTAAATAGAAG
Organism: Hymenopus coronatus; assembly: GCA_030762935.1. Classification (NCBI taxonomy): domain Eukaryota; kingdom Metazoa; phylum Arthropoda; class Insecta; order Mantodea; family Hymenopodidae; genus Hymenopus; species Hymenopus coronatus. The sequence goes on along the minus strand of CM060888.1, from coordinate 60,030,346 downwards.
GAAAATACCTAAGAGAATGCACTAGGCCATGTGTTAAAATTCCTTCCTATACACGATTCAGGAGTTTACAGTTTTCCAAGTGAGAAAAGTTTGTATTTTGAATCTGAAACAAATAACAAGGAATATCTCTGAGGTGGTCAATTCCACGAAAAAAGGTATAGGACATAAATTGTGTGTTTTAACGTGATCTCCATTGTTGTGTAGTAATTTTTTGACTATCTTTTAGGTTTACCACCTACGCAAGCATCAGCAAAAGAGGTCCTTACAGGCTATTCCCAGAAAGTTCAAAATATACATTTTATCACATAAATATATTTAATACGTGGTATTTTAACAAAAATCGTTATAGCAATTTTTGAGAAAATAAAAAAAATTGAAATTTGTTCCATGTAAAGGGTAGCTTGGGGTGGGGGAATTTTGTTTTCTTCAAAATCTTCGTTATATTTCACAGACACACATAGCTCTTTTTCTAACAATTTTTTTTTGGATACAGGGACCCTAAAACGTGTATTTCCGGTGAAATATCGGTATCGAATATTTGGGTGGAATGCAATACCTTCTGTATACGCTATGTAGGTACAGATTACGTGTAGAGAAAGTAAAAATAAGTTAGTAATTTATCTGAATTTTCGTTGTTGAGTTATGCTGTTCACAAATACAAACATACACACATGAACCTGACACCAAACACACTTGTGAGTGATGTAACCCAGCTACTGGTTTCCGTGAGAAAAGAGACAACTTTCTTGGACAACATATTCTGATGATACAACACGTGTATTCCCGGAATCTGCTTGCTGTTACATTACTCGAGAATGATTTAATCCCACACAATAGGTTAGAACTCTGGACCACCGTGTTTTCTGTAGCAGCATGGCGACTTGGTCCCAGAGATGCAAAGAATGGGAAACAAGTGAAGCGTGTGTTCCGTGTGACGAATGAGGTATTTAATTACCTCGCCCCTCCTTTTGCTTACAGTTTACTCGGAGAAAACCCGCGCTCGTGTAAAACGCAAAGGAAAGCGACATAAGTTTCAAGACATTTTGTTTTGTTTTTAATCAGCGCCGTGGCCGGGTAGTTAGAGGTTCTCGCCTCTCACCAAGGCGGTGAGGGTGCTATTCTAGGGGATTGCATGCGAGATTTGTATGGACAAAGCGGACTGGGTTGATTTTCTCCGGATTGTCCAGTTTATCTGGGCATTCATTCCACCACCGGATCCATATTCTCTCATAAAATGAAAATAAACATAAGAACTGCAATAAATGAAATTATTGACCCTATTGATGAAACAATATTTAAATTAATATAAAATCTCTTTTTAAAATCAATAAATTTACAGGTAATCAATGTAGTCAATTAAATTAAGCAAGCTTTTGATTTAATCTAATAAAATAAACAAAAAGTATAACAAACCGTTAATCCTATATTTTAAAAAGTTAATCCCCTTCAAAATTAAAAACATCAAATATTTTCATAATTAAATAAAGAATAACTTATATTTTCTTAGGGTTATCCGGTATCCGTGGGCATTTATTTCACCACCAGATCCAAAATCACCAGGCGATTGACGCGGTTGCGATTTGGTTGCACTCTAACTGGAAAATAATTACAATGCACGCACCTCTTCTTAGGCGATAGTTTTACGGTGAACCGAGGCCAGGAGAAAAAAGAGAGAGAGCTAGCCCGCCTCTCTTTCCGCAGTGTTATCAACCAGAGAAGGTTTCTTTCTTTGAGGCGATATATGGTGGATATATTATCTAGTTTACCCGAAGTGGCCAAATTATTAAACGACACACGGCGTACATGCATCTGCGTTAACTTAATAGAAGCATTGAAGCCACTATAATGTTTTTTTCAAATGGGAAGAATTCTACGCTGCAGCGAATGAGATACGTTATCGTGCTCTGTGTTGCCAGGCCACTATCCTCACTCTTTTCATATTTCCCTTGCACTCGCACACTGAGCATGCAAACCTACTTGGCGACATAGTGTTTATTCATGTGTATTATGAGAACTGTTTGAGCTAACATCTGGGGTTTTTACGGTTCTGCTACGAACATTATTCCCTATCTTCCTCGTGAATTATTTTTTGCAAAATTTGAATATTTTGTTTTAGCGCAAGTAGTATTTATGAGAGACAGAATCACTTAGCACGTTGCTCACCAGTTAAGCGAGAATGCAATATGTCAACACAAAAACCCTCATCCCAATTGAAAGTCACCCAATTTCTCAATGTTGTCGCTCTGCTCTGCCCCCAAAGTTGCGCGAAACATAGCGAATGAAGACTAGGTAGCCGAGCACCTAAGAAAAGGTGCGCGCATAGAACGTGCCCACAGGGTTTCACGAGAGCTGCCGACCCCCTCTCCATAAGCACTACCGGTCATTTATTTCAAGCGAGCGATCAGTACATGTAAAGGCTGCTCTGAAGCCACGGCGACAAATGAAAACTTTTTTCTTTCAGCAAATATATTGTAACTCATTGCAATAGTTGTTCAACTATGTCACACGTGATGCTGATTATTTCATCTGCACAGTACAGATTTATTATTTTGTTTATGTTATTTATATTTTGTAATAAAAGTTTATGTTTACTACAAAATTGTATACTTACTTCTGTGCCCACCTGTACCTTTACCACAAACTCAGTACGCACGGGACTTCTGCCTCTCTCCTCTCTGCTCGTTTGTAAACAACGTATAGTATACCAGAAGTTAACTTAAAGTCAAGTCCGAAGCCTTTCCTTTCCTTTTATTAGTTTCACCGACATGCACATCATCTTCTTCCACACTCCCATACGAGGAATTGGGCTAATCACCCATCTGGCTACTCTCTCTGATCCAGAGTCTGCCTGCTTCTCAAAAACCTCTGATTTCAGGAATTGACTGTACGTTTTGGGGTTAAATATTCCAAGCCGAGAAGGTAAATAGCGAAAGAAGAACGAGACGTTCCTGTTAATTTCAGCATCTCTTGTATTAATAACTTAAATATATCCATGTGTGAAATTTCTAAAATGCGTAATACACTTGAACTGTTAGTACAGTGTTTAATGCAAAATATAAAATAAGGTCCATAATAAAACGGAGCTCATTTCCGAGCACAATTCTAGCCACTGGACCGGCAGGGTACTTACTGGACCTCCCCCAAAGAATGCCTGAAGTGCCAAAGGGTAACATTACAATTAAACCTTAAATTTTCATATTACATGCCGTATTGCGAGACCTATATTTTTTGTGTAGTAAGATTTTGTTCACCTCCTGATGTATTAGTAAAGACTGTATTAGTGAAAACTTAAATTTTTGACAAATCCTCCATATAAAGCGTAGTTTTTTTTTTTTTTTTAATGCTTTCCTGAAGATCTTCGTGTCGCATCATGGAAAAATGTTGCTCTTTCTTTCTCTGTTTACCCCTCTCGTATGTAGAGCTTACACCTCTTGGGATCAGACGCCTGTTGAGGAACAAAGGTTCTGGATCAGAGTAAAGTCAGGATGTGAGGGGGGAGTAAAGTGGAAAAGAACAAAGAGCTACCCACCCATATTGTCAAATTTGCCCAAAATTCGATGTTAAGAGTATTTCAAAACTTTGGTTTGCTAATAATATCTACTTCTAGTATATTTCATACTACACAGATCCCGTTATTTAATTCATAAAATTAAAGATAGAAATAATTAGAAACTAAAGGATTTATATGTACTTTTCAGCAACAACAACAAAATTGCAACATCCTTATATGGTTGTAGAATACCTAAAAATCCAACATTATTAGGGTTTTTAGGAAGATGCATATAACCTAATACTTTTCGTTCTAATAAAGTAAAAAGTGATAATTCCTTCGTAGCTAAAATAATAAAAAATTTACCGCGATGCATGATACGAAAGTGAGGAAATGAAAGTGCGATATGAAATGGCGGTAAAATGATTGACAGGAAAACTAATTATGGAGCAATTGGTGGGATAAATTATGGGGGAAACCGACGGATCCGAAGAAACGCCGTCTCGATGCTGTTTCGATCACCACAAATCCCGCATGAGGCCCCCTGGCATTGAACCCGAGCCGCCTGAGAGAAAGATAAGCCACACTTTGAAGATACTGAAGTTTGATATTTAATGAACTCTTCGCTTTTGATTTGTTAATTTTTTTTTTACAGGGGATATCAAACAGGTATTTTTGGAATAAAAGTTATGGGGAAAAATCAATACCTTCTGCAGCTGTTAAGTACGTGGTAGATAAAGTAAAAACAGCACGTACGCACGGCTTTTATTAACTTTACTGCAATAATTTATTACAATGCAACAAGTAGAAATCTCAACAGTGCAAGAAGTAAATTGCGAGAAAACTCTAATGCCATGCCTCATAATTACCCAGGATTGTAATCTTGCTTCGCTAGGCAATAAAGGCGTAGAGAAACTCATTTCGCGCTGAATTATTATGAATCTTATCCCTGGCAGATTTATTTACATTTAAACTAGCTATTTTTATGATATGCATTTAAGGAAGGTCATGTTAGCTTTTCAAGTTTTATATAACGCATTTTCATGAACCCATATCGTTGAGAGCATTGATTATAGTATTTTGTAAACCATTATCTCTGCTAGACAATATGTGAAACCTGAGCTGTCCTCAAAGCAACTGAAGTAAGTACTCAAAGGCACAAACATCCACTAATTGTGATCTTCCCTGACTCCAAGTCAACATGTACTACTGTTGCTAACAGATTCTCTGAGAATCAAGATATTCAAGAACGGTTAATTTATCTCTACAACAACGGCTGCCAAATCTCATTGGCATAACTTCCATCACATTACGGACTACCGGAAATGAAAAAGCAGATGTGATAACTCGTTACGAGGTTGCAACAAATTGAATCTGGAGTAAGGTACACTTCAGGATGTTAAAGAAAACAAGTTTGAAACCTATATTGCGGTACACTGGGAGAAACAGTGAATATCTATACTGCAAAACTCAACTGCTTAGGAAATCTGTTGCAGATCCGTGAAAAACAACTCTTAATTTCCGAAGAAAACAAAAAATTCTACATTCCAAGTTGCGTATCGGCCACTTCAACCAGGGCCTTTGTTTTATTTTACTAATTTACTCCTCAACAACCAATCCAATTGTTTATCTGATGAACACAACCAAAAAATCCATACCCGAAATGTTTAACCTGAGATGACGTATCAACTTCTCACTTTGTCCTCGAGTGCCCTACTTAACTGAATGAAAGAAGGCACTTAAATCTCAAGAGTCATCTGTATTTCATATTCAACAGCACTGAAAGATGCAGAAAAGTTATCAAGCTAATGGAGATATCTCAATTTATATACTGTAATCTAATTGTTAAATCCAGAGTTTGACACAATTTTAATTGTTTATCAACATATGCATTACATACGAAGTGTGATAGAAAAATAACGGAATATTTTTATTTTTACGGACCTTATACAACCGATTTTTAAAACTGTTTTTTTAATTTATAGATACACATGTTGCTGATGTATGCTTGCAAAATCGAAATATTGGCTATGAATTTTGACAAATCTATTATGAGTAAGACAAGGGGTTTCGAGAGCTATCAACGTTTCAAAGAGGGCCGAGAACACTCTCAAGGCGATGATCAATTACTGGCGACAATGTGGAAGATGCCAAGAAAGATGCCATATGGTTATTCAGTCAATAAAGAATACTACCTAGAAGCTATGCACCATTTGCATGAAGTAATCTGAAGAAAACGACCAGAATTTTCGCAAAACTACCCGTGAATAGTGCTCCAGCCACACCTCAACGATTGTTTGTCATTTTTTGGCAAAAACCAGAAATGTTATTTGGCCTCAGCCACCTTATTCAACGGAAATGGCTCCCTCTGACTTCTTTCTATTCCCGAGGCTGAAGAGAACATGAAAGGATGTGTTTTAGCCACTATTGATGAGCTAAAAACAGAATAACTGAAGTAGCTGAATATCATAAAGAAAAGTGAATTCCAGAGTTGCTCCCAAGATTGGAAAAAGTGCTGGTACAAGTGTGCTACATCTGAGGGAGTTTATTTTGAAGGGCACAAAGTTGATGTAGAAGCATCTATAAAGATTATTTAAGAAAAACAAAAATTCGCGTTCATGTTTCAAATACACCCCGTATTCTACTATTACCAAAGGTCAAATAGTTAGGTTTTTGACCACAGTTCTAATATGTTTGTATTAAATGTTCCCAAGGTGAATTATTTTTTCAAGAACTTCATTAGTATGGTCGTAGTAATTTATTTGCTCTTCCCACATTTCATGTGATTAACGCCTGGATCATAAAGTAACAGGTATTACGTGTGGATGTGATTTAAAACAGTTGTGACCATGCCTAATTAATAATTATATAATTTTTGTTTCCTACTGAAGACAGGTGCTGATATTTTCGGATGAAAAACGATTTGTTTTGTTCCTATTGTCTCATAGGGAATACGAAGCCCCACCCAAATCCTGTAGCCATCAGAGATAAATCTCCGACCATCCATAAGTCCCTTAATCTCACGTTTGGACGCTTTCTTATTTGTAGTTTAAATTCATAGAGGGGCTGGCGCTGTAGCTCAGTCGTTAGAGCACTTGCCTGCTGTGCGAGGTTTCGTGCGTTTAATTCCCGGCTGGAGGGTGGAGATTTTTCTCTGGTCAAGATTATTCTCTATCCTCCCCAGAGTCTGAAGTATGAATGAGAATTTCCTTCTTCATTTCAGGAATTAGCCATTTCTGTCTGTTCCGTCTTCGCTTTCTAACAATTCTTCTCATCTTATTCTAGCACACCCTACATATCTTCTTCCATAAGGATTATATCTTCTTATTAAAACTGGCATTCTTTCCTCACTCATGCTTTTCCTATATTTTTTCCAATTCTATTTACTTTCCTCTATTTTATCTTGTAATTTATAATCACCTAATACCTCTCGAATTTTTCATTTCTAATTAAATCTTATTTGGTGGATTCTACAAATCTCCTAAGAAACCTCTTTTCTCTTGTCTGTACTTTTCTTTTAGCTCTCTACTTTAACATCCAGGTCTCACCTAAACAAGTGCACTGGACCGCCACGGTTTTATAAATTTCAATTTTGTTTCTTTCGTTGTTTTATTATTTAGGGTTCTTGCTGAAACGTGTTTATCTTGTTTTCTAAGTCCTTATCTTGATCAAAGCTTATTTCACAGCCCAGGATAGTTGCAAATCGAGAGCTGTTCCAGTTTTTTTTTTTTTTTTTTTTCAATAATTGTTTTTTTATCTTAACGGATATTTTCCTCAATAAGCCATAATTTTGTTTTCTTTGTGGAAATGCTTAAATAGTATTCATTTTCCGGTAAATACAATTTAGGCTCTCTTCATTGCCCTGTATTATTGTTGCATTATCAGTGTAGACAATCACTAAACTCTCGCAACTCATTTTTCCAAATCTAAATCAAATCTAAATCACACATATATTAAATAGCATTTGATATTAAGTCGCATGTCTCTATGTAAGGTTTTAATTACTACTATGTCAGGGAGATATCCCCTAAAAATATGAATCTGTATTTTGGTCAGAGTCTTTGGAGGCACAAGGGGAGAAGGTTTCGGTTACCTGTGTCCTGGTCGGTTACATTTGTCGGGACTTTCTTCTGTTAACGTGCAGTCTCGTGACCTTCTTATCTTCCTTCCTCACTGTCTACGGTGTTGTCAAGATGCAATATGTACCAAAGGTAAAAGGCCGCTTCCTTCGCTCGTGAGCCGGAAACCAACACCTGTTCATTATTTTGGGTTTGTGGCCCAATATGAAATAAAACTTAACATTGTTTTTAATCCTTTGCAATTGGGATTAATTGCGTTACAAAATAGCACCCATATACAATCAAGAGAAAACAGGGTTTGGAACAGATTTATATATCAAATTGAGAGAATTTGAAGGCCGCATTGTGGCAAAGTTGGTTCGACATATACTTGCGAAAAATATCATGCACTCCAAATTAAAATATGTCACGATGCCTCAATATAACATCTCACTGCCAGTGCTATCAAGCATTATACGATTAAGGTGCCAGCGGACCACTGATCGCCCTACAAGAGTACATTGAGTTGAACTCGATTTGAAAGGATGGTTAGCAGGTTGAAAGTAAGTGCCGCCACTGATATGCCAAGACAGGGGAAACAATTGTTCTAGTGCGAAGGGAAGTGGAAGGAGAATGAGGGCATACCACCCCTCCTGAAGCAGCTCCCCAACCCTGCATTATAAGAATCCAAAAGTAACGCCACGAAAACTACAAGTAGAGTCAATATTTATGGAAATACTGCCCTAAATAAGAAGTCAGTAGCTGCGACAAACCTCCTGCGGAAGAAGGCAGTGGTGCTTTGATAGTGCCAAAAATGGTTCATGACTCATTGATGGAGTTTGCATTTTTGACTGGTTACTATTCAGCAGAGAAATTGAAGGTAAGTGCATTAAAAAGGTCTAACCCTCAAAATCAAACATTTTCTTTTTAGAGCTGTAATCATTTGTTTGGGGAAAATAATAATAATTTTTCGTTTAGAGCTAAAATTATTTGTTCAAAACAAATAGTAATAATTTTGGATACCAAAAATGTTTATTTAAGTAAATATAACGATCTTCATTTGTTTCAGTCATGAGTCACTACCACATAAGTATGAAAATTCAATGTCCATAGATCCGCCAAAACTCAAAGATATATTTTTACTACTCAATTACGTTCCTCCAATTTTTACTTTCTCATGCACGTATGTACAATGTACATAGTAGGCTGAGAACGTATTGTATTCCACCCAAAAACTCGATACCGGACATACGTATTTTGAGGACTCCTGAATACAAGATATCATTTTTAAAAAAGATTCGTATGTGTGCCTGTGGACTGCATAACCCAAAAACGAAAAGTCAGTTAAATGTCAAACTTGTTATTTAAGTTCAGTATCTTCCAAGGATTGCGACATGGAGGTTTCCAGGACAATTTCCACCTCAAATTACCTTTTGCATTGAACATTTTTCGAAATTTTCGAGTTTCTAAAACTGGCTCTAAGGATTTTGATTAAATTTCCGTATAATAAAGATATTTACATGGCAAAAATGAATGTATATCCTGAATTTCTTGGGAATTAGCCCTGAAGTCTCTTCATTCTGAACGGCTTGTATTACTGGTGAACTGTATGCGATAGACAAAATCTTACTGTACAAAACTTATAGATCTCGTTAAAACACACAACTTATGTCATATACCTACATTTTGTTCAATTTTAAAATACTTCAAATGTTTCTCAAACGGGAAGGCCTCAACCGTTTCATCATTCTTTAGCTTTACTCCTGGCCATGGCAAGAGAACCGAATTTCAATGAGAGTCTCATAGTCACAGCTTTTAAAAATGTGACTGCCTTTTAGGCTAATATATTCCTTTAATTCCTTTTTACTTACAAGGAACTTATTAATAATACAGTTTATAGAAATGTTGATCGTGACTAGCATAATGTAAATAATAGAATAAACTTTTGTAAGAATAGTTTGTTTGTAGAACAGATAGAGAAAGTAATATGAAACGAACATCTGCTTTTTCACGAATACTACAAAAAACAACCTTCATTTGGTGAAGGTATTGATATTCCTGAAGAAAAAAATCATTGTGTGAATTGACTGATTTTGATCATTTATACATGTTGAAGTTGAGAGAATTTTAAGTCCAGTAAATGTGTGTTTGCTTTAGTGACTTTGCTACACACTAGAGGAATTTACAGAACCTGGGATATTGCCTAATTTATAATTTTTATAATCATCTTGTCATACTTCAGAATTTGATATAAGATGCATAGTTCATCACCAATTTAATATCTTTCTAAGTACGAGTTTAATTTACTACAAAATTGATACTGTGGGGTAAAGTAAATAATAGGAATTAAATATGACATTGCAGTTTCCGGTTTAACCGGAAGAGTGCCCAGTTCTTATATTAAATGGAGACTATAGTTTGTTACATAATTGAGCACTGCGTCTTACTCTCTGCGATTATCAAAGTACAACATTTATGTAAGGTTTGACACTGTCTGGCTTTTGGGGCATTTTATGTCCTGCTTAAAATAAATAAAATTAAGTTCATAAAAACAATACAAAATTGAAATGTGGTTATTTTCTTTATAAGGTACTATTTCTTAAGAGGTGTTGCATTCTACCCAAAACCTGATACCGAGAATTCAGCTAAAATAAATATTGTACCAAATGACTCCAAATTAGTTATAAATAAAGCTTTAATTCTCTGCTGCAAACAATTCACTCGACGCGTAGAGTTGACGGCTTTCTCACGCCACTGCTTGCACGCCACTGTGTGCTAACACTCCAGTCGAAGTGTGACTTACTACTCTCTCACGACTCTCCCTTTATTGGCTCGCAATTTTTCCTTACTTCCTTTTATAGCTAAAAATGACGTCACAGAAGGTTCTAAAAGTTAGTTTAAGCTACTGAACGATTTTAGCATGTGCTGACTGATGTCTAATTTTCCAAGATTTCCGTGTTTACTGCATACTAAGACAAATGTGAGAGCAGACCCGCACTCGGCACTGTCAGAATATTTTAAGGTCCCATGAATAAATAAAAAACAAAACACTGATGTGTTCCATTCACACGACTTTCTCTAGCTGTTCCGCAAAAAAACCTTTTATTCAAAAGATTACTTTATATCAACATCATGATAATCAAGATAAACATATGCAAAGTCAGTCTTATTATTATCTTCCTTGTAAGTAGAAAGAAAATAAGAAAATTCACATACTAAAGCGACAGTCAAGACCTTTAAAAACCGGGCGCTATGTGAAAAAAACAATTGAAATTCCGTTCTCTTTGCTGGCCAGTAGTAAAGGGGCTAATAGAAAGATGTCTTCCCATTTAAGAAAAGTATAAGTGACTTAAAATTGAAACCAATAATGCGGAATATCTCTAAAACCTTAACAATACAATAAATGTATATATAAATAATTGTATGTTTTGATGAGATCTATATTTTTGTATAGCAAGTTTTCGTCTATCTCTTGCGGTTTGCCAGTTATACAAAAGCCAAGGCTATTCCCAGAAAATTCAACATACACATTTCGTTTGTCATAAAAATATCTTAAACATAAGGTAATTTAATCAAAATCGTTAAGAACCATTTTGAGAAATTCAAAATGTTCAAAAAATGTTCTATGTAAAGGGTTGTTGGGGCAGGGGGAGGGATTTTCTTGAAAATCTTCATGTCGCATCTTCAAAAGATATTCAACTTAAATATCAAGTTTGGAATTTATCCGACTTAGTTTTTGAGCTATGTTGCCCAAAGACACGCACACACAGAGATATACGGATGTGTTTCTAAAACACTTTTGGAATAAGGGGTCTCAAAACATGTATTTCTGGTGAAATCTCGGTATTGTATTTTTTGGTACAATACAATATCTTCTCTATACACTATGTACATAGTAGGTATATGTAGGGAAAAGTAAAATTAAAAAAAAAAAAAAAAAAAAAAAAAAAAAAAAAAAAAGGAAATAAAGCTCTGTGGTGTGTGTGTGTGTGTGTGTGTGTGTGTGAATCCACGAGTTAGCATTAATTTCTCTACATTTCTGAAACAAATTATTAATATGCCATTTACGTCATGCTAAACGAGATAAACATTAGCAGAAACGTCTTATTATTTAGTTCCTTATAAGTAGAAGGGAAATAAGTAAACGCACTAGGTTAAAATAACAATCAAATGTTTTAAAATGTGGTTGCTATGGGATTGAAATCCGTTTCTTTGCGTGGCCAGGAGTTGATAAGTTCCCGCGTGAGAAATGTATAAGTATTTTAAAAATGAAATCAATAACGAGGTATATCTCGAAAACGGTCCACCCCAAGAATATATATACAAAACACAAATTGTGTGTTTTAACGATATCTACATTTTTGTATAATAACTTTTGTCTATCTCATACGGTTTACTTGTTACACAAAATTCAGAAAAATTCATTCAAAAAAATTCATTCAAAAGCTATTATAAAATATTGAGTTTTTTAGGATTATATTTGTCATGTAAATATCTTAAATAAAAGAGATTTTAATCAAAATTGTTAGAGCCTTTTGAAGAAATCCAAAATTTTTGAAATTTTTTATGGTAAAGGGTATTTGGGGGTGGAGGAATTTTCTTGAAAGCTTTGTGTCGCATCCTTGGAAGACACTGAACTTAAATATAAAGTTTGGTATTTAACGGACTTTTCGTTTTTGATCCGAGCTGCACACACACACACACACACACACACACACACACACACAAGGATATTGTTTCTATAAATGCTTTTTTGTATTTAGGGGATCCCAAAACATATATTATCGATTAAATCTCGGTATCGTTTTCTAGGTTCAATACAACACCTTCTCTATACATTATGTACATAGTACGTGTTTAGATAGTGAAAATGAAAATACGATTTTACAGTACAGCATTTTAGAAGGATGCGAGATAAAGATCTTCAAGAAAATTCCACCGTCCCAAATTGCGCTTTAAATGTAAAACTTCGATTTTTTGTTATTTTCTTGAAAAGGCTATAACGAATTTTATTAATCTACCATATAATTTTTAAGACATTTTCAGGCAACTAGAATGTATATTTTAAATTTGAAGTCCTTGTCATTTTGAATGATTTTTCCATACTTGATAAACTTAAGAGATAGACAAAATCTTACTACACAAAAAAGTAAATTTCGTTAAGCACAGGATTTAAGCCAAATACATGTTTTAATTAATCATTCCCAATTGATATTGGTGTAAATTTTCCAATGCGCCAAAGGGAGCCGTAATTTTTTTTCTCTTGATCAAAGCCACTATAGTAGCTGTCTCTTAAAAGCTTTGACTATTGGTTAAGCCTACTGTAATTCCCTATTCCTATTTTACCCACAAGGAAATAATATGGGTATAACCATTTGGATGTTATGCACTGGAGTTTTTAAGCAACTAAAATATATTAACTAAATAAAAGCATTGACATGAAATAATAATCCTTTAGACTGCCTCCGTTGTCGAGTGGTCAGCGAGCTGACTTCTCACCCGGAGGTCCCGGGTTCGATTCTGGGGCAGGGCATTTTTCCTTAAGCAGAATTATTCCCTATCCCCCACATAGTCTGAAAGTATGTATGTGAGAGTGAATGTGTGCGAGTTTGGGGAAATAAAATGGTTTAAACCCAAAGTAAACCTACAGACAACAAGTTGTGTCTAATTCGAAGCCCCCGATATGACCTTAGATGTTAAAGGGGGGCTATATAAGCGAAAAAAATTAAAATAATCCTTTACTCCAGGAGGTTTAATAATTCATCTAAGGCTTTCAGAAGCCCTATCAAATTTTGATCAATAGATCGCGCCGTGGCCGAATGTTTGAACCACTCGCCTCTCACCTAGGCGGCCCGAAGCGACCGCATATAATATTTGTGGGGGGCAAAGCGGTGCAGGTACGGGTTTTCTCCGGTTTCCTCCGCCAGTGCATTCCACACAATACTAAAACCTCAAAAAATCAATGGCCAAAAGGTTTGACATAAAATATATGTAAAACATTGTAAGCACTTTTAACTCTTCTTATCGCCCTCCCCGGGCTTCCCTATTATCAGCCTTCTCAGATCTCAGCTGTCTTGCCTTAAGTAGAAATTTACCTAGCCCGAAAGCGTTTTCCGTGCTTGCCAGTAGCGTCCAACATGCTTCTAACTCCACATGCGCTGCTAAGGATCGCGGTAAATACCTTTCCCTCCATTCCTCCGTACCTCTACATCTCGCCAAGATGTGAGCCCAGGAGTCTTCCTCCTCGCAAACGGGGCACATTCTCACACTATTCTCGTCAGTTACCTTTTTCAAGTCCTTATTGCACTTATGATTCACGAGGTGAGAGGATACACCGGGAACCAGGAGCCACGGCACAGCAATATCAGGGTCCCTACACTTTCCAAATTGAATCACCCCGACAGTCAAACCGGGGCCCCTGCCCCATATACAGTCAACGCCCCCGCCAGGGCAATTCTTATCCTGCAACCAAAATCGAGGGACGGGAATAACAATGAGCATCCTTTCTCTGCCACGCCGCACCGAGCACCATCACTGACACTTCCAACCCTGAAAGAAACCACCTGGATGAAGGATAAACTATCAATGGAAACGACATGTAGGGACAGGAAATACGTGGTTGAAAGAAACCTAGCTAGGATCTAGGAGAAACCACCACAAAAAGCCCGTGCATCAGGTGTACCGGCAACGGGGATCGAATCCGCGACCTCTCGAATGTGAGCCACAGACGAAACCTGAGTCATCTGACTCGGTAATGTTGGCTAATCTCAACGAAGGATCTAATCTAAGGTTTACAATAACAATAGGTTTATACATTAAAGCAGAGCATTTGAAATAGTCCATTGTCATCCTTCTGGTGGCCTTTGGTTCCATATGTCGCGGGTTCAACCCGGCAGAGAACGATGGATATGTTTGAGCACAAAGATCCTTAGCATAGCTTCCTTGGAATGGAAGTAAAACCGTAGATTTACGGCACGTACAAGAATCTCAATCATGATTGAGAACATAGCAGTAAAGGAGCGTCATAAATAACGCTCAATTTAACTAAAATATTCTATTGATTATTATTTTTCCTTATTTTTCACATTCTTATATACAAGAAGCTCTCTTTTGTGCTGAGAAATTCAGAGCCTAACAATTAAAAAGACTTAGGTAACAGCAGAATAGCTTTAAAACAACAAAAAGTATAGACACATACAAACAAATTTAAGATGCAGACGATGAAACAGATATGGCGCTTATGTCGCTGTTGCCCACTGCTTCCTGTTGCTCTTGTTTACTGTACACAAATTAAATCCACTTCCAGTAATCAACGGACCAACTTGTTCTCCATGTGTCTTGTTAGAGATTCTCTGACTGCGCCTGTCCAGAACTCTCCTGGCTCGACAGATATATCAGTGGCGGCTAGTGACGGCGTCGCATGAGCTGCGCTTTTTCAGTTGTATGTTTGCTGATAAGGTAAATACATATTTTACCACTAGTGAATTTTTCCCCATTATTGAATATAGTACCCTTATGATTACTTATCACATTTACAGATTCTAAATCTGTTACACTTACTTCTGCCAAAATTAATAAAATCCAATATTAATAAAATTATTTCAAATAGCTTGTCCTCTCGTACTAAGATATTCAATAAAATTAAAGATAAAAAGCAACCTGGCTCACACCGGTTTACAGATAAAATAAATTGCACATTTCTGTCAGTGAGATTGCCAAATAAATATATGATCTTAAGTATAACAAACTGGAGGATTTATCTCAGATCGCCTCATTTGAAGGCACTGAAATAGTATTTTATGTAATAAGAGTATGATGGTGGTAATGAAAATACGAGCATGTTTATGAAACGAGCAGAGCGAGTTTAAATATCAATGAACTTTGAAGACATGTGCGAGATTCTGACAGAATGGATGAGTTGGAGAAAAGTATTTTCGAATCCAGGCTTGGATAAACTAGATTGCATTTAAAGAAGTTAAGTGACCAGTAACATAGACAGTATTTCTGTTTATGAACTAAAAATTTTGAGGTCATGGATACAAACACTCTGAAATGTGTGCTGGACTTAAATCAATTCCCTTCCATAAACGCATGTCTCCTCAAGGGTTTGCAATAACTTCTCCCAGAAGAATTCGATCATTGTTTATGCGGAAACAAAGACCTTCATAATTCTCTTGAGCCATAGCATTCACCGTTAACCTTTACATTTGTACCTTTGTTATTCTAAGCAAATATCTAAGGTACAAAAACCAGCTACTGAGGTGAATCGTATAAAAAAGAAATAAACAAAAAAACTACAAAAACTAGTTTCTTTAAAGGCCTAGGAAGAAAGGTTGCAAGAAACTGCAAACAAACATTTCACAATTTATGAATTAAGAGCTTTTAACAAGCAGCCATTAAAGCCATAGCTGATTTTACTGTTAATACATTACCTAGAATACATTTTACATTTGTATGTTACAGGGCTTTAATTCACAATATGAAAAGAAAAATTTTGACTGACCAAACACTGTTCAATCCCACAATTTTGCATAAGCTGAGATAAAACCCACTTTTTCCTACCCTTTGCGACTGCGCAATTAAACTTCGCTGTGCTCTTAATGACGATCTATCCCTCGGCGAATTTCCCGCTAGACTGAAGAATTGTGTCCCGCGGTGGCCCGCTGAAGAGCGGAAGGAATAAACTTGATCCACCAGATCGCAGATGAGTATCATGACATACGTCACCATGAAAATGTAGAGAGGTTATATTATCCCATAAATGCGTGACGTCAGTGGTGATAACAATATCTGGCGCATAACTTATGGAAGAGGGTAGACAGACAATTCGCGTTAAATCAGTCAGAACTTCTCGTTACACAACTTAGGGTTTTCGTCACTGTAAAATCACGCATGACAGAAAATCAATTGCAGCGCCTATAGCTAAAAATGACGAAGTACGCTAAATCCTCAAATTAAGTCACTTCAAATATTAAAGCGTTATAAATATTATAAATTCTGAGTTATAAAACAAATGGAAACCTCACCGTGTTGGTCAAACATCGTGATGTGATATTATTGTTTCATTTTACATTATATATCTATCATTTTGCTGAGTAAAATATTAATGATTTGCAATTTTTAATTCGTGGTATTATCATGAAATGTTCAAATACAGCTGCTGCAATGTTTCTTGTTGAGAGCAAGTCTTTTGCAAGATCTAAGACAATTTAGAACTTTATGATTTTAAAGCATGTACATCTATTAATTGGTAGTCTCCTTAGCGCGGTGGTAGCGCAGCTGCTTACCAAGCGGGAGACCTGGGGATTTTTCACCCGCTGGGAGACCTGGACCGGGGTGCACTCAGGCTCGTAAGGTCACTGGGGGGCCAATTGAGGAGCTACTTGATGGAGAAGTAGCGGCTCCAGGTCATGAGGACCGCATTAACCGCCCGGGAGGGGCTCGAGGCGCTGACCACGTCTCACCCTCCAATACTGCACCCCATCTATGACGTCTGTAGTGGACCGAGATGGGGAACGCAGCGGCCGGGCGGTAGGCCAAGGTTCCCCGTGAGCTGTCGTGCCATGGAGTTATGTTACATCTATTAATTATGGAGATTAGATAAGAAAACTTGACAAACATATTTTTGGCCATCTATCAGTTCAAGCTATTAAAGCAAGAGTTTTCCTGGCACATCCAAAAATCCCATTACAGCTGAAAAATATTACCCTTATTCCAATACATTGTCTGCAAAATGACATACACATTAAAATATGTCGGGTGCTGTGATTCTGCCGAAAATGTGAACGTTTGACAGGAATCGGGTCTTACGATGATTTTCATTGGTATCATTCTGGCACAGCATTCTGGCCAGTGAGAAAAGGCAAAACTGATTGGGTAATTCACCCCTTCTCCCTTCAACCCCGCTCGACGCTTCATCAAAGAGGATGACTTGTATAGGGTGATTTATAAAGATGACACATTTCTTTTATTAATTGTTTCAAAACGTGTTATGCTAGCGACAACTTATTATAACTAAATTGTAGAGGAATTTTGGGAGATTATTTACCTCTATAGCAAATGGCATAAGGCACAACTCAACACGTCGTTCCATGTTACTGGCCACTCGTTGGAGGACTCTGTTGTCAATAGCTTGAATCTCATTTGTGATGTTGTGCTTCAGATCGGCCAATGTCTGGGGACGTGTGGCGTAAACGCTGTCTTTTAAGTAACCCTACAGAAAGAAATCCGGCGATGTTAAATCCAGAGATCTCGGTGGCCACAGGTTCCTGGAAATTATCCGGTCGTCAAAGAAACATGTAATTAGGTTCAATGATTTATTTGATGTATGACATGCAGTAATATCCGTGACTCAGCTCTACATCGTACTGCATTTTCACGTTGATTAGAAGAACAGAATAACGAAACAGCTGCCAACAGTGCAATTAGGAATAAAACAAATATCTTTTCATCTAGTGATAAGGAAACGAAACTCCAGAACCTTCTGCTTAATTTGGTGCTAAAATTGGGTCATTGAATGAATTTCCAATGGAATAATTAAAGAAATAAATGTGTGAGTTCAACATAACTCACTCTGTATAAGCAGTGTATTAATTTTGTCCACCTTCAGTATGCATGTAGTTAAGAGAAAAGCTTAACCTACTATTGTATCACAGATGAGAGAGGTGGCTTACTGCGCAAACAGAGAGTTTGGGGATCTCCAGTTCGCAGCCCAGAACTTCATTTGTCACAACGGTTACGTTTCATGTGCACTCATTTTACCCTTTCGGTAACGTGGCTTGTCCAATAGGGTTAATAGCATAGCAAGGCTATATGGAAGACCTTTCTGAATTAGAAGGTGGCACAAGCAGCAGCCAGTGCCCAAACAGGTGAAGACGTGAGCAGAGACAACAAAAAATCCTATCTTACGATAAGAATTTCCAGGTGTTGAGAAATAACGGTAAACATATTGCAGAACAGCGGTAGACATATTCCCAAAGTTTTATAAAACTCAAGCTCCACTGTTGCCCAAAAGTATGTTTTTTGTTTCTTTACAATCTTAAATATTTCAATATTTATATAAATTAACCTTTGTTACATTGCCTTATACATGGATATCACTGCTTCTGTGTCTACATTTTTAAGGTCAAACTCCCTCACGACGAGGTCCAGACTGCAAAGTTAGATCTCCTCATGCATCCCCCAATAGGTGCATCGCTCTTGAAAGTGATTCTCTTCTCTGTACTTTCTCTTTCACACCGGCGCCTACCATAACCCACGCCTGCGCAGAACACAGTTTATACTCCGGAAATAAAGATCCGTTCTTTAATTGTTTCTTCAACACAGCCGTGTGTAGGACAGAAGTTGGAAAGTCAGTCAGACTGAAAAATTCAATGACATAGCCTAGATAAAACCACGGATCTCCTGATTTCTCTCCAGCTGCTCTGACCACTAAATTCTCCGTCTGACTCGCATTTTTCCATATTCATATTCTTATTAAATTGCCTAATAACTGGTTAACTATAAGGCCCGGGACTTAAATGCTTAGGGAGTTTGTAAGTCGCCGTCGAGATATGACATCTCAAAAAAGAATAATTTGAGATCTCCTTGCGATTTATCGGGAAAAAAATCTGATTTGTTACACTCACATGACTTTCTCTAGCCGATCTACAAACTTCTTATATAACATTATTCTTCTTTCTGCACCTTGTTAATCGAGGTATTCAGCACAATTCTTATTACTTAGTTCCCTATAAGTAGGAAGAAAATAAGGGAATACACTAGGCTAAATCGATAGTCAAATGTTTTAAAAGCTGTCGTTATGCGATTGTCATTACAAATCACTTCTTTTCTTGGCCAGGAGTAGAACAAAAGAAAAACGGACACTCCTGTCTGAGAAAAGTATAAATACTTCACAACTGAAACTAATAACAATAAATACCTCGAAAAGGGTAAGCTCCACGAAAAAAATGTATATGACGTAAATTGTGTATTTTAACAAGGCCTACATTTTTTGTATAGTACGTTTTTGTCTATCTCTTACGGTTTATTAGTTATGCCAAACTAAGCAAAATTCATCCAGAATAAACAGGTCTTTAGAAGCTATTCCCAAAAAATTCAAGATATACATTTTAGTTGCCAGGTAAATATCTTTAATATATGATATTTTAATCATAATCGTTAGAGCAATTTTTAAGAAAATCAAAATTTTCAAAAAAAGTTCCATGTAAAGGGTAGTTTGGGGTGGGGTGATTTTTTCTCAAAATCTTCGTGTCGCATCCCGGGAAGATACTGAACTTAAATACCAACCAAGTTTGGTATTTTAGCTACTTTTCGTTTTTGAGTTATCGTGTTCACAGACTCACGGACACACTGACACATGGACACACACACATACCTTTTTTTGAAAATGCTTTTTTTGGATATTGGGGACCCTAAAACATATATTTCCAGTGAAATCTCGGTATCGAATTTTTGGGTGGAGTGCAATACCTTCTCTGTACACTATGTACATAGTGAGTATATAGAAAGTAAAAATGCGAGTCAGTTGGATAATTAAGTGCCATGCTAGCATGCTGCCATGGTAGCTCAAGTGGTCAGAGTAACTGGATGGAAACCAAGAGATTGGTGGTTCAAATCCCGGCTTTGGCATTGAATGTTCTAGTCTGACTACCTCTCTAAATAAAGATCCCGTAGTACAATTTTCTACAACATCTACTTCAAATGTTGAAGTAACGTTTGAAAGACACTATAGTTCTTTTGGATGTTTTATACGTTGAGCGTCAAGTAGCGTTAGGCATCCCAAAATTTGTATTGGTATCCAGAAACAGTGTGTCGTTTCATCTCTAGTTATTTTCCATTCACATGCAGGTGACCAAATCCCCATATCACACACCGTTGGGCTTCTTTTTATTGGATCATGAAATTATCTGTTCAGGACACTCCGGAAATTACAGTTCAACGTCCTTTAATCAGAAATGGCATATAGGATTATTAGTGAATGCATGAGTGAATGCAAGAATAATGCAAATGCGCAAATCAGTTGGAGGACCGATTGAAATAAATTCCACCTGATGAACACCCTGAGTGTTAAGTTGTGTTCCAGAAACCTTTACCGTATCTATTTTTTTCCTTTCTTAACTCCGGGGTCTCGTCGGGACTAGGGCGTTATATTCTCTTTTGTTGCCTCTATTTCCATTTTCCCCATATTTCCTTTGTTTTCCTATTTGTTTATCGTGTTTGTTTTGCTTATTACCTGTCTGAAGAATGAATACAGACGGCTACGTGTAAAAGCTTGCGTAAACACAAACAGATAAGAAGTATTACGTCATCACTCCCGGTGTATGCCCTGTATAGTTCGGCAATACTGGAATGCAGCAATTGAGTCTCTTACAGTGAACAGGTTCGAATCAAGTCAAAATGCGAACACCTCCGCGCACATACGCTCACAAAGCAGAAAATAGTGATAAAGAAAACGGCAAGTTTAACCTGTAGTGGATCGTTAAGTTTATTCCTGTTTACGTACGCTGTGCTGATGTTTTGATGGTCAGACTTACTGCACTATATTCCAGCCTTCTCCGACCGCTCTAAACCGTGCCATGCTGCACCAGCGACCTCCCCTAACAACTGCATTCTTTCGTCAGAGAGGTAGTACAAATACATAACGTATACACATTTACAAACACAAAAACCACGGCGGGAACCCACGATTCCCTGCGCCACGAAGCACCAAAGCTAGGCTCTTTAGCGAGCGCTGCCACAGTCACCTCTTATTGGCTGTTGTTGTAGAAAACGCTGTTGGAGGTACAAAATAGTTTTGATGAACATAAATGTTTATGTTAAAGTAACCTAATAGAATTACAAAATTTACCTTTTTATAAGCCTATGAATTAGATAGATTATGTATTAAGAGCTAATGCATTTGAAATGCACACAAATATTATCAACAGATACATAGGATTTTTATTTTTAAACCTACTTCTCAGAATGACGAAAACACGTTCATCTATCACAGTGTTAATATCGCTTTTATCGCCTGACCTTGCACTGTATAGGGCTTATTTATCGGCATTCAAAGGTTATATTAACCAATCAGGTTTAAGGGGAAGAGAATGCTCGGAAGGATAATTTCAGCAGGACAAGGTTATATGAAACACGGCTCCAGCATATGTGGCCAAGGCGCTTTTGTATTTCCAATATACTACTAATTTCTTTACTAATCTGTTGAGGTGTATAATCTAAGTATATCCAGAATTAGAATACTTGTTAGCATCATTTTAAACTATGCCTACACCATGACTAGGTATGATTGGAGTTATTGCCTTCATAATTTTCGAAATACTTTATTCTTAAGTGCGTTCTTAAATGATCCAAATAGTTGAAGTATTTAAATAAAATTGTACTTTTTTATATAAATACTCAAACCTTGGTTGATAATTTAAAAGGGTTGTTAAATAATAAATCATAAATAATAATATTAGCTCCAATATACAGCTAATTTTTAAGTGGTAACCCGAGCTTATAAAGAGAAGCCATGCGTAAAACACTCTTCAGAATGTCAGGCAAAGATTTTTGAGAAAAACACCCCAAGCTATCCTTTACAAAAATGATAATTCGTCATTTTTACTTCCTCTACATGTACTATGTAATATAGTGTATAGCCGAAGTATTGTATTCCACCTAAAAATTTGCTGCCGATTTCACCGGAAATACATGATTTGGGACAAAAATATTTTTAGAAAAAGATCCGTGTGTGTATGTGGACAGACTAGTTCAAAAACGAAAAGACCGTAACATGCTAAACTTGGTATTTTCAAGAAAATCCCCCACCCCAAACTACCCTTATCATGGAAAAAATTTCGAAAACTTTGTTTTTCAAAAATATGTCTAACGATTTTGATAAAAAATACCATATAATAAAGCCATTTCCATCACAAACCAAATGTAAATCTTGAATTTTCTGGGAATTGCTTCTGAAGACCTATTTATTCTGAATGAATTTTTCTGAATTTTGCTTAACTAGTAAACCGTAAGAGATAGACAAAAGTTTACTTCACAAAAAATGTAAATCTCGTTAAAACACATAATTTATGCCTTGTTATTGATTTCAGTTTTAAACTACTTACACTTTTCTCATACGGAAATTTGATTTGTCAACTGGCCACGAGAAGAAACGGATTTCAATCCCAAACCACATCTTAAAACATTTTACTGTCGGTTTAGTGTAGGATATTTCTTTATTTTCCTTCTACTTATAAAGAACTACATAAGTAATAAAACAGTTTCTGTTAATGTTTATTCGATTAGCATGACATCAAATGATAAGTTAATAAACAGTATTTAATTTGTTATAAAGATATAGAGAATGCCATGTAACACATCAGATGTTTTTATTTTGTGAACAATAAATACGCATATTTATATACTTTGAAAACAGCATTTTCATTCTTATTGAATTTTATATAGCGCACAGTGGCTAGTTGAATCATAATTAAAGAGTTATTGGCTTCATAGATCAGAATATTAGCAGAACTAATTTAAACTAAAATGGCCTTAGAATTAAAGTAGCTATCGACGCCAGCCGGCCACAGACAGGATCGGTAAGCCAGGCCTGCATCGGCCGGTCAAATATCCCGGACAGTCGCGCAGCAGTTCATGGCTAGAAAAACACGTTATTTATCACATAAACATCGCGTGCATATAAACTGCTAATTATACACCGAGTTTCGGCATTTTGGACCACAGTAGCTGTTCTAGTAAGCTAATTTGGCGCGTTGAGGAGCCACTCAAATTCTTAATGTGGGAATTCTTTGCGGAGATGTTAAACGTTTAACAAACAGAAGCAATAGAAATTAAAGCTTCGTGTTCACATGAAATGCTCATGAAAAAAAACCTAATGTGTTCAATTTACACGACTTTCTATACATATCTACAATAAATTATTGCTAAAAAGCTTATTCTTCTATTTAGTTAATGCTATTCGAGAAAAAATTAGCAGAAAGGGCCTTACTACTTGCTTCCTTGTAAGTAGAAGGGAAATAAGGGAGTACTATAAGCAGGTTGCTATGTAATTGACGTACCTTTGTATGGACAGGAGTTGACAAATTACCGTATGAGAAAAGTTTAAATATGTTAAAGCTGACACTAATAACAAGGAATGTCTCAAAAACGGTCAACTCCACGAAAAAAAAAAAAAAAAAAAAAGGATAAAACATAAATTGCGTGCACTAACGAGATCTACATTTTTGGTGTGATAAGTTTTTTTTTTTTTTCGTAGAATTGATAATTTTTTAGATATTCCTTAATTTTGGTTTCATCGTTAAAAACTTATGCTTTTCTCATACAGGAATTTGCCAACTCCTGCCCATACAAACAAAGGAACTTCAGTCACATAGCATCCAGCTTTTGAGTATCACTTTAACCTATGGTACTCCCTAATTTGGTTCCTACTTCCAAGGAAATAAGTAATAAGACTATTCCTGCTACTTTTTTTCTAGATTAGCATGAAGTAAATAGAAGTATAAACTTTTTAATAATAATTTGTTGCACAGATGTAGAGAAAGTCATGTGAATGGATCACATCAGATTTTTTTGGATTTAAGGGAACCTAAAAAATATATTACCGTGAAATCTCGGTATCCAAATTTTGGGTGGAGTGCAATACCTTCTCTATACACTATGCACATAGTGCGTGTAGAAAAAGTAAAAATTAACAATTTAGCAAGAAAGCATCACAGATGGTACTTGTTATGTCTTCACGGTATCCATATAACTCTGGAAACTTCTGTCTTTAATGCGCTTGTAACACAGGCGTTAAATTTTATTGTTTCACAGAATAAGTGTTGGTGCATGCAGTTTTATTACGCTTTAATGCACATCGTAGAGCTGACCTCGGAAATAGTTATTCAGTTACAGATATTACATTCTTTTTTCGTTTTATGTATTCATAAACATTTATGTTTAATAACATTTAACTGTTCAAATTAATAAATTGATTTATTTTTCTTTCTTTACTACGTTTAGAAGGGGGCACATAACACCTCAATCCCACAACGGATCTTTTGTGCGGGAGGAACGAAAGAGTTGAAGGAACCGCAGGAGGCTATGGGCCGCAGGAACGGCCGGTGCAGTAGTCAGAGACGCGCAGATTTTCCTAACAATTAATCCAGGTTTGCCACCCGGTCGTAGGAAGGTCACTCAGAGGCGTCATTCCAATGGAACGGAGAAGAACTCGACTCTGCAGTGGAGGCTCGAAAGGCTGCCATCTGGCTGAGCCGAGAAATTCCAATATACAGGCCTCTTCGCCATATGTCCGACGTCCACCAGCACTCAGACCGAAGTCAACCTGAAGCATGGAAGAGGGAAATGAAACCAGAGTAAATGGGTAGAGAGAAAATCCATACTACAATATACCCCAGCATTCGCTTTGAAAATCACGAAAAACCCATGAACAGAGCGAGCGACCACCGGATGTCGCGTTACCGCTGAGCCATCTCATTCAGACTGCTACTATATTAAGTAGTAAAAGTATTTTATTCCACCCCAAATTCTATACTAATTCCTCCTAAATCAAATTAACCTTTACACCGAAAATGTTTAAAAAATGGTTGTAACGATTTTTATTAAAATGCAATATATTAAAAGATTCTTTATCTTAAATACTCTCTGAAGTCGTTTTCATTCTTACTTGATAACCATAAGAGATAGCTAACATCTTACTATACAAAAAGCATATAAATCTCGATAAAGCACACAATTTATGTAAAATAATTCTTTTATGAAATTAAACAATTTCGACACATTAATTGTTATTGGTTTGAATTTTTACTTTCTCTATACTCACTATGTACATAGTGAATAGAGAATGTATTGCACTCCACCAAAAAAATTGATACCGAGATTTCACCGAAAATATATGTTTTAGGGTACCCAGTATCCAAAAAAAAGTATTTTCAGAAAAAGGTCCGTGTGTGTGTGTCCGTGTGTCCGTGAACACGATAACTCAAAAACAAAAAGTCGGTAAAATACCAAACTTGGTATTTAAGTTTAGTATCTTCCAGGGATGCGACACGAAGATTTTGAGAAAAATCCCCCACCCCAAACTACCCTTTACATGGAACTTTTTTTCGAAAATTTTGATTTTATAAAAAATGGCTCTAACGATTTTGATTAAAATATCGTATATTAAAGTTATTTACCTCACAAATAAAATGTATCTTTTGAATTTTCTGGGAATAGCCTCTGAAGACTACTTTATTCTGGATGAATTTTTCATAGCTACTAAACCGTAAAAGATGGACAAAAACTTAACCCACAAAAAATGTAGAGCACGTTAAAACACACAATTTATGTCATATACATTTTTGCGTGGAGTTGATCGTTTTTTAGATATCCCTTTTTCTTGGTTTCAGCTTTGAAAAACATACTTTTCTCATACAGGAATTTGTCAACTTCCGTCCATACAAACAAGGGAACATCAGTCACATAGCAACCAGCTTTTGGCTTTCGCTTTAACCTATGGTACTCCCGTATTTCGCTTCTACTTACAATAAAGCAAGAAATAAGACTAGTGCTAATTTTTCTCGATTAGCATGAAATAAATAAAAGATAAGCTTATTAACAATAATAATTTACAGAGATATAGAGAAGGTCATGTGAATGGAACACATCAGATTTTTAAACATATTTTTCTCTAATGAAAAGTCGTAATTCGTTTCCTTCTTCTTCTTTTTTCTTTTTCTTTTTTCTTGGTCATGCAA
Organism: Hymenopus coronatus; assembly: GCA_030762935.1. Taxonomy (NCBI): domain Eukaryota; kingdom Metazoa; phylum Arthropoda; class Insecta; order Mantodea; family Hymenopodidae; genus Hymenopus; species Hymenopus coronatus. The sequence goes on along the minus strand of CM060888.1, from coordinate 60,004,061 downwards.
GAAAACGGAATTTCAAAACCATCACAGATTGCTTCTGTCGTCTAGCGGAGTATGCTACCTTACAAATCCGGCTTCTATTCTCGGTTGTAAGATAGAATTCTTTTCTTTAACCAGGAACATTCCTCGTTCGTTAAAATGATAAACTGAAGTGTGGTAAATTTAACAGAAATGACTTCCTGATGATTGAGTGGCCTTTGACGACCAAAGCAAAGACGGAGAAGCTTGCTGTATTACCATACCTCAGCTGTACCAATACGAAAATACAATCTAACTCCTTTTCTACAATTATTTATCCCGTTTAACATAAAATAGATGGAAGATTAAGACATTCGAAAGAATAGTTTGTTGAAAACGGGCTGAGAAAGTCAGGAGAATAAAACATATTAGATATATTATTTCAGACAGGTGAACATTTTGAAAAACGAAATTTATTATTTTAGAATGCAATACTAACTTAATGTTTTTTGTTTTTCTGCAGAGTTTATGAGAAAAGTATCTCCTGAATTGTAAAGTACACAGGCATTACACAATGCAAAATATTATGCATATATTAGCAATAGGAAACAACAGAATTTTTATTAAAACATTTTTGTAAATATACATTAAAAATCAAAATATAAAGTTAAAAATCTGAGTGTTCCACTCACATGACTTTCCCTATATCTCTGTAATAAATTATTGTTAATAAACTTATTCTTCTATCTACTTCATGCTAATTGAGATAAACATTAGCAGAAATGCTTTCTTGTAAGTAAAAGGGAAATTAGGGAATACATTAGGCAAAAGCGATAGTAAAGTCATTATAATCAAAATCATTAGAGGCATTTTAGAAAATCGAGAGTTTCGATGGGGTGGGGGGATATTCCTCAAAATCTTCGTGTCGCATCCTTGGAAGATATTAAACTTAAATACCAAGTTTGGTGATTCACTAACTTTTCCTTTTTGAGGGGAGTTCACAGACACACGAACACACATAGTACCATGTACTGTTAACAGAAAGTAGAAAAGAAGAGAAATAGAGTATGTACTGCCAACTTTGAGAATATCAGTGATAACTTCCACACAGCACTAAAAAAGAATTAACATTCGCAAAGCTTGCAAAACTATTTTTTCGGAAATAAAATACAAAACAAATCTGATGTGCTCCATTCACATGACTTTCTCTACATCTCTATTAACAAATTATTGTTAATAAGCTTATTCAATTTTCTTACTAATCGAGATAAATATTAGCAGAAATGATTTTATATCTCAATTCGTTATAGATAGAAGGGAAATAGGGGGTACACACTGCGCTAAACCAGCAGTTAAATATTTTAGAATGTGGTTGCTATAGTATAGAAATCGATTTTTGCCTCGTGTTGATAAGTTCCCCTATCAGAAAAGTATAAGTGTTTTTAGACTGAAATCAATAACAAGGAATATGTTTAAAACGTCAACTCCAGGGAATAAATGAATATGACACAAGCTGTGTGTTTTAACAAGCTCTATATTTTCTGTGCATTAAGTTTTTGTTTGTCTCTTATGGTTTACCAGTTATGCAAAATTCGGCAAAATTCCTTCAGAGGCTATTCCCAGATCATTCAAGATATACATTTTACTTGTCCTGTAAATATCTTTAATACACGACATTTTAATCAAAATCGTTAGTTTTGAGAAAATCAAGAATTTTCGAAAATCTTTTCGTGTAAACGGTAGTTGGGGGTGGGGGAATTTTCTTTAGAAGCTTTGTGTCGCATTCTTGGAGGATACTGAACTTAAATGCCCAGTTTGGTATTAAACGGACTTTTCGTTTCTGGGCTATGCTGCTCACAGACACAAACACACACGGACGTTTTTCTAGACGGTTCCTTTTTTTTTATTTCTTTTTTTTTTGTTCTAGGTGTCCCAAAACATATATTTGCGGTGAATTCTCGGTATCAAATTTTTGGGTACTATAGAATACCTTCTCTACACGCTGTACATAGTAGGTGTAGAGAAAGTAATAAATACATTCCGAGTCTTGTTCAACTACAAGTAACAAACAAACCACTGCTTAAAACAATGTCCTGAAATTACTGATTTTGTTTATCTGAGATGCAACAACCATAGATACTCTACCGAGCCAGATGGCTCAGTCGTTTAGGGTGCTCGTGGTTCAATTTCCGCGCCCGATCTTCTGACTCATGGGGTTTTATTGTGGTTTTCCTGAATTTCCTATCCCTTCATTTCATCTCCATTCCAATCAACCGATCTCTTTCATATGATGTATGTGTCGGCGAGGACTGCGGTGGTTTGAAAATACAGCTTTCGGCGGCGGGATGGTGTTGGAGTCGTCTGTAGGACACAAGGGGGTTCGGTCAAACCTGGCCCTCCCTGCATCTATATGAAAAAGTGCTTTGGCTATGTTAGCCTCCTCTTTCTGTGTGGTCCGGCTTCAGCCATCTATCGATAACACTCATATCACACTATCTATCTTTCTGGGATGTCCGACACACAAAAAGTCCATGAGTGCTGCATTATGGAAGTCCCTCCAGACTAAAACACACACATACACACATCCACACACCTTTTATTTCTTTTTTCTTCTTGTTTGTCAAATAGTGCATTGTGAAGTCGAGAAAGTAAATTAAAACGCAAAATAATAATACGACGTCATTGTTATTATTAGTATTCTACGCCAAATTTTCGTATGAATTTGGTGACATATCATTACACCCTACTTACTACAACATTCAAAGAGCATACTTTCATAGCTCGAAAAGTTTGTAAAAGGAAATCGAGGTTCATTTGTTCTCGAGATACTAAGCCCACGGCTACAAGTTTGATGAGGCAGTTTTGCATTGCTGGCAGGGCACTGCTATTAAAGTACACAAAGTGGTAAGGTCTGTTCATCAAGGCAAATGTAGCCCCAGGTATTATCTCATTATCGGTAATGAACGGCAAAGAGTCGGCATCATGTGAAGTTCCCCAATCAAAAGCTTCAGATTCATTGTTGTCTAAATACCAGTTTATATGATTCGGTTGCATAGTACATACAATACATTGTTCAAGGGTGAATTTTTGCTTTTTCCACACGTACTATGTACTGTATAGACGAAATGTTGTATTCCGGCCAAAAATTCGATACCGAAATTTCACCAGAAATATATATTTTGAGATTCCCTGAGTCCAAAAAAAAATATATTTTTAGAAAAAGGTCCCTGTGTTTCTGTGTCTTTGGACAGCATAGCTGAAAAACTAAAATACCGTTAAACACCAAATTTGGTATTTAAGTTTGATATCTTCCAAAGTTGCGACTTGAAGACCTTCAAGAAAATCCACACACCCCAAACTACCCTTTACATAATAAACTATTTTAAAATTTTGTTTTTGTCAAAAATGGCTCTAACATGATTAAAATATCCTATATAAAAGCTATTTACATTACAAATAACACCTATATCTTGAATTTTCTGGGAATAACTTCTGAAGACTTGATCATTCGGAGAGAATTTTGCTGAATTTTGCATAACTAGTAAACCGTAAGAGACACTTAAAAACTTACTATATAAAAAAGTAGATCTCCTTAAAGCTACAATTTGTCATATACATTTTTTGTTGCAGAGTTTACCGTTTCCGAGATATTCCATGTAATTGGTTTCAATTGTTACGTTAAATCGTTTTATGTTTTTAGTTTTAATATTTGTATTATCAATATTTTTTTAAACTACGTATCTTCTCAAACGTTTTCACTCGCTTCATTCGTCTTTTTGTTTTTCTGGAAATGCGAAGCGAACAGAACTTCCATTGTTCACATATCGACCGGCTTCTAAACGATGTGATTATCGCTTTAGTCTGGCACAGTCCCTTATTTCCCTTGTGCTTATAAGGAACTAAATAGTAAGACCAATTGTGTTAGTATTTATCTCGTTCGCAGAATAGGTATAGACACAACTGAGAAATGTAGCCTTGAGCGGGTCATTCGCCGCTAGTGCGATGCGAAAAATACGAGGCCACTCCAGTGAAAGCCTAACTATGCATATATGCAATCTATATCCTGAATATAAAGAAACGCATGATAATGATTACGAAAATATGTTTTTTGATTCAATTGTTTTCAAATTGGTCATACGGGTTTTGAAGCGAATGACTTGTCATTTTGTAGGAAACGAGTATACCTATATACAGAAAAAATTGTTAATAAATCGCCTTCATGTTTCACTTATTTCTCGTTGCCCTAGAATTTAGTATTTTTATTTTGTACAAATTGTAACCTTATCGAAGTTAAACGTCGAAAAGGCGATTTAAATAAATGCAGATGGTTACCGCACCATGCCTCCTTGAAATCAGTCTTCTTATCTTCTGCATATATACATTGTGCGTAAGCTTTATTTTCTTATATTATTGTATGTGTAAACAAGACATCCAAAGTTGCTGAAAAAATATTCACACCAAAGTAAACCCAACACCACTCATATATATTATACAAAACGATTATATATAGCGAAACGATAATATGTATATGACGAAACCTATATATACACACACACACACATGTAATTCTCAAGTTTGATTTAACTATCTTCAATAGTTTATGAGAAAACTGAACAACTATACCAGAGTTTGTTGCTAATATAAAAAAATCTAATGTTCCATTCGCATGACTTTCTCTGCACACGGATCTTTTTCTATTTTTTTTTTTTATTCAGGGTACCCTAAAACGTATATTTCCGGTGAAATCTCGGTATCGATTTTGGGTGGCGTGCAATACCTTCTCTATTCACTATGTAGGTACATTTTACACAAGTCGCCCTCCGTGCATACCATGCTAACTTCGTATACCCAAGGTCGCGAGTTCAAACCTGGCGGGAACGATGGAATTTTTCGGGCGTAAAAATCGTTAGCATGGCTTCCTTCGGAAGGGAAGATAGAGAGGCATCTGAGCAAAATTAAGCGGTCTTGCACGGTCTTGCGTCCATAAATAAAACATTTCATTTCAGTGTACATACGGACTAGAGAAAGTAAAAATAGAACTTGATGAATTAGCTGATTGCGCCTTCTAAATGGTGTATATTGGACTTGATTTTATAAAACCCATTTTGTTTTATGATTCCGAGCAGTAATCGCATATCCAAGTGTTGGTAACCCTAATCCTACCTTCCTCTTGCTCCCTGTATTCTAACGGAGGAGATTCCAAGGGAGGGACGTGGAATGACGCAAGCCGGTGTTTGGGCTGACGGATGGCGATGACCGTGTTGTGTTGTCGGTGAGAGTTTTGAATGAGAGGAGGGTCATAGCGGCAGTTGGACCACACAAGTAGCGACATTCAACTAACTGCCCCGACACGCATGGAGATGTCACGGCGCGTGGGCTCCAGGTTCAGGTCTTGGCCACGTCCTCTCCAATACCTCTTACACACAAATTTCAATTTAATTAACTGGGTTTTGCTTTTTACTTTCTCTACACGTACTATGCACATAGTATATCAGAAGGTATTATATTCCACCCAAAAATTTGATGCCGAGACTTCACCGGAAATACATGTTTTGAGACTAATTAAAAAAAATCACTTTTAGAAAAACGTCCGTGTGTCTGTTTTTTTTTTTTGTTTTGTTTTTTTTATAGTGGTTAACGCCTGCTTTAACTATTTGTGGCATCGCAGGCGATGACACTGATGATACATGAACGTAGATGGAGCACCGGTGGAATGCGATGGTGTGGGAAACCGAAGAACCCGAGGAACCCCTGCACCGCTTTGTCCACCACAAATCTCACACGCGGTCACTTGGGATCAAACCCGGGCCGTCTAGGTGAGAGGCGAGTGTTCTAATCACTCGACATTTGGCGGCCATGTGTGTGTGTGTGTGTGTGTGTGTGTGTGTGTGTGTGTGTGTGTGTGTGTGTGTGTGTGTGTGAGTGCAGCATAGCTCAAAAACAAAAAGTTCGTTAAATACCTAGCTTGTATCTATGTTTAATATCTTCCAAGGATGCGACAGGAAGATTTTCAAGAAAAGCCCCTAACCTCCAACTACCCTTTAAGTGGACAAATTTTCGAAAATCTTTAATTTCTCAAAAACTGTTATGACGATATTGATTAAAATAGTGTATATTAAAGATATTTGTACGGCAAGTAAAATGTATATCTTGAATTTGCTAGGAATAGTCTCTGAAGACATCTTTATTCTGGATTAATTTTGCGAATTTTCCATAACTGGTAAACCTTATTAGATAGACAAAACCTTACTTAACTTAAAATGTAGAGCTCGTTAAAACATGCACTTTATGTTATATACATTTTTTTTTTCGTGGGGTTGGCTGTTTTTGAGATATTCCTTGTTATTGGTGTCAGTTTTAAAATACTTATACGTTTTTCAGATGGGAATTTGTCAATTCCTGTCCATACAAACAAAGGAATTTCAGTTGACTATTGTTTTAGCCTATGGTACTCTACCCTCCTACTTACAAGCTAACAAGTAATAAGACTATTTCTGCTAATTTTTTCTCAATTAGTATGAAGTAAATAGAAGAGTAAGTTTTTAACAATAATTTGTTGCATGCAGAGATGTAGAGAAACTTATGTGAATGGAACATATCAGATTTTTTGTTTTATTGCATTATTTTTCGCTCTATCATTTAATCTGTTCAAAAAAAATAACCAGATGTGTAACATTCACATAACTTTTTTACACATATTGCGCAAGCTATTCTATGTTAAGCTTATAGCGGCATTAATTTTGGATACTTTTATTTGTTAAATTAACTTTCAATTTGAATATTGCATTCAACTGTCATTCACATCATTCTTGTCTGATAAACCATAACCAGAAAGTGTTACCATAATACATTATTGAATCTTTTACCTTAAACTGGAGCTAATTTAGTCTTTAATTGGTTGTTTTGACCCAACTTAAGAAAATATATTATTTTACACATACACAAATATATATACATATATACAATACTGATATTTATCCGGAAATATGTGATTTGAAGACCTCTGAATCCAAAAATGTATTTTTTAAAAAAGATTCATGTGCGAGTGTGTGTCCGTGCACAGCATAACTAAAAAAATCTGATGTGTTACACTCACATGACTTTCTCTAGTTGTTCTACAAACTTCTTACATAAGATTATTCTTCTTTCTGCACCTTGCTAATCGAGGTACTCATTAGCACAATGTTATTATTACTTAGTTCCTTATAAGTAGGAAGAAAATAAGGGAATACACTAGGTTAAACCAATAGTCAAATGTTTTAAAAGCTGTCGTTATGTGATTGTCATTACAAATCGCTTCTTTTCTTGGCCAGGAGTAGAACCAAAGAAAAACGGACACTCCCGTCTGAGAAAAGTATAAGTACTTCACAACTGAAACTAATAACAATAAATATCACGAAAATGGTAAGCTCCACGAAAAAAATGTATATGACATAGCTTGTGTATTTTAACAAGAAATACATTTATTGTATAGTAAGTTTTTGTCTATCTCTTACGGTTTACTAGTTATGCCAAATTAAGCAAAATTCATCCAGAATAAACAGATCTTTAGAAGCTATTCCCAGAAAATTCAAGATATACATTTTATTTGTCAGGTAAATATCATTAATATACGGTAATTTAATCAAAATCTTTAGAGCCATTTTTAAGAAAATCAAAATTGGGTAGTAAAGGATAGTTTGGGGTGGGGGATTCTTCTCAAAATCTTCGTGTCGCATTCGTGGAAGATACTAAACTTAAATACCAAGTTTGGTATTTTATCTAGTTTTCGTTTCTGAGTTATCGTGTTCACAGACACACGGACACACATACACAAGGCCCTTTTTGTGAAAATGCTTTTTTTGGATACAGGGGGTCCTAAAATATGAATTTCCGGTGAAATCTCGGTATCGAATTTTTGGGTGGAATACAGTACTTCTCTATACATACGGGGCTAGAGAAAGTAAAAAAGAATAATCGCTTAAATACCAAACTGGGTATTTAAGTTTATTTCCTTCCTAGAATGCCTGAGGCAGATTTTCAGGAAAATTCCCCCACCCCAAATAATCTAAAAAATTACTATCGATTTTGATTAAAATGCCATATATTAAAGATATTTACATCTGAAGCTATTGGCAGAAGATCATTTCATTCCTAGTGATCTTTGCATAACTGGTAAATCGTAACAGATAGAAACAACTACACAACAAATGTAATTCTTGTTAAAACACACGATTTGTTAACCATTTTAGATATGTTCTCTGTTATAGGACTCAATTTTGCAATACTTACATTTTTTTCAAACGCAAGTTGTCTCATCCGCTTCATTCTCTTTTACTTTATTATTTTTTTTCTCCTTGCCATGGAAAGAGAACCGAATGAATTTCAATGGCAATCTTATGTGACAACTTTTAAAGAAAATTTGGCTGTCACTTAAGTCTAGCGTATTCGCTTACTCCCCTTCTTATAAGGAACTAAGTAATAAGGCCATTTTTGGTAATGTTTATCTCGATTATCATAAAAAAAGTATTTTATTTGCAGAACAAATAGAGAACGTTATATGAATGGAACACAATATTTTCTTAATTGAGCCCCAACCCGCGGATCAGGTAGTCTTCTTCCGCTAATTACACCTAATTCAAGTTACCTACACCTCGCATTAGGTTATAACGTTATGCCAATACAAAGAATGTACAAAAGAGTGCCTTGAGTCACTAATAAGCAGTTAAACAGTGCCTTGTGACGATTTCTACAAACTCCAACAGATTGTATGAGGGATGGGGTATGGCTTCAACCATTTTCTTTGGTCCTAGCTTTAGGATTTAGAAAACCCCATGCTTGCTGCTTAATACCATGAACAAATTTTGGACCAGACAGATGCGTAAAGACAACAATTTATATATTGAAAATTCTGTGGAGGAGAAAGCAAACAAGCTACAAAGTTTAAAACTATCCACTTCGTTTAGACATGTAGCAATCTGTTACATCTCCAAACGTCGGAATGTATAAATAGTACACAATGTAACAAGACTATAAAGGTAGTAATTAAGAGTGAGTTTTATAATTTATCATACGATCAGCAGCTTAATTACCTTTATAATCAAGTTATATATAACCATACTAATTTAAAAGCTTTTAGGAGTTACAAAAGGATATTTCCTTGTTAATTGTGTGTAATTAAATTACAATCATTACAGCAAGACCTTGAGTGTGTGTTTTTTTTTGGTGAAAACTAAAACAAATGTGAACACTGTTGGGTTAACACACATTTATTATTTTGTTGCAGGAAATGTGAGAATAAAATATTTTTAACCAAAGAAAATCAACGCAATTTATTAGAATATTAAAACTTTAATAAACGTAATTTATTTGATTTCAAAAACTTAAATATCATTGTTTATCTGGGATTGTGAAATGTTTGAAGTTGGGTTAGTGCTTCTTTGATTCTAACCTAAAAGCAACTCATTTGTTTGAGATACACATGGTTGATTGTGGAATTTGTGAAATTTATTTATTCTGGGAATAGTTCTCCACTGCATAAAGCATTTTTTCATATTTCTTCCTTGATTTTTGTGACAGTAAACAGTTGTAAACATTGGATCTTAATTTCCAGAGATGTTAAATTTTCTAAGTTGCTATCGCTTTCAAGATTTGATCCTGCTATTTCTGTCATCTTGGGTTGCTGCTTTGAAGATGATAAAAGTTAAAGCCTATAGGGGAGCTGTGCATGCCACCGAGCAACATTCATAATGTGTCGCTGAAGCATTACGGACGTCATAACAGTGTCAGTTACGTCACAGGTATGTATTATAGCGTGTCCAGCCAAAATCAAAATTATAATGCAGCGCGCAACGGGTGCAACGAAAGTCACACACGACTCTTCAAACTTAGTTATGTCGGCCGCACATATGGCATCCAATTAATAATCCTGCCTAACGGTGAGCAACCTCAAGAAACTAGAGAACGTCGAAGCGAGATTCTTGAAAAGACCTCTCTCAATCTCAAAATTCAAAATAAACAGCTATTATCTTGGTCCAGAGTTTCCGGTGTAGACCGCGTCTTAAGGCTAAAATCTGCCGACGTTTCGCCCATCTTATGATAAGGCTTCCTCAGGGCTAACTGCGTCTGGTCCGGCTGGCGTACCTTCTTTTATACTGTAGTTGGGACATGCCAAGTACCGCCCTCCTGTGTTGCCATTGGGTACGGTACTTGGCATGTCCCAACTACAGTATAAAAGAAGGTACGCCAGCCGGACCAGACGCAGTTAGCCCTGAGGAAGCCTTATCATAAGATGGGCGAAACGTCGGCAGATTTTAGCCTTAAGACGCGGTCTACACCGGAAACTCTGGACCAAGATAATTTTAATATTGGCCGTGGAAGTTTACGAAAACATATAAACAGCTATGTCAATAAAATAGCCTTCTTTATCGAAAACATATGACACCTTCAGATTACTGGAAGCACAAGCATATAATATCAGAAAAAGCTGGCGGACACAGAAAAAAATAATGGAGATGGAAGCTATTAAGACAAAAATCTGGAAGGGACCAACCAGACTTGGAGCTTCGCCACCTAATATCATGATTCGCCGCCGTGGGTTTCACAAGATCGAGTCATACCAAAGAGTACTGAGTCTGCAAGAATTGTAACAAATCATTACCTAGTTACCATCTAACAAGCCTGAAAGCAGATTTCAATCACTAACCACGCGAATGAAAGACTCGTAAACATTTAAAAATTCAATTGAATACGTTGTAATATGAGCTGTAGCTTTCCTGGCTGCGTAAATCTTCGAGGTTCTCTCGGGCTTCCAGCCAGGTGAGGCACCAACGTATCGGGAGCAACATTGTTCCCGTCTTCAGGGAAGCCCGAGAGAACCTCCAAAATGTATACATCGTGTTTATTATAATTTATTAGTCTGACTCATAAATGAGTTTGCCAAGTGACACAGAACAATATACATTTAGAGGCTTTTAACAAAAAATGTTATAAGTATTACAAAAAATATTTTATCATACGTTATAATAGTTATATAAAATTAAGCTATGGGAACAAATTGTAGCAGATTATAAAAGATGTGCAACAATAAAAGTTATAATAATAAAAGAGAGAAAAAACTACAAAAATAAAGTGATTTATAAACCATAATACGTTTTACGTTCTATTCAAACCATATAAATGATTTCGAAAAATGGCTACGGAATGTTTTATGACGTTTTCCGTGATTGTTTGTTCCACACTTCTGTTAATTTTATATTTTGCCCTCCATTTCACAAACATACTTGTAATTGTTCCTCGAGGTCCAAAAAATAGGCCTACTATTGTTATTTTTCTGAGATTGTATTTTTCTTTCAAATATGGTATGGTGGGCTCATATGTTTTCTGTTTTTCCAGGTGAACTTGTTGAGGTTGGTCTTTATTCAGTTCAAAGGGATGGTTGGGTCTATTATCTCTGCTTCTATTCTGTCTATTATCTTATTAAACTTATAATGCGTGATTCGTCCAAAGTGTATGATTATGTAAGAATCTAAAACCCACCAACATTTTTTATTTGTAGATTTAGTAGAATTCGCTAAAAGCTAATACCTACACACGACAAAACACTATAGTTTTGGTAAATTCAATGCGTCAAAATAAGCGAAGTAAAACGTGTTCCACGTGACAATGTTCTCGGGAGCGATGTCCGAGTATGATTATAGCCCATTACGGTTTACAGAGCACTGGATCTCTTCGTGACATAACCTCTCTCTTTCTTTTCCTTTCACGAGACAACAGAAGTCACTCTGCGACTTGCTATGCCTGTTGCACACCATTCGCAGGAAGGACGGATTATAATAGCTTAATTCACAAGCTAGCTGTAAATAGTAAGCATAATTATTCTGTGTGCAGAACACAATTAGCAGATGATATCGCAAAGGGAACAGCTGTGATCTTGATCAAATTGGGCATCTCGTACCTGCATCAGAGGAAGAATGGGGCAATTAAGGCGCATGCGCGAGCCCGTTTCCTATAGCGGTATCAGATAGGTCTCTCGGCTCTTATTTCTGGGTGATTTGGTTATCTTTGATTTATTTTAGCACACAAAAAATTTCTATACTAGAAATTAGTACTGTCTTACATGTTTACTCAAATTTGTAATGTGGGAATTAGTTTTGACAAATGTCGACCTTGATTTATACAAACAAACAATTTAAAAACCAACAACCACTGAACGATGAATTAGATTCGACAATCGAAATTTTAATTTTCTACCTCCTGAAAGAAATATAACATTGAGATATTCTTACTTCTTTAGGATCATTTCATATATTAATGGAGTGTAAGTTTAGTTTTAATCGCCAAACTGATGAAATGATATTATTCAAGCCTTAGTTATTTATTTAAGTGCTTCTTAAAAGTAGTTCACTGTAAAACCTCCACAATAATTAATGTGCTGATGGTTTCATATTATTGATTATTTTATTTTCTGTCCCCTTAATTAAAATATTGCTAACTTTCTGTTATATTAAAATGTCTTTAGCCAGAATTTGTAATTTGTTGGGGAACAGGCTGCAAGATTTTATTAATTTGACTTTAAATAAACATAACTGTGAGGTGCACCTTCTATTTCTGATTAAGATGATGCATTTGTGAAATTTGATCAAAATTTGTGAACACTTCATAATTACTTTTTCCATAATAAACTAATACTAATCCTAAAATTTAGGAAGATAAATATATTCACTTAGCGCACTTTAATTTTCAATCATTTGAAATTTTAAATGTGCTGGCGCATGCCTATTAACATGTAGTCCCAAGTTTAAATCTTGTTGTCTCGCAAACGTTTCCAGGCTCAAAATCCTATGCACGCTGCAATTTTCCCACTAATCTTCTTCAACATATTTATACTGTTTCTCAAAATGTCATACTCATATACGTTTTCAAAATAATTCTCTCATTTTGAGAAACAAATTACTAAATTTTGAAAAATCAAGAGTTTTGGAGAGTCCGGAAGTAATAATTTGTCTACCTAATTAGTGGCAATATAAAAATATATTATGACAGATCTATTTGTAAATTCTTTCACCGTAAAACTGAATTTTTCTATGCAAATATTTTAAAAAATGCATCACGTGGCCAAAGTTTATTAGAAGAATGAATTTAGATAATACAAAATATTATTTAAATTGTGATATATGGCGGCAAAAATATCACTATTACATGCGAGATAACAAGTATAAATTTCAATAATATATCCTACCTAATCTAGATTTTCCAAATTTCACAGGTCCACCACCTTAATGCTACTTCTTAATAACCCTATGTAACAGCTTTCGAATTCGGGTTGATACGAAAGTTTACTAACGGTTATAATATCTTTGAGCTATAAACTGAATACATTTATGTTTTTATTTTACCCCATTCTGCAAGTAAAATGTGAAAAATAACTGTAAACTTTTAGATGATCGTCTACGCTCCAAGAAGTCATGCGGATACATTTTGAATTATTTCAATGTCGCTGAAAACAATACTGCATACATTTTGGGCTTTGGGATAGGCATATATTTTCCATTGCAATATGTAAATCTATTTATGTTTCTGTTTACCTTCCTCGCATGCAGGACTTGCAAGCCAGCACCTAGGGTCAGACGCTTGGTGAGGAGCAAAGGCTTTGGATCAGACAGAAGCCAGGATTGGTGATCAGTCCACCCATGTTACAAAAGTGAGGAGCTGAATGATGTTAAATGATGAAGTGGATAACCGGAAAGATTATTCTGGAGCAATTGGTGGAATGAATGGTGGGAAACCGGAGAACCCGGAGAAGATCCTCCCTTCGACCATCACAAATCCCACATGCTGTGCTCTGGGATCGAACCCTGCCGCCCAGGTGAGTGAGAGGCTAGCGTCAAACCACTCGGCCACAACGCTACCAATATCAATATCTAGTAGATTTACATTAATTTTAATGTCTCGCTTTTGATGACAAAATTTAAAAATCTGATAAGTATCATTCACATGACTTTCTCTGCAACAAATTATTCTTAAAAAGCTTATCCTTCTATTTACTTTATGCTAATCAGAAAAAATTAGCAGAAATAGTCTTAATACTTGCTTCCTTGTAAGTAGAAGCGAAATAAGGGACTACCATAGGTTAAAGTGATAGTCAAAAGCTGGTTGCTTAGTCAATGAAGTTCCTTTGTTTATATGGATAGGAGTTGACAAGTTCCAGTATGAGAAAAGTATACGTTTTTCATAGCAGAAACCAAAAATAAGGAATGTCTCAAAAACGGCGAACTCCACGAAAAAAATGTATGTAACATAAATTGTGTGTTTTAATGTGCTCTATATTTTTGTGTAGTAAGTTTTTGTCCATCTCTTACGGTTTAGCAGTTATTCAAAATTCAGTAAAAGTCTTCAAGAATAAACTTATCTTCAGAGGCTATTCCCAGAAAATTCAAGATATACATTTTATTTGTCAGGTAAACATCTTTAATATACGAAATTTTAATCAAAATCGTTAGAGCCATTTTTGAGAAAATAAAAATGTTCGAAAAAAGTTCCATGTAAAGGGTAGTGGGGGATGGGGGGGATCTTTCTCAAAGTCTTCGTGTCGCATCCCTGGAAGATACTAAACTTAAATACCAAGTTTGGTATTTTACCGACTTTTCGTTTTTGAGTTATCGCGTTCACAGACACACGGACACACACACACACACACACGCACACACACACGGAGCTTTTTGTGAAAATGCTTTTTTTGGATATTGGGGACCCTAAAACATGTATTTCCAGTGAAATCTCGGCATCGAATTTTTGGGTGGAGTGCAATACCTTCTCTATACACTATGTACATAGTGTGTATAGAGAAAGTAAAAATACCTCGAGATCCTCCTAAAATATAATTGAACGATAAATGTCTTTCTACAGTCATTCACGAACTACAAACATTTTAATGTGGTTTCTTTAAAGCCGAAAAATAAGTACCTAATAATATTAAATAAGGATAAGGAAATGTTGGAGATTATTATTAATGGTATCCACAACAATCAGAAAGTGCAGAAACAGAAGCTATCGAAAGAAAGTTATAACTCGTTAATACTGAAAAACAATCAATGTGTAACCACAGAACAGCTTAACTGAAGTAGAAACAATCCTCTCTGAGTGGAAGATCGATCATGACAAATCGAAACTATCGCAAAGTAATCGATCTACTTATATGTTTCAGAGTGACCATCTGGCGTTCTGAAAGAAATGACATTCACTTACTCCCTCTTCTTAGATAAGGTTATTAACCTGTTCTTGATCTCAGACCTCATAGCATCTCTACAACCGATATTTCTTTTTCTAATGTCATTATATTCAAGAACAAGTTTTAGAATTCTCGTGTCATCCATACTAAGAGGGTAGTTCTATTTTACCCTGTTTTTGAATTTTGTTCTTTCAGTGAAAGTATATTAATTGCTGCATAAATCATTACTTTTTTTATCTTTTAAGGGGTATTTCTCCAGTGCTCCTAAGAACCTCTTTTGGATGAGGTCTTGCTACCATACATCAAACTACAAATGGTCATTGTATTGTAAAATTTAGGTTATCCCTTTCTCGTATTTTATCTTTCAGTATTCATCGATTTCTTCCACATATATCGAAATCTACAAAGCATTTTCTTCACTTCTTCATTAAAAGATATATAATAGCTTAGATAGGTAAAATTGTGAAATCTATTGTTTGATTGTCTATTAGATTGTGGTTTCTGAGAGGAAATTTCGCTTACCATGCCATAATTTTGGTTTTTAGTCAAGGTGGCTAAGATGGAAGCTTTCACAAACAGTATTAAGCAAATGTGCATTGATTTCTTAAGTTTATCTTCATCTTTCTGCAAAAAGTGTGGTATTTATGTACTAGTATGGACGATCTTTTGGAAGTTCCTAATTACATCGACTATGTGAACATTGAATTGTTTGACTGAAATGAGATGTAAAAGCGTTTAAATAAAAAAATCTGATGCGTTACACTCACATGACTTTCTCTAGCCGTTCTACAAACTTCTTACATAAGATTCTTCTTCTTTCTGCACCTTGCTAATCGAGGTATTCAGCACAATGTTCTTATTACTTAGTTCCTTATAAGTAGGAAGAAAATAAGGGAATACACTAGGCTAACTCGATAGTCAAATGTTTTAGAAGCTTTCGTTATGCGATTGTCATCACAAATCGCTTCTTTTCTTGGCCAGGAGTAGAACAAAAGGAAAACGGACACTCCCGTCTGAGAAAAGTATAAGTACTTCACAACTGAAACTTCACTACCTCGAAAACGGTAAGCTCCACAAAAAAAAAAAAAATGTATATGACCTAATTGGTATTTTAATAAGGCCTACATTTTTTGTATAGTAAGTTTTTGTCTATCTCTTATGGTTTATTAGTCATACCAAATTAAACAAAATTCATCCAGAATAAACAGGTCTTTAGAAGCTATTCCCAGAAAATTCAAGAAATACATTTTATTTGTCAGGTAAATATCTTTAATATACGATATTTTAATCAAAATCGTTAGAGCCATTTTTAAGAAAATAAAAATTTTCGAAAAGAGTTCCATGTAAAGGGTAGTTTGGGGTGGGGGGGATTTTTCTCAAAATCTTTGTGTCGCATCCCTGGAAGATGCTGAATTTAAATACCAAGTTTGGTATTTTAGCTACTTTTCGTTTTTGAGTTATCGTGTTCACAGACACACGGACCTTTTTCTGAAAATACTTTCTTTTTGGATACAGGTGGTCCTAAAACATGTATTTCTGGTGAAATATCGGTATCGAGTTTTGGGTGGAATACAATACTTCTCTATCCCTATGTACATTGTACATATGGGGCTAGAGAAAGTAAAAATAGACTAATAAGAAAAATCTGATGTGTTCTATTTACATGTCTTTCTTTAGCTGTTCCACAAACAAATTTTCCTTATAAAAGAATGGGTATTTTTATCTACGTCATGCTAATCGAGATACAAATTAACAGAAATTGTCTTATTACATACTTCCTTCCAAGTATAAAGTGAATAAGGGGATACACTAGGCTAAAGAGATAGTCAAATATTTTAAAAGCTATCGCTACGTGTAACAATTGAAATTCGATTCTGTTTTGCATTCCCGGGAGTAAAACAAAAGAGATGAAACGAAAGTTGATTTCCGCTAGAGAAAAGTTTAAGAACCTTAAAACTGAAGCCAATAATAAGGAATATCTCTGAAACGGCTTACCAAAACCTAACATAAATTGTGTGTTTTAATAAGGTGTACTTTTTTGCATACTAAGTTTTTGTCTATCTCTTGCGATTTCGCGTTATACAAGAAATTTAGAATGAAGATTTCTTTGGCGGCTATTCCCAGAAAACACAACATATACATTTCGTTTGCCATGAAAATCTCTTAAACATATCACATTTTAACCAAAATCGTATAAGCCATTTTAGATAAAATGCAAAATTTTAGAAAATGTTCCACGATAACGGTGGCTGGGGGAGGGGGAAAATCCTTGAAGTCGTATCCTTGTAAGATACTGAACTTAAATACCAAGTTGGGTATTTAACGGACTTTTGGTTTTTGAGCTCTGCTGCCCACAGACACACGAGCACACAGGGATATTTTACTAAAACTGTTTTTCAGGGGATTCAAAACATGTATTTCCGGTGAAATCTCTGTATCGAATTTTTGGGTGGAATAAGATACCTTCTCTACTATATACATTGTACATGTTAGAAAAATTAATTAAAATAAATAGACTAATAATAAACAAATTGAAAGATTCGCTTCAGGAAGTATAGAATTAAGACTATATAAAATAATAGCGAAAGTATTTTTGTTAGATTGTATAATAAATAAAAGTGAATTGTATTTAATTCCATTTTTAGTTTTTTTCGCTGTAATTACTAAAAGTGCTCAAATTTCTTTTTCAGCATGAAATAGAAATAGTCTATTACTTGCTTCGTTGCAAGTAGAAGGGAAATAAGGCATACAATAGGCTAAAGGAATAGTCAAACCTTTTAGCATTTGTTATGTAACTGAGATGTCATTGTTTGTATGCCCAAGAGTTGACAAATTCCCGCATGAGAAAAGTTAAGTATTTTAAAGCTGAAACCAATAACAAAGAATATCTCAGAAACAGCTCTACTAAAAAACTTATATGAGATAAATTATGTGTTTTAATGAGATCTACATTTTTTGTGTAGTAAATTTATGCCTATCTCTTACGGTTTACTAGTAATGCAAAACTCAGCAGAATAAACAGGTCTTCAGAGGCTATTCCCAGAGAATTAAACATAGACATTTTATTTGTCATCTAAATAACTTTAATATGCGATATTTTAATAAAAATCGTTAAGCCCATTTTTGAAAAAATCAAAAATTTTGAAAATATTTCCATTTAAATGGTAGTTGGGGGTGGGAGGAAAATCTTTGAGTCGCATCTTTGGAAGATACTGAAAACACACACACAGACACATACACGAATATTTTTCTAAAAATGATTTTACTTTTTGGAATCAGGTGTTTCAAATCATGTATTTCGGCGAAATCTCGGTAACGAATTTTTGGTTGGAATACAACACCTGCTCTATAGTACGTATAGAGAAAGTAGAGAAAGTTCTAACCATTTTAAGTAGTCTTCCAACATTTTTTGTTCCTGATGGTTGTTAACCAACCTTCTTTTCTCTGCTCTCCCAACATGATCATTTAATTGTTTCTTTCTTTGTTTACATATTTATGTTCTTTATATCACGTTCCTTTCTTTATTACTTTATTTATTCTCTCCGTTCTGTTTTGCCTAGTGTTGGTTTAATGCATTATTTCTGTTGTTCTGAGTTAACTGTGTTTAGTTTTATTGTTTTCTGCTCTTGTTTATGCTCCATACACGTACAGGCTTTATTACAGTTTTATAGACTTTTATTACTGTCTCATGCACGTGCATAGTATATACATATATAGAGAAAGTATTGCTCTGCACCGAAATATTCGATACTGAAGTTTCGCTGTAAATACACGTTTTGGGTTCCCCTGAACGTCTCCCCCCAACCATTTTTAGAAAATGTCTTGTCCATCCATGTACCAGTATGTCAGTGTCCGGACCTTTCGTTTTTGAGCTATGCTGCCCTCAGACACACACACACACACACACGTGCATATATATTCCTTCGTGCGTTAGAAGAGTTACAGAACTCAACGGCACGATTTCAAAAGAATACCAATCAATGGGGAACTCCAGTACTAATGCGAGTGATCTTCGTTCAACCCCTCTCGCTTATCAGTGAAGACGATGAGCGGATCGCGTTAACCGAGAGACGATTTCTAGTCTTGTACACATGATGATAGACAATAACAGAGTAAAAGGATAAAAATGCTCAGGTACAGATACTTTTTTTTTCGAGGGGTTAAAATTAGTTTTTAGCTTGACAAATAGTTTAAATGTCTTTATATATCAACATCCGCACATTGTTATTGCTTTTTCTGCACGTACTAAGTACATAGTGTAAAGTTAATATATTCCACCCAGAAATTCGTTGTCGAGATTTCACCGAAAATACACCTTTCAGGGTCACCTTGTGTCCAAAAAATAGTTTTAGAGATAGGTCCGTCCGCGCGCGAGCATGTGTGTGTGTGTGTCTGTGTGTCCGTGTGTTTATAAACACAATAATTCAAATTGAAAAGTCCGTTAAATACCTATTTGAGTTTGGTATCTTCTAAGTATGCGACACAAGGGTTTTGAGGAAAAGTCCTTCCATTCCAAACTACCCTTTACATGGATAAATTTTTGAAAATGTTGATTTTCTCAAAGTTGAGTTTAACGATTTTTATTAAAATATCGAATATTAAAGATACATCTGCGTGAACGTTGCTGAATTTTGCGTAACTGGTAAACCATAAGAGATGGACAAAAACTTGCTACACAAAAATATTGATTTAGTTAAAACACACAATTTGTGTCATATACCTTTTTTCGTGTAGTTGACAATTTTGAGATTTCTTTTTATTGGTTTCAATTTTAAAATACTTAATCTTTTCACATTCGTAAATTTGTCAATTCTTGATAATGCAAAGAAACGATTTCACACACATGGCAACCAGCTTTTAAAAGATTTGACTATCGTTTCAGCCTAATTTATTCCTCTATTTCCCTTCTACATACAAGGAATCAAGTAATAAGATCTTATTTCTAGCGTGAAGTAAATAGGAGAATAAGATTTTTAACAGTAATGTGCTACCAAGATGTAGAGAAAGTCATGTTTGACTGTGTTTGCACTGTTCTTGTCTAACATTACGGACTATGTGCACCGAGACTAACTTTAGCTTTAATAGTTGTGTTAGTTCCTTCTCATTAGAGGCGAAATAAGATAATTCCTAGTCTAAAGAAATGACAACATCTTTTAAACACCTGATGTATTTCATTCACATAACTTCCTCTAGCTGTTCCAAATAATTGTCCCCATGGCCGCGCTCGCCAAGGCGTCCCGCTTTGGTGCTTCGTAGCGCTGGGGATCGTGGGTTCGAGTCCCGCCTTGGGCATGGGTGTTATATGTTTGTGTTTATGTGTGTGTTGTAACAGTAAAAAAACAGCAATCCAGTAATAATACAGAAAAACAAGGTAAAACAAAAAAAAAGGTAAATTAAAGTAGGGTATACAGTGCCGGAGTCCTGACCAGACTCCGGTACCGTTTAAAAAAAAAAAAATAAAAACTATTCTTACATTATTATTTTATCTAGATCATGCTAAACGAGACAAGCATTTGTAAAATTGGTCTTATTACTCGCTTCCTTGTAAGTAGAAGGGAAATAAAAGAATAAACTATGCTAAAACGATAGTCAAATATTTTAAAAGCTGGTTGTCATGAGAGTGAAATACGTTTCTTTGCATTGCCAGAAATTGACAAATTCACTTATGTGAAAAGTTTAAGGAATAGAATACACTGGGCTAAAGCGATGCTCAATTCTTTTAAAAGCTGGTCGCTATGTGAAGCAATTGAGAATCGGTTCGCTTTGCATGCTCTTGTTTGAGAAAAATTAGGTAGTTTAACATTGAAACCATAACGATTTTTTCGAAAACGATCAATTTTATAAGAAATATGTATATAACATAAATGATGTGTTTTAATGGGGATCTACATTTTTGTGTAGCAAGTTTTTGTCTATCTCTCACGGTTTAATCGTTATGCAAAATTCTGCAAAGCTCATCCACGATAAAGATGTCTTAGGCTATTTCCAAAAAATTCAAATAAACATTTTACATATTATGTAAATATCTTTAATATACCTACGGTATTTTAATCAAATCGATAAACCATTTTTGAGAAAATCAAAATGTAAAAAATTGTTCTATGTAAAGGGTAGGTAAGTGTGAGGCGATTTTCTTGAAAATCTTGTCACATCCTTGGAAGATACTAAATATAAATACCAAGTTTGGTATCTAACGGTCCATGCGTTTTTTGTGGTATGTTGTCCACATTCATACATACCTACTCAACATACGGACCTTTTTGTAAAACTTTTTTACTTATGGGACCTCAAAACATATATTTCCGGTGAAATCTCGACATCGAATTTTTGGATGGAATAAAACCTTCGCTACTTATCATAAGTGTAGTACGTGTAGAGAAACAAAACAGTAGTAATAATAATGTTAATTACAATAATAATAATAATAATAACAATAACCATAATTAATTACAATAATACAGTACCATAAGGAATACCCTGCAAACATGAGGACACATAGTTTCATAGCCAACGTTATAATAGTAGTAGTAGTAGTAGTAGTAGTGATAGTGATGTTGGTGGTGGTGGTGGTGGTGTTGGTGGTAGTGGTAATAGCAGCAGTAGCAGCGGCAGCGGTGGGAATTGCTATCATTGTAAACCGTTCATCGTATATACTAGCAAGCAAGATGAATAGAACAAAGTTCATTCACGTTAATCTTCCAGTTCCCTAATGGTCTGAGTTTAGTTGGAATTGCCCCGCTGAGTTCTGAAATTGTTTTAACGCTCAATGGGATATATACATACGCTAAACACATTGATCTGGTATGCAGTTTATGAAAATATACAGTAATGAAAATATCTTAAACATGTGGTATTTTAATCAAAATCGTTTGATATATTTTTGAGTAAATCAACATTTCAGAAAAATGTTCCATATAAATGGAACTTGTGCAGGGATTTTCCTCAAAATCTTCGTGTCGCATCCTTAAAAGATGTTGAACTTAATACAAAGTTTGGTATTTAACGGACTTTTCGTCTTTGAGTCATGCTAATCAAACACAAACACACACACGCACGTATATGCGCACACGCACACACACACACACGTGGACCTTTTTACAAAAAATGTTTTTATACAGGGGATCATAAAACAGTAAATCTTGTAATCGAATTATACAATACCTTCTCTACCTACTATGTGATAGAGAAAGTAGAAAATCGTTGACAAACCAATGTGATTGATTAGACACACAACTTTGGTGTTCGAACGAAAATGAAGACGGTGGGTGAAGCAGCAGCTGCTACTTCTGCTCACTTAACCGATGACACTTTTAAGTGAAAGTATATAAAGGCTTTTGTAACGCGGTTTTCTTCAGAAAAGAAGTTTTACAGCACTGCCAGAAGGCCGACGTATGCTACTCCTGCAGGTGGGAACCGAACTCAGCCCAAGTGTAATATCAGCTGTCGAGGTACTCATTATCCAAACGTTTTATTCAATTTCACCCCCATTTACCCGAAAGGGTGACACGTATCAAGTACCCGTACAATAAGAGACCGCAATAACTAACCCGTAATTTCTACAAGACCCGGACACCCGAGGACATGTCCTATCGTATCGAGAAGGTCACGAAATCAAACACAATGAACTGAAAGATGACGATTGTGTCTTTTGTCTAGTCTGGACACGATATCACGTGACGACAGGCAGAAGCCACCGGAGACATTAAGGAGGGCGGGGGAAAGGAAGTGGAGACCTGGATGTATACGGCAGTTTAGAAAACAAACGCAATTTTGATTATACGTTATTAAGGACCTCAGCGACGGTGCCATCTGGTGAGGCAATCTAAGTGTGGCTTCTATTTCCGTCCTCTTCTTCCTCCAAGACTAGTGCGGTCAAAGATTTCCCAGTTAACTTCTGGTTACTGATTTTGGTGTTTCCGGAAGTAATACGACTAGCCAACAATTTTTTTTTTTTTTTTAATTTCTAAATAGTTTCAAACTAAATAAGCTCTCTCTTTTAATCTCCAAATATATATTGCACCTGCATTCTCAATATGTGGAGAAATTCAGCTGGTAGAATTTACATAGAAGTAAAAAAATAAGTAAACATTCGTATGATTTTATCTATTCTGTAACGAACTGTTCTTATAAAATTAAAGATTTGAAGCTTTCTTGGTGTTGATTATTACAGATGATTTCACGGGATAGCAACCGAGTTAAATTGGAATCAGAGAAATCCAAGTTTTCGAGCTCCCTGACCACAGAGTCAAGATGGTCGAAAGCTTGGATTTCTCTCATTCCAATTTAACTCGGTTGCTATTCCGTGAAGTCATCCGTAATATTATTATAAGAGCTTATTCTTCTATCTACTGCATAATAATCGAGATAAACGTTATTAGCGATCATCTTATTACTTAGTTCCTTATAAGTAGAAAGGTAAAAGAAACGAAACTGAGTTTTATTTATAGACGCTCTTTAACTACTTTAGTTCTTGGCGTCCCATTCTATATTGGACCTGAAAGACCGCTTAGTTTCGCTCAGAGGCCTCTTTGACAGGATTGAGGTTCTTTTACGAGCCGTAAATCTACGACACGGGACCAAGGACTTTACTTCTCTTCCGAAGAGAATTTTTGCATCTGAAAAAATCCATCACCATCCGTCGGGTTTGGGAATCGGAGTCTAGTATGATACCCCTAGTCCACGGGGACGACTCTTTGGGATACCTTCTCTATCTACTGTGTATATTATGTATATGTATTAAGGTAAAATAGTTAAGTAACAGACTAACAGCATCTAAAATTCTAACTAATGTTTAGGCATTTACGTGTCTCATATCTGTTGATGCCACCTTTTTTTTTTTTTTCAATTGGTCTTTGTTCTCTTTGACTTGTTCAAATATCGTTTCTTCTGGCTTACGATTTAAATGTTTAAGCCATTTTCCATATATTATTCTATTTACTACGGTAGTGGTCCGGCTCGTCTCTTAATTTTCTCGTTTCCTATATGTTCATCTCTCATACAACTCTTGGTTGATCGCAGAAACCTCATTTCAGCTGTTTGTTACTTTTGTCTTTTTCTTTCATAGTTCATAAGATAATGGAAATGTAATCTGTTACAAGATGTTAATTTTACTTCTTATTGTGTACTTCCCTGGGCTCGATTTTTTTGTTTTAATCTTAGTAATAAAGCATTTAGTCTTTAATCTAATACATCCAAAATAATATGCATGCATCTAAAATAAATCCTAAGAAAAATCAAATTATACTCCTTAAAGTTTGAATATACTGGAATACGTCGTCAACATTTTATCCAATTAAACTTCTCTAGCATCTACTTATTTCACTCGTCCAGATTTCACCAAAAATACACCCCCTCCTGAATAGGTAAATAAAAAACAGTATTTTCACCAATAGGCCCACGTAATTTAATGCTACAGAACAACAGCTCTCCAACCTACTAAAAACGCAAAATTCCAATATTTCAACTTTAGAGTCTCAGAAATAATGAATGAATATTTAAATAATTAGTATACCACATTGATCTCTATCCATCTCGGAGTCCACAGACCGTACGTTCTTTTATAATGCACAGAATAATAAGCAAGATTAAATAGCCAGAGATTAAAAAGAAAGAACAAAAGTGAGCAAAAAGAAAAAAAGTCAACTATGAGATCTTATATATAGACCTAGCACAGAAAACATTAATCGCATTCTGTTGCATTATTCTATTTTTTATAGTAAGCAAGGAACAGTTAAGAGAAATAGAAATAAATAACAATAAGCGAAAAACGATATAAAATATATAAAGCACTAACATTTTTGTTTTCTCTTCTTATCCCCTTCCACCCTATTAACAGCCTTCCGATATTTCAGCTCTCTCGATAAAAACATTAACCTATCCCCTCCACCTCTTTCCTGCCTACCAGTAGTGTCCAACAAGCTAATAACTCTTCATTTGAAGTGGCAAAAGATACTGATAAATATGTTTCTCTCCATTCCTTCATACTCGCTCTTCCTACTCACAAATGCGCAGATTTTCATACCAATTTCAACAGCAACTTTTATTATCAGTTTAAGCCAAACAAACCCCTGTCTAATGAATTTGGCGCCTGCTTTGATGTATTTCTCCATTCCGATTTTAGCTATATTTTACTTCCAAAGAAACTTTCTTCTTGCTAAGACGGCTCCGTCTATTTCCCTGCCCCGCCATCCAAATGTATCCCATCCCAATGGTATCCAAACCTTTCTTTCTCGTGACGAATTTTTTTTCAGTTCTCGGCTGTTCAGATAGACTGCCCATGAACGATTCTCATCCAATATTTAACTGAACTAGATACTTGATGGGATACTGAAACGTCACTCACGAAAAATATATCTTCAATTAAACGAAAATTTCAATGATACTTTTGTTACCATAATTTATATTAAACTCAATGCTTCCACTCCGCCAAACGAGTTAAGCGGCATATATATTGTATACTAAGAGAGTATGTAATAATGTAATCTAATGTACATTCTTGATGAGCTCTTGTCATTCCTTCAGTAAGGAGAGGAAGTTGGTGCAGTATCTCGCATTAGTGTCAACAGTTGGAAGCTTCTGCCACTTCTCAGTTCCTATATTCTAATTAACGTCTTGACGCTAAATTATTGAGGAAACGAGGAGGTGGAACTGTCGAGGGAACGCCTCGCTGCTAGGTGGCGTTCTGAATAGTAATGGCTTATATTGGTAATACTGGAGGAGCGGCACGGCGTAGCATTCATTTGTTTCAGCTTTCGTCGCTTCAGCGTGCCGCGGTACGTTCGTTGTATCAACATCAAAAAATACACTAATAATAAATAAGAATTTTAATTATTATATAAAACTACGTGCAATAATAACAATAATAATAATGGAGAATCTTATCAAAATATCCATATATATCAGAAAAAAGTGTCTATATACATAAAACGATATATATATATATAAAATAAATAAATAAATAAATAAAGGGATTTATTTTTAAAAAGAGCTGCAAATGAAGAACTAATCGTAATATTTAATATACAATATATACTTGTGCATATAATAATAATAATAATAATAATAATAATAATAATAATGTGCTCACTTCTGTGTATTCGATTTTGGTAGATTGAGTGTTTCTTTAAATTAAAATTCTGGGCTTTATCCTTAATATAAACCAGATTTAAGCAGATGATTTGGAATTTATCTCACTTCTTGTTGATGAATTATACTACATACATGCAAAAATGTAAATGTAAATATTCATTTCTAGAGAAATTGTTATGTTAATTATTTTAGTTGTAATTAATGTTTCTCCACTTTGGATACTAACAGATCTAAACAGAAGTAAAGAGTTATTTGAGAGATTTCGTTTGGAAATACATTTAATAATAATAATAATAAGAAGAAGAAGAAGAAGAAGAAGAAGAAGAAGCCAGAATCGATTCTGTGTTACATTTGTTTCTTTAATTGGCATTTATCAAATACTGCAAATGTATGTAATGAAACAGGGTCTAAAAACCTACGCATAACTCTCCTATTTCACAAATATATGCACTGAAGTATCCAGATGCTAAAACCCTCTAGTAACCCTCATGTGAGAAATGGTTTCTGCGTCTAAATATGTGCAAAAGCTTTCACGGCTGGAGTTAATTGTTCATCTTTCGAAGTTTAAGCATTTTATGTCATTTAAACTGTTCTGTCCATCTTCTTTTAGGTCTGCTGAAGTTTCATTGACCTTTTGCTGTATGTTTTAAAATCAACTTCTTGGGTATTCACCCATACTATCTACACGTTGCATCCAGTTATTTTGATTTTCTTTCATTCTTTTTAGTATATTGCAGATGTTTAATTTTTAACGTACCTTTGTCTTCAAACCTTCTCCTGTTTAATTCTTAAAATCCTAAAATCTTCCGGGTTGTTATTATTAAGCTGCTCAGGGCGTTTAACCTTTGAAGATGACAACCAAAGTGTTGACCAAAACGTGGGATTTTAATAATTTTACTCACAGAGCTGAAGATTTAACAAATAATAATTTTCTTTTATTTCCTTCGTGTTTATATTGTAATCAAGTTCGATAGATAACAGGATATAGAAATATTTGTTTAAAAAAAGAAAATTGCTAACATCATAAATCTAAATAGAAACGCAACAGCTCAAAGTCGAACCAACACCTACCTGCCAACCTACATTCTATACTTCTGCCCATTACAGGCGTCATGAGTGGAGTGCAATGCTGGAGGGTGGGACGTGGTTAGCGCCCCGAGTGTTTCCCAGCCAGTTAATGCAATCTTCACAACCTGGAATCGTTACTTCTTTCTCAAATAGCTACTTCATTGGGCCCCCAGGGATCCCAGGAGGCTGTGTGTACCCCGGATAGGTCTCCAGCGGGAGAAAATTTTCATGGCGTTAGCGGAAATTGGACCCGAGCCTACCACTTGGCAAGCAGCTACGCTTACACCGCGCTAAAAAGACAACCAATATTAGAAATCATTCAACCAATGCTTTATATCAACTAAGAAATTCTTGGTGTCACGTTCTTGGAAGATACTATACTTAAATACTAAGTCTGGTTTTTAACGAACTTGAGGTAACACTTACACACACGCGCGCGCGTACTCAAACACACACAAACAACAACACTACACGGACCGTTTAAGAAAAATGCTTTTTTTATGAATCACAGGTCTTCAAGACATGAATTTCTGGTAAAAATCTTCTCTACTTACTATGTATATTTCACATACGTGGTAAAGAAAGTAAATATTATAGGACAATTCTAACCAGAGATTCTAAGCACTGTCAAAATTTACTTATAGGCATTCCCAGAACTTGAAAGACATCGCGGGGAAGTTAACAAAATCAGCCAAGGCCGCGCCGTGGCCGAGTAGTTAAACCACTCGCTTCTCACAAGTGATCGCATATGGGTGCCCTATCTTCATTTGTAACATTGATGTCATCGCCTGTGGTATCATATTAGGGTCGGCTGATAAGTCCCGGGCGTCTCAATGAAAACAGCATTTAAACAAAAAAAAGTATTTTTTTTTTTTTGCTTTATTTCTCATATAATCCTCGGAAAGGCTAATTCATTTGTCATATCGGTGTTCTAATTTAATTAAACAATCTCTGTAGTGTGATTTATCAAGTCCTCAAAATAGCTGTTTACTGCATCAATGACCTCCTCGTTACTGTGAAATTTTCTTCGTCCAAGAATTTTTTTGAGGTTTGGGAACAGGTGGTACTGTGTGCTAGATCTGGTAAATACGTGGATGTTCAAGCAATTTCAACTTTAATTCGCACATGTTTCCCATTACAATATCTGAACGATGGGACGGAGCATTGTTGTGATGAAACATTTTTTTTTTTTTTTTCCAAATGAGATCTTTTTCTTTTTACCTCATCACTCAAAGTTTGCAGTAAGCTTGCGTAGTAATCACCAGTGATACTTTTATCCTTTTCCAAGTAATCAATAAAAATAATTCCCTGTGCATCCCAGAAAACACTCGTCATAACCTTACTAGCTGACAAAATTGACTTTGCCTTTTTTGGAGTTGGTTCATCTGACGCAATCCACTGTTTTCACTGTGATTTACTTTCTGGAGTGTAGTGGGTTATCCAAGTTTCATCCATGATAAAAAGCCGTTTCAAAAATTCACTGGGATTTTTACGGTAGAGCTCCACATTCTTAGTCGCTCTCCGTGGAATAATGTTACCATGCTAACTTCATATACCCAAGGTCGCGGGTTCAAACCCGGCGGAGGACGATGGATTTTTTTCGGGCGTAAAAATTCTTAGATGGTTTAATTCGGAAGGTAAGTAAAGCCGTGGGTCCCGTGTCGTAGATTTACGGCACGAAAAAGAACCTCAAGTCTGATAGAGAGGCCTCTGAACAAAATTAAGCGATCTTTCAGGCCCAGTATAGAATGGTACGCTGAGAACCACAGCAGTTAAACAGCGTCCATAAATAAAACGCCATTTCATTTTCCACAGTCTTAACAGAAACAGTTTTTCTTTGCAACTTTTGATCAAGTGTCAACAAACGCGGCACCCATCTTCCACAGACCTGTGAAAGCCCAACACATTATTTAAAATATCACCTGCACGTTCCTTTTAATATGTTTACCGCCTCTGCTTTCTCAATCAACTTTAATCTGCCGTCTTCCAGTACTAAACGATGAATTTTTTCAATGATCTCTGGTGTTGTCACTTCTGCAGGGCCTCCAGAGCGAGGCTCATCACTAGTGCTCGTACGTACCATTTTAAACTTTGCAACCCATCTTTTAATCATTGCATATAAAGGGGTAGAGTCTTTCAATGTACTGTCCGTTTCCTTCTTGATTTCTTTAGGCGTTAAGCCTTTCATATGAAAGTATTTAATCACTGCTTATTTTTCCAAGTCCTCCATTTTCGTGAAAACTCTAAAGTTATCCTGTTTAAAAGGCTGTCATTCGAAAACTAAACAAGCTATTGACCTGTAACTATGGTTACACGTTTCTAGAGTTAAATTATATGGTGCCACATCTGTGTTAGGCCCGGGACTTATCAGCCGACCCTCGTACGTATTAAAAGCGGGTGCTACACGCTATCCAAAAAAAAAAAAAAAGGCATGCATGCCTCTTTATGAATATGGGCCTGTCAGTTTAGAGCTTCATTTATTTGGTAGTTCAATGGCGCGAAATGAGATCAACATGTTTTTGAAGTTAGAATTCTATTAATTATGAAAAAATATTTTAAACTTTTTTCACAGCTTTTGATCAAATTTCACACATGCAACACCTTAACTTTTGTAGCAACATTCAATACTGAACATTGCTGAAGAGTCTTGTTTCCAAGCCAAGCTTGCAGTTGAAGCATGCAAACTTGTCACATAATGACATATTACAATGTTAGGACAGCTAATTTCATGAGAGGTCCTGCAGTAATTGTGGAAGACGTCACCAGATGTCGAGGACAGCATTAAGTGCTGGTAATGGAGGTTATATCATGGGAAACCTAATGACGGGCCATTTGTGAGACGGAAGACTTCTACTGGACATGTGGTATTTCTGTTGAACAAAGTCTGTGTTTTAAAGGTATCCGAGCGAGATGACCGCCCGGTGACGTGTGAGATTTGCATTCGAGAAGTCTCGGAATCGATTCCCGTCACCGCTGACCTTCAGATTTCCTGGGTTTCTCTGGTATGTAGGTGAATGCTGGGATTCTTTCCTATCCACCAAATTCCTCTCCAAAATTTCTCTTTCAATCCGATTCAGGTATGCCATTGTCTCCGACAATGAGTTTACTTATGAGTATTTTAGACCACTCGCCTCCCACCTAAGCGGCCCGGGTTTCATCCCAAGCGCCCGCATGTGGGATTTGTGGTGGACGAAGTGACTTCTGGACAGGTTTTCTCAGGGTTCTCCAGTTTCCTTCGCCGCCCATTCCACCAATTGCTCCATCATCACTTTTCCTACCACCCATTTCGTTTAAATTTCATATTATCCACTTCCTCACGCTCATACCTGGCCACGGGCCGACCACTCGTTCCAGGTTCCATTATGTGGTTTCGTGCCGTTGGCTTCCTGACAGGCTTCTGACCCTTAGGCATTCCCTTGTAAGTCCTAGGGAGGTGTCAGTTCTAAAAATACGGAGAGGGTAAGCTGACTACAAAAATTATTATTATTATTATTATTATTATTATTATTATTATTATTATTATACATTTATCTCATTATAGCTAACATTTAGAAAACATAAGTTGATACATTATTTCGTATATTAAAATATGTGATCATAATCCTATAATGTAATACAATTTTGGATGCATTTTACGATGTGTACATTAGTCAAATGTCATTCAAAACGAAGAAGACATCAAGGTTATTCCAGAAATTTAATGGAATACATTTTATTACTTACTTTCTCTACAAAATGCTATGTACATAAATATTAGGTAGAAAAGGCATTGTATTCCATCCAAAAATTGATACTGAGATTTGAAATACATGCCTTAGTACTCGTGAATAAATAAATATAAAAAAAATTAGAAAAGGGTCCGGTACATGTTTGTGTGTGTATGGGAGGGGGGGGGGCGAACTTGGTATTGGAGTTCAGTATCTTCCAAGGATATGATAGGAAGATTTTCAAACCACACTTTACGTGGAAATTTTTCCGAAAATTTGTTTTCTCAAAAATTACCCCAACGATTTGAATTAAAACCTGTATATTAAGGAACATGGCAGATCCATTGTATATTTTTAAATTTTATGAGAATAACTTCTGAAGACATCTTCATTGTGAATGATTTGCATAACAGGTAAGCAGGTAATAACTTACTAAACTAAAAATGTAGAATTCGTTTAAATACACAATTTATGTCACATACTTTTTTGTACCATTAACTGTTTCCGAGAAATCCTTTACAATAGGTTTCAATTTTAAAATACTTAAAACTTTTCACAAATAGGAATTTCTCATTCCCTTTTCTTTCATTTTACTTCTGGTCATATAAAGAGGATGGAATTTGAATCGCATAGCAACTATTTTTTTTTAAATATTTGACTATCGCTTTGGCCTAGTGTGTTCCCTTATTCTCTTCCTACTTACAAGAAAGCAAGTAATGAGACCATTTCTGCTAATGCCTATGTTGATTAACATGAAGTATTTTTTCAGTGAAATTTGGATATGGCATTTTTGGATGCTATCATTGTAAATGAGTAGTAGATAATGTGTAATTCATACTCTAATACTCCAATGCATAAGAGAATTATTCTTGATTGTTGAGAATTTGAATTGAACAAAATGAGATATTAAAACCAAAAAGAAATATATGATGTTCCATTCACATGACTTCCTTTGCATCTCTGTAACACATTATTGTTAAAAATGTTATGCTTCTATCTATTTCATGCTAATCGAGAAAAGCATAAGCATAAATGCTTTCTTGTAAGTAGAAGAGAAATAGGGGAATTACTAGGCTAAAACGATATCAAATATTTTAAAAGCTGGTTGCCATGTGGTTGAAATCCGTCTCTTTTGTATTTCCAGGAGTTGACAAATTCTCGTATGTGAAAAGTCTTAAGTTTTAAAACCAGAACCAATAACAAACAATATCACAAAAATAGTCAACTCCTCGAAAATAATGCACTTGAACTAAAGTGTGTGTTTTAACGAACCTGCGTATTTTGTGTAGTAAAGTTTACGCTATGCAAATTCGAAAAAAATCATCCATAATAAAGAACTGTTTAGATCCAGAAAATTCAAAATTTACATTTTATTTTACATGTAAATGTGTACGGTAGTTTAATCAAAATCAAAATTGTTGCAGCCATTTTTGAGAAAATCAAAAGTTTCTAAATATTTTCCATGTAAATAGAGTTTTTTGGGGGGAGGTTCTCAATCTTCCTGTTGCATCCTTGGAATATAACTTAAATAGCAAGTTTGGTATTTTACCGACTTTTCGTTTTTGAGTTATTCTGTTCACGGACACACACACGGAACTTTTTCTAAAGATTCTCTTTTTTAGGGTACAGGGGACCGTACTTCCGGTGAAATCTCGGTATCGAATTTTTGGGCGGAATGCAATACCTTACATTATGTACAGAGTACGTATAGAAAAAATAAAAAGAGGTCTTCAGAAGCAATTCCCAGAAAATTCAAGATATACATTTTATTCGGGGTGCAAATAGCTTTAATAAACGTGATTTAATCAAAATCGTTAGAGCCATTTTTAAGAAAATCGAAATTTTCGAAAATATTTCCATGCAAAGGGTAGTTTGAAGTGGGGGGATTTTCTTGAAAATCTTCGTGTCGCATCCTTGGAAGATACTATACCTAAATACCAAATTTGGTGTTTAACGGTCTTTTCGTTTCGTTTTTTAGCTATGTTGTCCACAGACACACACACACATGGACCTTTTTCTAAAAATGTTTTTTTTTTGGATTCAGGGGATCCTAAAACATGTATTTCCGGTGAAATCTCGGTATCGAATTTTTGGACGGAATGCAATACCTTCTCCATACATTATGAACAGAGTACGTATAGAAAAAGTAAAAATGGAAGTCACCTTATTACCTACGCAGATAAAGTTGGTTGAGGTTGTTGCGTGCGTTACCGTTTACCATAGCCTCCCGGTGAACATTTTTACGAGTTTCTGGTCTCCAATAAAACGCATGAGATAACTAGGAGGGCGTGCGGAGCGGTAAATCATGGACAAAGCCATCTCTGATAGCAGGCATTGCTAGAAAGTCGGCGAGGTAACTAGTTATTGGCCAGGAAAAGTTAATCATAGAAGACGGGGCTACCGCCCTCCCCATGCTTTCCACGCCCCTCTCTACAATTATTATTGTTATTATTATCTTGTTAATTTGCTAATGGTCAATAAATATACTCTCTGTACTCGCAGCCACTTGCCTTTTTTATTCATTCTCTTTCTCGGAAACTATTAACCTGCTTGGTTTTTTGTAAGAACGCACACAGCAAGGTTAAGTGAGGAATACTGCGCCTACTTTCCATTCCTAGAGCTGCTTCTTTTGGTCAATAAGTTCCATTACCTAGAAGTAGGCGGCGCTTGCCTCCCATCACTCATTCCACCATTTTCTCCATCGTCATCCTTCATTTCATGTCATTCACTTCATGTTCATGCCTGGCTACGGGCCGAGCCCTTGTAACAGGTTCTTATTCTGTGGTTTCTTGCCGTAGGCTCCCCAACAGGCTTCTGACCCCTAGGCATTGGCTTGTAAGTCCTACAAATATGGGGAGGGTAAGCCGATAACGAACAAATGAATCATGGAAGTAATCATTGCTAATTGTAAATTTGACAAAAAGGTATTATATTCAAAATGATTTACTTCAATCTATTGCTTTCTCTAGCACGTTTTGTATTCCACCCAAAAATTGGATGACGAGATTTCACCGGAAATAGAGATAAGTCTTCAGGTCGCCTGAGTCCGATTTTTTTTTTAGAAAAAGGTCAGTGTGTTTCTGGACAGCATAGCTCAAAAACGAAAGACCGCTAAATACCAAACTTGTTATTCTTGTTACTATCTTCCAAGGATGCGATACGAAAATTTTAAAAAACCCTCCCGCAAACTAAACTTTATATGGAAAAGTTTTGAAAATGTTGTTTTTCTCAAAAATGACTATAATGATTTTTATTAAAATACAGATTTTAAAGATATTTACATCAAAAATAAAATGTATATTTTGAATTTTCGGGAAATAACCTCTGGAAGAGTTTTGCAGCATTTTGCTCACCAACCGTAAGAGACAGGCAAAATGTTACTTCATAAAAAGTGTCTCGTTAAAATGCAATTTATGCGTTATGCGTTTTTCTTGTAGAGTTAACCGTTTTCGAGATTTTGCTTGTTATTTCAATTTTATACTACATAACTTTTCTCAAATGGGGGTATGCAAAGCGAACCGAACCTCAGTTGTTTCACATAGCAGTTGTCTAATGTATTTCCTAATTTCCCTTCTACTTAACAAGAAGCAAGTCATAAGACCATTTCTGCTAATGTTTATCTCGATTAGCATGATGCACATTAAAGTTGATGCTAAAAGTAAGTATTTTACCAGATGCCAATAGTGTTAAAAGTACAAAATTCTGTCAGTGTTATAAACTTATAACACTCCAATGTTGCCAAATTTGACTTATGCATCCACGGCCTCATCCAAGTAGGCTCTCTGAAAATTCGTATCGACCCATTAAATTGCGGATGATTTCAATATCATGAACACGGAATCTGCTGAACCAGACGAAACTAAGCAAGCAGTGGAGAGAGCAACATTATAACTGCTACACTGCCTCCATTGCATATAATGTTTTCGTTTTGAACAAGTAAGTCATTATGTTACCAGCACTGATGCTAAGCGCGGCAACAACTGAATATCACAGACCATAAAACACGAACTTTGTGAAATAGGTAAAACAATCTGTTTATAAATATTGAGAAATTTCTAAACAATAGTATATGACATACGTGTTAAAATTGTTCTATATTGTTCCTACTTACAATATAAAACACCATTTTTACCACTTGATCATAAATAACAATTGTAAGAAGAGTTTGTATATGAAACAGTTACAGGAAGCTGTTACATAAGATTTTTTTAATGATATTGGAACGCTTTGAACAAAATAAAATTTAAAATAAATGACTTAAATGAGAAGATTAAAGAAAATAAGAATAGTTGGAAAGAACATATAAAGATAATGAATGTAGAGACAATAACGAGGATTCGTACTTAGTTACCAGGTGGCCCAACTTCCCCTATTTGGCTTGTGCAGATATACATTGGTACGTTAAAAGAGTTGCAGAAGTCAACGGGGCTGTTTCAATTTCAAACCTGCCAAGGGAGTACTGGCGAGTGTGACCTTTGCTTTACGTCTTGCAGTCAACAGAGATTATGAGCGGGTCGCGTTCATTGTGAGGGGTAAAAGGAAGCTCGCTCATATCTCTTTCTTGGCCGGTCAGCATTTCTGCTACCTGGGTTACACATATAAATAATAATTCCCTTAAAGCACGAGTTAATAAATGAAAAATCTGATGTGCCCCATTCACATGCCTTTCTCTAGCTTTTCCACAAGCAAACTTTTCGTACAAAAGGTTATTCTTTAACTACATCATGCTAATCAAGATAAACTTCACCTGAATTTATTTCTATTATTTGCTTGTGTGTAAGTAGAAGGGAAATAAGGGGATGCACATGCTAAAGCGATGGTCAAATCTTTTAAAGCCTGTCAATGAGTGAAGCAATTAAATTAGCTTCTCTTTGCTTCCTAGGAGTAAACAAAAGAAAGGCGAGAATAAAGATCACTTACCGTTTGAGAAAAATTTAAGTAGCTTAAAACTAAAACCAGTAACTCGAAACATCCCAAAAACTGTTAACTCTACAAAAAAATGTATGACACAAATAGTGTGTTTTAATGAGATCTGTGATTTTTCTATCGTAAAATTTTATCTATTTCTTACGGTTTACCAATTATACAAAAGTTATACAAATGTCATCCAGAATAAAGAGGTCTTCAAAGTATATTCGCAAATAATTCAAGATATACATTTCGTTTATCATGAAAATATCTTTAATATATGACATTTTAATCAAAGTCGTAAAGTGTCATTTTTGAGAAAATTCTAATTTTTTTGAAAATGTTCCATTTAAAGGGTAGTTGGGGGCAGAATTAGCAGAAATAGTCTTATTACTTGCTTCCTTGTATGTAGAAGCGAAATAAGGGAGTACCATAGGTTAAAGTGATAGCCAAAAGGTGGTTGCTATGTGACTGAAGTTCCTCATGTTTGTATGGACAGGAATTGACAAATTCCTGTATGAGAAAAATATAAGTTTTTCAAAGCTGAAATCAAAAACAAGCAATATTTAAAAAACAATCAACTCCACGAAAAATATATATAATATAAGTTGTGTATTTCAATGTGCTCTACGTTTTTTGTGTGGTAAGTTTTTTTCCATCTCTTGTGGTTTAGCAGTTATGAAAAATTCGTAAAATTGATCCAGAATAAAGTAGTCTTCAGAGAAAATTCAAGATATACATTTTGTCACGTAAATATCTTTAATATGCTATATTTTAATCAAAATCGTTAAGAGCCATTTTTAAGAAAATCAAAATTTTCAAAAAAGTTCCATGTAAAGATTAGTTGGGTTGGAGGGATTTTCTTGAAAATCTTCGTGTCACATCCTTGGAAGATACTAAACTTAAATAACAAGTTTAGTATTCAACGGTCTTTTCGTTTTTGAGCTAGGCT
Organism: Hymenopus coronatus; assembly: GCA_030762935.1. Taxonomy (NCBI): domain Eukaryota; kingdom Metazoa; phylum Arthropoda; class Insecta; order Mantodea; family Hymenopodidae; genus Hymenopus; species Hymenopus coronatus. The sequence goes on along the minus strand of CM060888.1, from coordinate 59,967,175 downwards.
GTCCACAGACATGACACACACGCACACACTGACCCTTTTCCAAAAATTATTTTTTTGGATTCAGGGGCACCCGGTGAAAATCCGGTGAAAATCGAATTTTGGATGCAATACAATATCTTCTTTATACACTAAGTACATAGTACGTGTAGAGAAAGTAAAAAAATATTTTTTTTATTCAGAGGATCTCAATAGTGTATTTCCGGTGAAATGTCGTTATCGAATTTTTGGGCGGAATACAATACTTTCTCTATCCACTGTTAAATTTCACATGCTAGAGTAAGTATAAAAGGCTAAATCAATTTATTCTACTGATAAATTTCTTATTATCTGTAGCATACCACATCCGTATTTGGCGTGTGCAGATATTCCTTGAAGCATTAAAAGAGTTGTAGAACTTAATGCGCCGGTCCCCATGGCTGCGCTCGCTGAAGTGTCCGCTTTGGTGCTCCGTGGCGCAGGGGATCATGGGTTTGAGTCCCGCGTTGGGCATGGGTGTTTGTGTGTTTGTAAATGTGTGTGGGTATTAGATGCAAAAAGAAAAAAATGGTAATAAAATAGAAAAACAAAAGAAATGTTGGGAAAAGTGGGGAAAAAGAGGGGAAAGGAATACAGCACCGGAGTCCCGGCAAGTCTCTATATAAACGGCTATTTCAAATTAAAACCTGCTAATGGAATACTAGCAACAATGATCGACATGAGAAGAAAGAGATGGAAAAGGTAGAACGAGGACGGAGCAGACTAAATGCTTGATGAGTTCCATGAAGAAGATATTTGTAGAATGCAAAACATCAGATTTATTAACGCATTTGGATATTAGTATCATCCTGGACCACCTCTGTAATGAACGCTCATTACTCAAACACAAAACAATCCGTTGGCATGAACAAAGTTGGGCCTAGCAAGAGTTCGGCGACACTTTCAAGAAAGAGTGATAAAGCTTGGGAAGCAAAGGGTCGGCATCCTGTGTGTTCCCGGTTCCAAGTAACATTTGAATCAGTGCCGGTTAGAATACGTCACTGTCCAACAAAGATAGACCACGTTCCATTTCCTCGTTCCAGGAACGCAACAATAACCTGATCTCGACTGTTAATTAATCAGAAGTACGTGTGACGCGGATGTAGGTACATTGTTGCTGAAGCTCTAAAAGTAGCAGCATATTAATGGAGAGCGATTAAATGGAATTTGTGTAACACTTCGCTGCCCACTGAGATCCTAAGCATTTAGTTTCCTTTCATCCTGCCTTTGAGCTCTGGACATGCAAATGTGTCGTCGTTAATCTGATGTGCCCCATCCACATGACTTTCTTTACATCTCTGTAACACATTATTGTTAATAAGCTTATTCTTCTATCTACTTCATGATAATCGAGATAAACAGTTATTACTCAGTAGAAGGGAAATAAAGAAATACACTAGGCTAAACCGAGTCAAATGTTTTTCAAAAAATGTAGTTGCTTTGGGATTGAAATCCGTTTTTTTTTTTTTTTTTTTTTTTTTGCATGGCTAGGTGTTGACAAGTTCTTGTATAAAAAAAGTATAAGCGTTTTAAGGCTGAAATCAATAATAAGGAATATTTCTAAAACTGTTGACTCCACGAAAAAAAATGTGTATAACGTAAATTGTGTGTTTTAACGAGCTCTGCATTACATTTTTGTTTATCTCTTACGGTTTACAGTTATGCAACATTCCGCAAAATTCATCCAGAATGATGTCTTCAGAGATTATTCCCAGAAAATTCAAGATATGCATTTTATTTGTCATGTAAATGTTTTTAATATATGATATTTTAATCAAAATGTTTACAGCCATTTTTGAGGAATGAATTAATGAATTATTGAATTTTTTTGCATGTAAGGGGAGGTAGTTTGGAATGGGATTTTCTTGAAAATATTCGTGTCGCATCCTTGGAGGATACTGAACTACAATACCAAGCATAACTTAAAAACGAAAATACAGTGTAATATCAAACTTGGTATTTCAGCTGAGTATCTTTCAAACAGGCGACATGAAGATTTTCAAGAAAATATCCTCACCCCAAATTACTTTTTACATGGGTGCCACCCCCCCCTTATTTCCTTAAATATGGGCTAAATCTTTTGATTAAAACAGCATATATTAAAGATATTTACATAAAAAACAAAATGTATATATGGAATTTTCTGAGAATAGTCTGAGAAGACCACTTCATCAGGAGGGAGTTTCGTATAATCCTGTATAATTTGTAAACGTTAAGCGGTAAAAAAAAAAAAAAAAAAAAAAAAATTGAATTTTAAGGCGAGTATATAACGCCCAGCTCTTTAAACATTTTTACATCTCTATTCATTTTACATCTATAAAGAAGTGTGTAATGTAACTTATCTGCAATGGTTCCTTTCAATTAAAATGAATCAGATAAAAATAGGCTTTCGTAATACTTTTTATACCTACTAGTAAACGATGGAAGTTGAAGGTTGCCGAGTTATGGAGTTGTAAACAATTCCAGCACACTGAACTACAAAACGGAAGATTTCGAATTGTGAACATGTAATCAATACTAAAAATAGAACATGGCCAAGATGTGGACGGAGTTGTAATCAATTCTCTACTCACAACAAAATATTGCCGGGATGTGGAGATGTATTCAATACTGCAAACAGAAGATTGCCAAGATGTGAAGATGTAACCAATACTGCAAACAGACGATTGCCAAGATGTGGAGAAGTAATCAATACTGTAAACATAAAATTGCCAAGATGGGGAGATGTAATCAATAATGCAAAACAGAAGATTGCCAAGATGTGGAGATGTAATCAATACTGCAAAACAGAAGATTGCCAAGATGTGGAGTTGTAATCAATACTGCAAAACAGAAGATTGCCAAGATGTGGAGTTGTAATCAATACTGCAAAACAGAAGATTGCCAAGATGTGGAGTTGTAATCAATACTGCTAACAGAATATTGCCAAGATGTGGAGATGTAATCAATACTGCAAAACAGAAGATTGCCAAAATGTAGAGATGTAATCAATACTACAAAACAGAAGATTGCCAAGATGTGGAGATGTAATCAATACTACAAAACAGAAGATTGCCAAGATGTGGAGATGTAATCAATACTACAAAACAGAAGATTGCCAAGATGTGGAGATGTAATCAATACTACAAAACAGAAGATTGCCAAAATGTGGAGATGTAATCAATACTACATAACAGAAGATTGCCAAGATGTGGAGATGTAATCAATTCTGAAAAACAGAAGATTGCCAAGATGTGGAGATGTAATCAATGCTACAAAACAGAAGATTGCCAAGATATGGAGATGTAATCAATACTACATAACAGAAGATTGCCAAAATGTGGAGATATAATCAATACTACATAACAGAAGATTGCCAAAATGTGGAGATGTAATCAATACTGTAAGCAGAAGATTGCCAAGATGTGGAGATGTAATCAATTCTGAAAAACAGAAGATTGCCAAGATGTGGAGAAGTAATCAATAGTGCAAAACAGAAGATTACCAAGATGTGGAGATGTAATCAATACTGAAAAACAGAAGATTGCCAAGATATGGAGATGTAATCAATACTGAAAAACAGAAGATTGCCAAGATGTGGAGATGTATTCAATGCTACAAAACAGAAGATTGCCAAGATGTGGAGATGTAATCAATACTACAAAACAGAAGATTGCCAATATGTGTGGAGATGTAATCAACAATATTACAAAACAGAAGATTGCCAAGATGTGTTCTATAGCTTTTAGCTGGTCGATCAAAATAAATAATTAAAAACACCAGAAATAACGCTGGGAATTGGAAAAACGGACCCCTCTGTCGTTGGATCTTCCGCATTTAAAGGGACTCAGACAGGGTATCAGTAATTACCCCCACACAATTAAAAATAGCTAAATAAATAAGAAAATAAAAAAGAATTAAACAAAAAAAGAGAGAATTAAAATATAATAATAATAAATAATAATAATAAATAATAATAATAAATAATAATAATAAATAATAATAATAAATAATAATAATAACAATAATAATAATAATAATAATAATAATGCAGTATAAAAGTACAACTGATTTAGTAATATATTAATACATAAATGTGTACAACTGCTTTATAAAAAAAACATATTTTTTAAATTATTTTTTGGCATACTTAAGTTTAAAAGAAAGAAAAAGTGTTTGCGATTTTATTCCCTTATTAAAAAAATTGTAACTAGGCGGCAATAAACTCTGTACATATCCTTGTAGTATAGTGGTACTGCATTTGTCTGAAAAATGTCAGTTATCTTATACAACATGACGCAACCTTACAATGATCAAGAATATATGGGGGTGTTCACGTATGCAGGAAGCCAGTGCTGGTTCCTAACTGTGAACTGACATCTCGCAAATACCTATTTATGACCCTATGTTCACTACAATCTTTTGCTCGCATAACCGTATAATGTTAACCGTTTCAAGATATGTTATACATATAAAAGACCTCATGCAGTCAACCCTAAACGTAACAGAGAACGCAATTGTAACGCCACTGATACAAGGTACGAGGTTAATGAAGACCATTTGCTTGCATTATTTTCCGCAGTTGACTCATTGCCTTTCTTGTAGGTCTCACCCTCAAGGACAACATCTGTGCTGCTTCTTCAAACATGTGTTTATTTAGCCATCTTCCATTGGTGTAACGACACTGAAAAGGTGTACCCCAAGGCGAGGCTTCTTTGTTTGCCTGCGTTATTGCGGTCATTTATCACAATTTCCTGCCAGCTATTAAGATTCTGCTGTCTCTTATTGCTTGCTCTCCTTTGTTTATTTACTTTTCCACAGAACTTCGTCTAAAAATTGTATAGTTACTATGTGCTCTAAGAAGGCAAAGTTTTATAAACTATGAAACACTTGAGTAAGTAACTTTTTCTTCATTATTGTTATTGTTGTTGTTATTATTATTGTTATTGTTAGTAGCAGCAGCAGCAGTAGCAGTAGTCGTAGTCGAGCTAATATTAGTTATGAACGTTTAGGTAGACGACGATTGTTAATTAATAAAGGTTTATTGAATTTGATGCCAAGAATGGCATTATGACGATTTTTATTATCTTCAGTAGTAGTAGTTGTAAAGTCTAACAGTACTGCATTATGGCCACGCCGTGGCACCACTAGTCTCTCCTTTAAGCGGTCCGGGCTCGATTCCAAGTGACCGCATGTGGGATTTGTGGTGGACAAGGGCGGGTTTTCTCCGGGTTCTACAGTTTTACCCCGCCATCGCATTCCTCGTTCCATGTATCATCAGTGTCATCGCCTGTGGTGCCATAGTAGTAAAAGAGGGCGTTAAACACTAAAAAAAAGTACTACATTAAATTGTTTTAATTTATTCATACTATTTGTGTTTTTGTTATATATAGTAGTAGGGCTACAAACGGGGATGTTATTTTTATTTGGACATTATACTATACAGTGATTTAAAAGTTATCAGTTTGAAAAACTGCTTGCCGCTAAACAGGAACAAATTCTAATTTGTGATATACAGAAACAAAAGCGATATTTAATAGGCGTTTTTTGTGATTCCTAAAGTTTGTATCTATGTTTATTTATTGGAAATTGCACTGAGTTTTAACCATTTCATGTCCGATATTTGTATAATATATAATTCCTTTGCATGTATTTAGTAGACCTTATTGAGATTTGTGTAAAATATCTAAAATTGCATTTAAAATAGGTAGGAGGAACTGTAGATATCCTAATTATCAGCGTTATTACTGAACTTTCTTATTAACGAACCAAAGCTATTTTTCCTTCAGTTAACATTATTTATTATTATTATTATTATTATTATTATTATTATTATTATTATTGGTGAGTTGTCCTCCGTGGTTTAGGGGTTATATGCTAGCCTTTGGTTCCCAATGTCAGGGTTCAAACCCGTTCAATTTTTGGGGCGTAAAATTCCTTAAAATGTCTTCCTTCGGAAGGGGAGTAAAGTCGGTGATCCCTTGTCATAGAATCAATCTCAATTAATTAACTCAAACCTGATAAAGAGTTCCTTCAGCAAAATTAAGTGATCTTTTGCGTTCAAAATATGTAGAATGAGCCGCTGAGAAGCCAAAGAGCATCTAAAAATTAAACTAATTTTAGTGATCATAGTAAACATTCTTTAAATGCAGACACATCAAGAATGTCCAAGCAGAAAATGCGTTGGAGTATTCCCTCGTATGCACAACAGCGCTCACTGCACACGCGGGATTGACAGTTGAGCTGCGAACTTCAGATGTAGTAGCACCTACATGTGAGAGGCCAGTCGATTTTAGTTTCCCTTCATATTAGAGCAGAGAAAAGAACAAGTAATAACATGTCTTAAACAAATGTCTATATGGATAGGTAGAGTCAGACTGAAAAATGCAATGTGGGATTTGAACCACGGAACAATTAAATCAATAATAATTGACATAATAGTAGGATATACTATAAATCCTAGGACTAAAATACTTACGGCATTAAGTCGCCATTGAGGTATGTCATCTCAAAATAATTTAAGATCACGTTGTGGTTTACCGGTTGAAAAATTTAATGTCGTGCCGGCACATTGTCATGGTTCTGCATTCCACACAAAAGTTCAATATCGAGATTTTTCAAGAAATGTTTTGAAGTCCCCTGAATATAAATCCTTTTTAGGAAAAGGTGTGTGAGAGAGAGAGAGAGAGAGAGATAGTGTGTGTGTGTGTGTGCGTGCGTGTGTAAGTTTGCCGTAGTCAAGAAAATACTCGTAAGCTTTAACTACCTATTCAAGGAAAATGTTTCCAATTTTTTAATGGACCTAATAATTTTGAATAACATACCATATATTAAAGATATTTGCATCACATATAAAATTAATATCTTGAACTTTTTTTAAATAGCCTGTGAAGTATATTTCATTCGTAAAGAATTTTGGATAATCCTATATAGACGAAAACTTACTACAGAAGAGTAGATATCTTAAAAATATGCAGTTTATGCTACATAATAGTGTGTGACTTAGATATTGCAGAGATGTTCGTTATTAATTGCTCAAATTTCTTAGCACTTTCATTTTAGTAAAGTTCTGTAGATTTACAATTGTTATTCGCCATTGCATGGAAACAATATGAAATGTTCTGTCAATAAAAAGCATTCAGCTCTTAAACATTTGATTGTAAATACTCTCTTTGTATCGTTAACGAAGCGAGTAATATAGCTATTTCTGCAAAAACGATTCTTAATTAAAATAGAGCAGATATGAAAATAAAGTATACGCACTAATAATTTGGTAGAGGGTAGAGAAAATCACATGAATGTAAAATATCAGATCTCTTATAAACATCTCCGAAATCTGCTGATTAATTCTTTCTGAAGCGTAAAAGGAAACAATTTAAAAATCTTAAGTACTCCATTCACATGAATTTCTCTAAATCTCTGTAACAAATTATTGTTGACGAGTTTATTCTTGTATCTACTTAATGGTAATTGAGTTAAACATTATTACTTACTTCCTTATAAATAGAAGAGTGTATGTGTTGTACGTTCAATTAGATGTTATACGTCTTTGAGATTTTGATTTTGCTATGTTATTTTAATTTATTTAAGAAACAATGAAACTAATGACAAGGAATACCTTGAAAAGGGTCAACTCCACGAAAAAAGTGTATGACATAAATTGTATGTTTTAACGAGATCTACATATTCTATGTAATAAGTTTTTGTTTATCTTTTACGATATACCAATTATGCAAAATCATTCAGATTGAAGAGGTCTTCAGAGGTTATTTCCAGAAAATGCAAGATATACATTTTATTTGTCATTTAAATATCTTAAATAGGTATAAGAGATTTTCATCAAAATCGTTAGAACGATTTTTGAGAAAACCAAAATTTTGGAATTTTTTTCCATGCAAAAGGTAGTTGGGATGGGGAGATTTATTTGAAAATCTTCGTGTTTGGTATTTTACGACTTTTCATGTTCACAGACACACACGGACATTTTTCTAAAACTGTTTTTTTTTGCATAAAGGGGACTTTAAAACATATATTGCCGCTAAAATCCCGTTGTCGGATTTTGGTGGAATGCAGTACCTTCTCTATACACTATGTACATAGTATGTATAGAGAAAATAAAAGTCCTCCATATAGAGTTACGCAGTATGCAGATAGATAAGTTGGAACTACACGGAAAGAACGCTTTTGCCTTGACTCATGATCTTCAGTAATTTCAAAGCGCACCTGATGAAGTGGCGTTACTCATGCGACAGTCACTGCAATGGGAAGTCTTAGAGGATATGGCTTCTCGGCACGATTTGGGGCCACACCTACATACTTTCCAGCCTACTTCACCGAGAGAAATACAACAGATTCATGTGAGCTTCTTTAATAGTGTTACATTTACGTGGGCTGAATATAATTGACACCTGCTGTTAAAATAAGCAAAAATATATTTTTTAAAGGCTATCTATTATTTTTAGTAGTGTTTAACGCCCACTTTTAAGTCAATAAATACACTTATTCATTCATTCGCTGGTGATACATGGAATGAAAATGCAGCATTGGTGGAATGCGATGGCGGGGGAAACCGGAGAACCGGAGAAAACCCGCCCCTGCTCCGCTTTGTCCACAACGAATCTCACATGCTTGGGATCGAACCCGGGCCATCTAGTTGAGAGCCGACTGGTCTAATCACGCGTTATGAAACTGTAACTCTCAATTCTTCCAGAAATTAGTAATTTGTGAATACCCCAAAGTGTTGCACAGAAAAACGTAAACGTAACTTCATGGCACGACAGTCCACAAGGGACCAAGGCCTACCGCCCGACCGCTGCATCCCCCAACTGGCCTGAAGGCGTCACGAATGGGGTGCAGTACTGGAGGGTGAGACATGATCAGCACCTAAAGTCCCTCCCGCCGGTTGATGCGGTCTTCTCAACTAAGTAGCTCCTCAGGAACCTCACGAGGTTGAGTGCACCCCGGACCACGTCTCCCAGCGTGGGAAAATTCATCACGCCGGTACCGGTTATCGAACCCAGGTCTCCGGGTTGGCAAGCAGCCGCGCTACCCCCGCGCTAAGGAGACGACCTCACAGAACAACACCTATAGATATTTTGCCATATTCTCAATGTTTTATTAACTAGGATTTATTTTATATCCTTTACAGATACATAAATAGATATTCTCAACATATTTCAAGTGGAACTGCAGAAGGGCTTAAAGTTCTAAAACACTAAAGAATATAAAAGTGATTGGTAGATCAAATTCTTAAAGCCATATTAGGATAGGATTAGTATTAAAAGCGGCACTGAACCATAGAAGGGATGCGTTGAGAAGAGACACCGGGCGGCTGGAATTCGGAGCAACGGTACAGCTATGTCAGGATCCCAACTAATACTAGATTGAGACTTCCAAACAAACTGGAGATCCCGTCCCACCAAGAATCGATCACTCCTAAACAGCTGCGACCACCTTTACGCCTTCTACGCTGCACCGAAGCATCACAACCGACACGTACAACCCTGCGGCGAAGAAAAGGACTAACAGAACGGCATATAGTAACGGGAAATTCCGATTATTCGCATAGAGTCCCAGGAAGATGGCGAAAGAGCCATCAGTCAGAGTCGCCGGGGATCAAACACGGGACCTCCCAAATCCGAGTCGCAGAAGTTAAATTAAAACACTGATAAATAGTTGAACATCTACTGATCCAGGTGTTTCTTATCATTTAAGGGAAACTTAAGAGTGAAATTTTGACTATGATGGACCGAAAAATCGAAATTTATTTTTATAGCGAATAGTTGGGCATCTATAAAGAATTAAATTTAGCTGCTCTCCTCTTGCTTCAGGCTCTACAGCCATTTACAATACATCGCTTCCCTATCATACCATTACTTTAAACAGCGTTTTTCTCAAAACTACATATTCTATCTGCTATGTATATTTTACATACGTAATAGAGAAAGCAAAAAAAACGGTATTTAGCTATACAGATCTGTTGTGGCTAACACCCGCCGGAAGGATGCCCTAGGTCGCAAGCAAGGCCAGCAGATTCGCGCGGAGTTCCCTAATTTTTCCAAGTCCCACCCGACCAAGAAACTTTAAGATTTATATTTATATGTATACATTCATACATAATATTAATCATGTAAATATATTTAATACCTATACACCAGTATTTTAATAAAAATCGTCATTGTTTGGAAAATCAAAAACTGCGAAAAATGTTGCACGTAAAGGGTAGTTGGGGATGGATGGATCTTCTTGAAAATTGTCGTGACGCATTTTTGGAATATACTGAAAATATATAACAGATTTAGTATTTATACAACTTTTATTTTTTACTCATGCAAGCGACCGCATGTGAGATTTGTGGTGGACAAAGCGCGCAGGGGCGGGTTTTCTCCGGGTTCTCGGTCTCCCCTGCCATTCCAACAGTGCTCATATTCATGCCATGTATCATTAGTGACATCGCCCGTGGTTGTAAAAATGTTCGTTAAATACTATCATTAAAAAAAACAAACAAACAAACACACGCACAGACCGTGTGTATACAGTAGGTAGAGAAGGTGAAATTGTATTCCACCCAAACATTCGATATCGAGTTCTCAGCGCAAGGATATGCTTTCAGGTCCTTGAATATAAAAAAACAAAAATTAAAAAATAATTTTAGAAAAAAATCCGTCTGTATGCGTATCAGTGCACAGTATAGCTCAAAAACTAAATGACCTTTAAATATCAATTTCGGTATTTAAGGCTAGAATCTTCCAATTCCAATCCCCCAATTCCAAACTACGCTTTAAATGATTTTTTATAGCTTTATTTTCTTTAAAATGGCTCAAATGATTTTGATTGAACATATTTACATGACAAATAAATTCCTGAGGTTTTAGGGGATAGCCTCTGAAGACCTTTTCACTCTACATGAATTTGACGTCACTGGTAAACCTTAAGAGACAGACAAAAGTTTATTACACAAAATATAGTAGATCTCGTTATAACACACAACTTATGTGATATACACTTTTTGTAAGGTTAACCGTTTTGAAGATATTCCTTTTATTGGTTTCTCTTTTTACTTACAAGTTTCTCAAACGGGAGGTCATATTTCGTTTCATCTCTTCTTTACGCCTGACCGTGCAAAGCGAACTGAATTTCAATTGTTTCACATTGCATTTTAAAATATTTGACTATCTCTTTAGCCTAATGAATTATCTTATTTCATTTCTACTTATACGGAATAAATGCAACCATTTTTGCTGAAGTTTATCTCAATTACCACCATGAACAATAGTTACAATTTATGTGAGTTTAGAGAAATCGATGTGAATGGAAAACATCAGATTTTTATAACATGATTTTATTAAGTGGTACTCAAAGCATGCATTTCAGGTGAAATGTTGATATCGAATTGTTGGGTGGAAGGTAACATCATCTCTATGTACGAGTACTATGTCCGTGAGGAGGAGAAAATGGTACATTTTTGTAAAATAGATTGAACAATTCATTAACAACATGTCGGCACGGCATTAAATTCCTCAACTGACTCGCATGTTTCTCGGTAAACCACCAGATCTCAAATTATTTTGAGATGACATACCTCAGTGGTGATTTACAATAACTTAAGTATTTCAAGTACCGGGCTTCATAGTTTAGCCAACTGTTAGTGTTAATTTAATTTTTTTTTTTCACACAAGCCGTGTGTAGGGCAGGAGTGAATAGGTAATGTAGACTGACAAATTCAATACCAGAGCCGGGATTTGAACCGCGGATCTCCAGTTCTCTAGCCGGTAGATGTAACCACTGAGCTATCAAGGCAATATTCCGGCATAGCATTAAATTCCTCAACTGACTCGCATGTTTCCCGGTAAACCACAAGGTGATCCCAAATTATTTTAAAAAATAAAATGTGTTATTTATGGACGCTCTTTAACTGCTGTGGTTCTCAGCGTCCCATTTTATATTGGGCTTGAAAGACCGCTTAATTTTGCTCAGAGGTCTCTCTATCAGGCTTGAGGCTCGTTTACGTGCCGTAAATCTACGACACGGGACCAACGACTTTACTTCCCTTCTGAAGGAAGCCATGCTAAGGATTTTTACGCCCGAAAAAAATCCATCGTCCTCCACTGGGTTTGAACCCGCGACCTTGGGTATATGAAGTTAGCATAAATTATTTTAAAATGAACTACAATGTCATAAGTACTTTAAGTCATAGTTTAGCCAGCTATTAGGATTAATGTTAATTTAATTGTTTTTTCACATAAGCTGTGCAGGACAGGAGTTGGAGAGGTAGAGAGAATGAAAATTTCAATACCTGAGCGGGCTACTCTAACCACTAAGCTATCATGAAAACTTGCCGGCAGGGTATTAAAATCCTCAGCTGATGCACCGGCATGTTATAATGGTGTTTTTTTCACACACGGCGTGTGTGAATAAACAATTAAATTACATTAAGTAAAATAGTTTGCATAGCCATCAATAAACGACAGAGGGTAGGGAAAGTCATATGAATTAAGCACATCAAATTGTTTTCTTTGAATGTAGTATACAGTATGAGAAATTCCATCGCGTCATGAACAAAGTATAATAATGATAGTAAAATAGCCCAGGGCCAAATATTTTCGTCCTTTGTAGTCCAAAATCCCGGGGTTTATTTCAATTTCCACACCACATTTCGTGCCGTCATTTCCAAGGAACGGTTCCAATGCCACCCAGAATGGAATTAAGTTAATAAACCCAGTTGGAGAAGCTCTTGGCCATGTAGGAGGTCTCACATATTTTGTCGGAAGTTAAAAGCCGAGGTAGTTTAGAAACAAAAATGACTATTTTTACTACCCCTATTTTGGGTTTTAAATAAAATACAGTGTCTCTTTTAAAGGCTTAAAGAAAGAACAGCTTCCCATTTGAGGGGAATGCTGTGTGATGTGCTGCCGGACATTGTGTGTCCATGTTTTATGTCTGGTGTAAACCTTTACAACGGTTGAAATGTGACCGCTGCCTTTCCTTTACAGACACATGAAACTAAATGGGAAGTTGTATCACATCCACTGCCTCTTTGCCTTCAAAAGCTTCACTTAATCATTATGTACGCGTCAGAATATTTTAGTTACTGCTTTTACACATAAAAAACATTTACAAAGCTTTGTAAACATCTTTACTGTTAAGATAGCCACTCCCCATGGCCACGTTCTCTGAAGTGTCTCGCTTTGGTGCTTCGTGGCGCAGGGGATCGTGGATTCGAGTTCCGCCTTGGTCATGGGTGTTTGTAAATGTATGTATGTAATGTATGTAATGTATGTAATGTATGTATTGTATGTAATGTATGTATCGTATGTATTGTATGTAATGTATGTATTGTATGTAATGTATGTATTGTATGTAATGTATGTATTGTATGTAATGTATGTATTGTATGTAATGTATGTATTGTATGTAATGTATGTATTGTATGTAATGTATGTATTGTATGTATTGTACGTATTGTATGCATTGTGTGTATTGTGTGTATTGTATGCATTGTATGTATTGTATGTAATGTATGCAATGTATGCAATGTATGCAATATATGCAATGTAGTATTGTATGTATTGTAATGTAATGTATGTATGTGTGTGTATTAGAAGCCAAATGAAATATAGTAACAAATAGGAAAAAAATGGAAATATTAGGGGAAAAAAAGAACATGTGCATCTATCCTAAACTAGCAGCAAATTATCTTGTTTTACTTTCTCTAGCACGTACAATGTTCATAGTACCTAGAGAAGATATAGTATTCCACCTAAAAATTCGATGTCGAGATTTCATCGGAAATATATGCTTTGAGGTAACCCTGAGTACTATTTAATCATTTTTAGAAAAAGGTTCCAGTGTATGTGTGTGTGTAGAGGGGGCACCATAGCTCCAAAACGAAAATACCCTTAAATACTAAATTTAGAATTTATATTTAGTATCTTGCAATGTTGCGACACGAAGATTGTCAAGAAAATCTGCCAACCTCCAACTATCCTTTACATGGAACATTTTTTTGAAAATGTCTTTTTCTGAAAAATGGCTAACACTTTTGATTATAATACCGTATTAAACATATTTACATCACAAATAAAATAAATAATTTGAATTTTCTTGGAACAGCCTCTGAAAACTACTTCATTCTGGATTTTTTTTTTTTTTTTTTTTTTACAGAATTTTACATAAAGGATAAACCGTAAGATGTAGACAAATACTTACTACATAAAACATTTTCTTTTAATTTTAGAGCTGATCGCTTCTGAGATATTCTTGGTTTCAGCTAAATATTTCAGCTTTAAAATACTAAAACTTTTGTCTTACGGGAATTTGTCAAATCCTGGCAAAGGAATTTCAATCATATAACAACAGGACTCTGGCTTTAGACTAATGTACTCCCTTGTTTTCCTTCTTCTTACAAGAAAGTAAAAAATAAGACCACTGTCACTTCTTAATAAGCCCTACATTAACCATTCATGCATGGGGATAAAAAATCTAAAACATACAAATTATATACCTACATTAAAATAAGTAAATCTATAAAAAAAGAGTAACCTACATGGGTTTTTATGCCAGTTTTTAATAACTCATATAATCTTCTTTTGCTTTAATAGCATATATTTGTATTTTTACTTCCACGCCATAAAATTATAACGTATCACAGACTAAAACAGGGAAAAGTAAGTTGTTTTCAAACATTGAAATGGGATACAGTTCTTTTCACTTAGATGTCAATTTATCAATATGGATTCCCCACGTTAATAATTTTTTATGCATATATAGATTTAAACTTAGCACAAGTTTCTATATTAAAATGACAATTTATGGTAATGATTTTATACTAAATATAATTTCTTATTTACTTATTTATACCCCGTCTCGAATATATATCTTACACTGTAGAGCGACAGATGTGTAAATAAATGCTTCTACGTATTAGATTTTATTTTCTGTAAGGCTTGGTATTGCTCTTCGAAGTATCTCGGCGCAGCTTCAGAGTATAATAAGTACACTTGATTTCCAATCAAAAAGTATAATACTTTAGAATAAATACTCAAGCTCTAAGTGTTATTATAAAAACACAAATCCAAAATCTTAACATTGGGAACAACGAACTCTTCTGCATCGACTTCAAGCCGCGTTTTTGGAGATAGAAATATGTATTAATATTGGTATAAATAATATCACTTTTTCACCATTTTAGCCACTAATTTACTCTCTTTAAATGAATCGAAGCTGATGGCTCCAATAAAAATGTATATACTTTTTAATGTTTTTTTTAGTCGAGCATGCAGATAACGCGTCAGGTTTTTTTTTTTTTTTTTTTTTTTTGATAATATTTAACGCCCGCTTGTATTGTTATGGCACCCCAGGCGATGACACATGGAATGAAGATGGAGCCCCGATGGGACGTGATATGCGATGGCGGGGGAACCGAAGAACCTGGAGAAAACCCACCCCTGCACCGCTTTGTCCACCACAAGTCTCACATGTGATTGCTTGGGATCGAACCCTCGCCGCGTTTAGGTGACAGTCGAGTGGTCTGTCCACTCGGCCACGGCACGGCCCCAAAGTGTCAGGCTTAGCCCATAGATACGCCAAGACAGTTTCCCTCTCTATGTCATTACCCATCAAGCTCTTTTTCTTGACAAAATAGCATCAACGTTTGTGTGAGTATAACGATATAACATTTTCTGACAATTAATGGTACTTTGTATATTTTGCGTTAAGGCAGAATGATTTGCATTTTTCTATATGCTCAGTTCATTCATATCATTTATGTATTTATTGAATTAATGATTTGGCGCCTTATTTTCCTTGTGTGGCGTCACTCAAATGTCTTGCGCGCCTTTTCTCTTTTTCATACATGCACAACATAACGACTATAAAAAATTTGGACTGTCTACGTGGTCGAGTGGTCAACGAGTTGACTTCTTCGGGTTCGATTCCCGGCTGGGGCGGGGAATTTTTCTTTAATCAGAATTACTCCCTATCCCCCACAGAGTCTGGAAGTGAAAGTATGTGTATGTGTGTGTATGTGTGTGTGTGTGTGTGAAGAAAATAAAATGATTAAAACCCAACATAAAAAAGCCTGCTGTCAAGAGTTGTTTCTAATGCAAATCTTATATTACCTTAGATGTTAAAGGGGGCTATATCAATAAAACAATACATTAAAATATTTTCTCTGGGGATCGGATTTTTATAATGTCTCGTAGATTTATGTCATTAAAATTATAATGTTTTTCCCTCTACAGTGAAAGATTTTGCTCTTTCTTTAGAAAACTTCAAATTTTAGACACTTCCATAACCAAAACAGATTCTCTGAGAGACTGTTTGTATTTTAAGAATAATTTTTGCGTTAATTAAAATGGGAAGGAATCAAAGGATTGTGAGGTCGAGACAATGGCGATGGAGCCAGACGATGTTGTCACCTCGGATGTCTCCCCATTTGTCTCGTCCTGGACCGTGTTTTATGGCTGCCTGACTGGTCCGGACCACACACGATGGTGCTGCTCCATGTGAGACGTCTTCATTATGTGTAGGAGAAACAGACTGCCTCAACTCCTACATTCTGACCTTCATTTCGGCAAATAACAAGCACAGTGCATATCATGTAAACAGCAATTCTTTTCATTCTCTTTTCTTGATGGGCGGGGAGCGCTTGTGGTCACCAACGATCATTTAACCATCAGAATGTTATATTTCTATTAAATTCACATACACACATACAGTCAATCGGATACCAAGGTCGCGGGTTCAAACCTGGCCCAAACCGATTACTACTTTCTCTACATAGTGTATAGAGAAGGTATTGCACTCACCCAAAAAATTCGATACCGAAATTTCACCGGAAATATATGTTTTAGGGTCTCCTGTATCCAAAAAAAGTATTTTCAGAAAAAGGTGCGTGTGTGTGTCCATGTGTCCGTGTGTCTGTGAACACGATAACTCAAAAACGAAAAGTCGTTAAAATACCAAACTTGGTATTTAAGTTTAGCATCTTCCTGGGATGCGACACGAAGATTTTGAGAAAAATCTCCCCCAACTACCCTTTACATGGAACTTTTTTCGAAAACTTTTGATTTTCTAAAAAATGGCTTAAGGATTTTGATTAAAATGTCATATATTAAAGATATTTACCTGACAAACTGTATATTTTGAATTTTCTGGAAATAGCCTCTGAAGAGCACTTTATTCTGAGTGAATTTTACGGAATTTTGCATAACTGCTAAACCGTAAGAGATAGACAAAAACTTACCATACAAAAACTGTAGAGCACATTAAAACACACAATTTATATTGTATACATTTTTTGGTTTGAGTTGGTCGTTTTTTAGATATTCCTTGTTTTTTGTTTTCAGGTACGAAAAACTTAACTTTTCTCATACAGGAATCTGTCAACTCTTGTCCATACCAGCAAAGGAACTTGTCACAGAGCAACCAGCTTTTGACTATCGCTTTCAGCTATACTACTCCCTTATTTCGCTTCTACTTACAAGGAAGCAAGTAATAACACTATTTATGCTAATTTTTTGTCGATTAGCATGAAATATGTAGAAGCATAAGTTTATTAACAATTTATTACAAAGATTTAGAGAAAGTCATGTGAATGGAACACATCAGATTTTTTTTAATTGCGCTTAAAAGCTACAGCTCCATGTCAGTAGATTTACTGACTTGTAAAGGAACCCCTGCAGGACGAAATTCCAGTGGCACTGCAGGCTATGACACTACTGATACATGGAATGAAGATGGTGCACCGGTGAAATGTGATGGCGGGGGAAACCGGAGAAAACTCACCCCTGCGCCGCTTTGCCACCATAAATATCACATGCGGTCGCTTGGGGTCGAACTTGTGCAGTCTAGGTGAGAGGCGAGGGGTCTAACCATTGGGCCACGCTGCGGCCACCGACAACGATGATATGATGCTGCCAATTGACAATCACTTTAATAAAAAACTATTTTAACACACACATTCACAGACATTTACTCTTTCACACATACTTTCAGACTCTATGGAGGATGCAAAATAATTCTGGGTAAAGAAAAATTCCATTCCTCCAAGCAAGAAACCTGGGGCTCCTGGATTTAGAAGCTAACTCCTAATCCCCAGATCTCAGAGGTAGCCTAGCAAGTTAGATGCCAAATATACAGAAAGCATTAAATCTGATCCAAAAGTACAATATTAAATGGAATTAACTGAAGATGTATTTACATTCTTCGTATGAATTAACATATTTATTTATACAAGTATAATAACCTACACGAGAAAGAGAAAATGGTCAGAACAATAGTGTATTCCAATTCTTTTTAGTTAATTTCAATATTATGTATATACATATATTAAATGCTTTCCTCTACACAAGCCGTATGTAGGACAAAATTGGAAGAGTAGAATCAGGCTGAAAAATGTAATACCAAAGCCGGGATTTGAATCGCAGATCTTCTGGTTACTCTAACCAACTAAATTATCATGGCAATATAGCGCTATGCCATTACTTATCTAGCTGATCCGCATTATTTCCAGTAAACAATAAGTTAATCTCTTGATCGTCAGGTGATTCGGTTAGGTACTGGTCTTCTGATCCCAAGAACGCAAGTTTAAAACCGCCCAGACCCTTAAAATTTAAGTGTGCTAAACAGCAATAGCCGCATATATAAAGATCTACGGGACGTAATTATGGCGGACCAGGGGCGCTGAAATTCCCCAAATTCTCGAATGTTTTCCGGTAAACCACAAGGAGATCTCAAAATGATTTTGAGATGACAGACCCCAATGATGGCTTATAATATCGTAAGTACTTTAAATACTAGTGGATTAGTGGCGGCCCGGGTTCGAACCCAAGCGCCCGCATGTGGGATATGTGGTAGACGAAGCGGCGTCTGGGCAGGTTATCTCCGAGTCTTCGGTTTCCCCCGCCACTCATTCCATCAATTGCTCCATCACCACCTTTTCTATCATCCACTTCCTCATGCACATGACTGGCTACGGGCCGCCACTCGTTCCAGGTTCTCCATTCTGTGGTTTCGTGTCGTTAGCTCCACGACAAGCTTCTGATCCCTAGGAATCACCTTGTAAGTCCTAGGGGGGGGGTGTCAATCCTAAATGTTGGTAAGCCGACTACGAGAAGAAACGAAACCTTAAATACCGGGATTTATAGTTTAACCACCTATTAAGTCAGTCATTATGAACTGTTTTTTCAAGACTATCCGTTTGTAGGGCAGGAATTGGAAACAATCTGAGATCTCCTTGAGATTTACCGACAAAAACGCGAACCAGTTGGGGAAATTAATGGTGGATCGGCTGTTCTCATGTTAGCACAATGGTTAGAGCAACTGGACGGAGACCAAGAAATCCTTGGTTCAAATCCCTGCTTCTTCTTCCACGTGGCTTAGGGTATTAAATAGACCGTTCCGATGAAATAGTCTCTAGCGTCCATCTTTTACGAGGTCAGCCAACGTCTCTTATTCCTCTTAGATTGTACTGGAAGGCTCTTTCACCACTCATCATCATTAAGTGTTCCGTCCATTTCTTGTTGTTTGTTTTAATTTTGTCTTCTTGTGTATTTAATTCTGCACTTATTTGCCCGTTTCGTATTCTTTCTGCTCGTGTGCATCCTTTCACATTCCGCAAAAACAACATATTTGCTCCTGGTATTCTGTTTCTTTCCTTTGATTTTATTATCCAGGTTTAACTTCCATACAACAAAACAGCCATTGTCATATATAGTTTAGGTTTTGTATATTTTCTTGTTTTCCGGCCGAAAATTCTTTTATGGTCCCACAAATTGTTGGAATTTAGATTAGTTGCTACTCCCCCATCGAGCGCCTTCCTAGTTAATGGATAAAGGAACGCCTCCAAAATACAGGGTTATTCAAAAAGAAAGAACAGACTTCAAACTTTTACTGCTTCCAAACTATAAAAGATAGAAGTATGATTCCAGCGTTCATGGAGAGAGAGAAAAGTTTACAATTGAAAAAGTGCGGGGGGTAGAAGTTCCAATCACGGCCGCATTGGCGCTGTTGTTTGTATTATGTCTGTAGTGAAATGGCGGCGACATCACAAGAGAAATCATTTTGTGTGCTGCAATAGCAAAGCTAGAGTCCATTGTTGCAGCTCAACGAGCATTTCGCCGTCAATTTAATAAAAAATCGTCGCGTCACAAGCAAATTTGCGAGTGGCATCGAAAATTCGTAGATGATTGCATGTGCAAAAGGAAAAGCACGGAACGTCCTCGCACATCGGACGTGAATGTCGAGCCCAAATAAATCCACATCACGAGCAAGCAACCAACAATGTTCTAAAACATCATCTGCAGTTATTGCAAGCATTGAATCCAGACGGCCACAGCAAAAGGTACGAATAGTACATTGGCATGTTAGAAGATATGGAAGAAGATAATTTTATTCAGCGATGAATTTTTTCCGATGAAAATTTTTCATGCAAGATGGTGTCCCGCCTCATTTCTCTTACCACGTCCGGCGTTACTTTAATAACACATTTGCAGGACGTTGGATTGGGAGAGGAGGAGCAGATCAACTTTATCGCCAGTGGCCTCCCAGGTCCTCAGATCTCACTCCGTGTGACTTTTATCTATGGGGTTACGTAAAAGACCGTGTTTTTATCCCTTCTATGCCTGGCACTCTTGAAGGTCTACGTCATCGAATTGTTGAAGCTGTAAATTCGATAACTGGAGACCAGCTGATTCGTGTGTGGCAAGAAATGTGCCACCGTTTTGACATAAATATGTCGTGTAACACACGGTGCTCATATTGAATGCATATTATAAAAATGTGTACTTTTCTCTCTCCATGAACGTTGGAATCATGCTTCTGTCTTTTGTAGTTTGGAAGCAATAAACGTCTGATATCTGTTCTTTCTTTTTGAATAAGCCTGTATAGGTGGTACAGAGGAATTGAAATACCAAAACCAGCATCAGCATCTGTACCCAGATTGGGCGGCTGAACTCAAGGCCAAGAGAAAAAGTCATTCTACAGAAGGGAAGCAGGTAAAGTGGCAGCCCCACCACCCAACTATATCTGTACAGCCCTCGTAAGGCGTTCAGATGAAAATAAGATATTTACAAGCGAAGTGGTTCAAATCCCTGCTATGTCATTGAATTTTCAGTCTGACTCTAGTTTTGAGTCATAAGTTCTTTAATTTTTACGATCATCATTCAATCTCCATAGGACTTTAAGGTTATGTTCCACACTTTGGAGAACATTCTGTTCTTCAAAAGCTCATCTTTCTTTCAGATATTCCAAGCCCATAATTAAAATGTAAATATTTATTATCGAAAGGGGACTATAACACGAAACAATTTGTATGCTTGTCGTTAATGTAAGAATTAAAGGGTTGGTTGAGCATTTTCCCTCTGAGATCTAGCTGGGTGGCAGTGCTCGCCTAATCCAGCATGCAGGACGCCCACCAGAGATTTAATTAAAGCGCTGTTGCGTAGCAGGTAGGGGAAGAGGGTGACCTCCCCCTCCGTGTAATTACAAATTATTGGCAAGAGTGTTTAGTGAACTGCCGGATATCCCATCCTGACAGTTATATTGGAATGCCAGGGGGTGCAACTCTTGATTATTGCATTACTAGAAGGCGGTAATAACGCCACCACCCTTCTTGTCACTCCACCCCTCGGCGCAACACTTTGAAATTAGTTGTAATTGGATCAAGCTCAACAACGGACAAGTTATTTGAATAAAAATACTTTCGTTTCGCTACGCTTTCCTCGCGTTTTTTGTCTTCCTTTTCTAGCTGTCAGCGCCTCTCTTCTGTCATCCAGGGAACAATTAGAGATTATTCGAACACGGCCGAAGCCGTAGTGTCGCTACTGAAGATTAACACTTAATGCGTCATAGCTTGTAATATTGGTTAAGCACGCTATGTGTGATGCTTGTGCTATCCAATATTTCGTGAAGCCATTTTATTAACTTTCAAATATTCCAGCGTACTCTTTTGTTCTTATCAGAATTTGGAGTACAATCCAACCATTAATATCACTTCAACTTTACAACAAAAGCTCTGAAGTGGCATTCACATGACTTTCTCTACTTATTGTGTAACAATTTATTCTTACAAAATCGTGTTGCTCTCTCTACTTCATGATAATTGAGATTTTATTACATACTTCCTTATAAATATAAGGGAAGTAAGGGAATACACTAGGCTACGGCGATAATCAAATATTTTAAAATCTATCGCTATGTGATGCAATTTCGGATGACCAGGATGAAAAAGGTGAATAAAAACTTCATATATGAAAAATATTTAAGTATTGGACAATTTAAAATAACATTAACAAGGAATATCTCGGAAATGATTAACTCCACAAAAATGTGTACGATATATCTAATTTGTGTGCTTTAAGACATATACACTTTATGTGCACTAATGCTTTGTGTGTGTGTGTGTGTGTCTGTCTGTCTGTCTGTCTGTCTGTCTGTCTGTCTGTCTGTCTGTCTGTCTGTCTGTCTGTCTGTCTGTCTGTCTGTCTGTCTGTCTGTCTGTCTGTCTGTCTGTCTGTCTGTCTGTCTGTCTGTCTGTCTGTCTCTCTCTCTCTCTCTCTCTCTCTCTCTCTCTTACTGTAATCCAGAATGAACGGGTTTGAGATGCTATTACCAGAAAGTTCAACATATAGGTATATTTTAATTGCCATATCGCGGTATTTATATCAAAACCCTTAGAGTCATTTTTGATAAAACCAAAATTTTCAATTTTCACACATATACAACACATACCCACGGACTTTTCTATTTTTTATAACTCAGGGTACCTCAAAACATATATTTTTAGTAACATTATTGGTATCGAGTTGGGGGAATACGATACCTTCTTTACCACTATGTACGTATACTACTATACATGGTATGGAAAGTAAAAATCTAGTACAATTCTACACTGTTTCGCTGACATGGGAAGAAACAAATGGCATCCACAGGACTTGAAAAGCATGACAAAAGTGCTGAACAATAACGAATATCTCGGAAATAGTTGATGTCGCAAAAAAGTTTTGAAATAAATTATGTGGTTTAAAGATAGGTATCTACATTTCCGTATAGGTCGTTTTCGTCTATCGATTAATTTTACCACTTATGCAAGATTGCATGCAATTCCTTCCCAATGAAGAAGATTTCCCAAAATATTCCAAGAAAGTTTAAGATGTTTATTTTATTTCTCATGTAAGTATATTTTAAAATATAATATTTCAATAAAAATGTTTGCAAAATGTTCCATGGAACATGTAGTTTACAGAAGGATAGAGATTTTCTTAAAAACCTTCATTTCGCATCCTAGGAAGATGTTGAACTTCAATACTCAGTTTCATATTTAAGTAACCTTTCATTTGTGTGTTAATCCGTTCACATACTCATGAACACGCGCCTAGCGCGCGGATCTTTTTCTAAAGATGCTCCTATTTGGTTCAAGGTGCCTAAAACAGACGTTTCCGATGCAACCTTGACATCGAATTTGTGGGTGTAATGCAATACTCTGTCTACCTATATGTACTTGATAGAGCAAACAAAACTGTCTAATGTTTTGTATTCACATGGCTTTCTCTGACGTTAATCTTTATTTTTGCAGAGCTTCTACAAATTATTCTTAGCAAAACTTATTTTTCTGTCTAATTCTGTTAATAGAGAAATAGCTTTCAGAATTGTGTGCATGTTGATCTTTGATTTGACCTAATTTACATAACTACTCATACAGTTTATAAAGCGGTTATATGATTCTAATGTCCACGTAAAAGTGGGAAATAAATTATCCAAAATTATCTACACAACTAAATGACTGTAGATTTTGTTATACCACCAACATTATTCAAAATATATTTTAAAGATGTGTTAAGAAACTTGAATATTGAAATTAATCACAAAACTATCTATACTTCATTATTTGAAGACAACCCGATCATTATGGTACAATCAAGATGGTGTTGAATTTATGACACAAACTTGTAGATACTTTTGATGGTTGAATATATCATTTTGGAACAGAAATTCGACAAGAAAAAATATTGAACATAATAAAGGATGTAGTAGAAGGCATTTCAACATATGGGGGGAGAGGAGTTGGTCTATAAGTGAAAATATGGTAAAATTTCTGATGTGTTCCATTCACACAACTTTCTTTAGTTGTTGTGCAACAGATTTTTCTTACAAAACTTCATCCGTCTTTCTACATCGTACTAATCAAGATAAACAGAAAATGGCAGAAATTGTCGTATTAATTACTTCCTTATAAATATAAGGGAATACACTAACTAGGCTAAAGCGATAGTCTAGTGTTTTAAAAACTGGTTGCTAAGTGATTGAAATTAGTTTCTTTGCATGGTCAGGAGTTGACAAGGTTCAAGTATTTTAAAACTAAAATTAATAACCAATATCTCGTCAATTCCACGAAAAAAATGTATATGACATAATTATGTTTTAAAATATCTACATTTTTTGTGCAGTACGTTTTAGTCTGTCTGTCGTTGTTTACCAACTATGCAAAAGTCATAGAATGAAGAGGTTTCCAGAGGCTAGTCGATATATATATATATATATATATATATATATATATTTTATTTGCCATGTAATATCTTTAATGTACGACGTTTTAATAAAAATCGTTGGAACTATTTTTGAGAAGATCAAAAATGTCTAAATATTTTCCATGTAAAGGATAGTTTTTGATGGAGTAATTTTCCTCAAAATCATCGTGTTGCATCTTTGGAAGGTATTAAACTTAAGTCCAAGTTTAGTGCTTTGCCGACTTTCGTTTTTGAGTTATCGTGTACACACACACACACACACACACACACACACACACAAACGCTGATCTTTTCCCTAAAACGTGTATTTCCAGTGAAATCTCGGTATCGAAATTTTGGGTGGAATGCAATGCATTTTCTACCTACTATATACTTTGTACTGCTAGAGAAATAGAAAGTAAATAATGAGAAAATAAGCATGCTGGCAGCAGAAGTGGACCGATTGAGAAGGACCATGACAATATCAAGAATTCAATATATCAGGAATGATTATAGTATAAGACTGGAAACGGATGCAGAAGAGAGATTAGAAGCAAGC
Source organism: Hymenopus coronatus (assembly GCA_030762935.1). Lineage (NCBI taxonomy): Eukaryota > Metazoa > Arthropoda > Insecta > Mantodea > Hymenopodidae > Hymenopus > Hymenopus coronatus. The sequence continues at coordinate 59,942,116 of CM060888.1, read as the reverse complement.
ACTTTAAAATGGTATCGGCACTTAAGAGAAAGAGGGGAAAAAGATAGCTATATAACGCTATTAACTGGAGAACTCCTAGGAGAAGAAAACGAGAAAGGGCACACTTGACATGGATGGATGAAGCCAATAAACCCATGCAGAGATGAGGATGAAGAAGGACAATGGCAGGATAGAACAAGTGCGCCAGGAAGTAAAGGGAACCACTGAAAAGTGGAAAGGCTGTAACAGTAAATAAAACAAGTAAGAAATAGTTTCATCAGGCATTTCGTTGTAGGTACAATGAAATCTTATTGAGTCAACCTTAATTACCAGATTTTAAAATCAGGCAACTATAATAAGCGAATAGCACTCGTCCTTTTAGAATATAATGAAGTATTCAAAATGCAAACAAACATTGACACATATTTGGAAAATGGCTAATGCCAGAAAAAATGTTCAATTATCTCTTTTAAACAGATCTACATTTGTTGTGTAGTACGTTCTTTATCTCGTTATATAAAATTATACAGCATTATTAGGAAAGAAGAGACCTTCACAGTCTATCCCCAGAAGATTATATAGGTACATTGTATATACATACATGCTAGAGAAAGTAAAAATGCAACACAAACATTTTCATCTTCGTGTGTGTGTGTGGTGTGTGTGTTTATATGTGGAAAGCATAACTAAAAAACGAAAATACCGTTAGATACCAAACTTCGTATTCATGTTTAATATCTTCCAAGAATGCGACAAGATGATTTTTAAGAAAATCCCCAAACCAAAACTACCATTCCATAGAAAAATGTTTAAAAATTTTGTTTTTCTCAAAAATGACTAACGATTTAGAAAGTATTAACGATATATTAAAGATATTTACATAACAAAAAATATTATATCGTGCATCTTCTGGCAATAGCCTCTAAAGCCCTCTTTATTCTGGATGAATTTTGCATAAATGATACATCGTAGCTAAGAGATAGATAAAAACTTGCTACACAAAAATGTAGATCTTGTTAAAAGACATAATTTATGTTACGTTTTTCCTTGTAGAGTGGACCGTTTTAGAGATATTCCTTGTTATTGGTTTCAATGTTAAACTTCTTAACTTTTCTCAAACGGAAAGACAACTTTCGTTTCGTCTCTCTTATTTTGCTGCTGGCCATGAAAAATGAGCTGAACTTCAATTGTTTCACATAGCGACTAGCTTTTAAAATATTTGACTATCGCTTTAGCCTAGCATATCCCTCTTGCTTCCCTTCTGCTTACAAAGAAGCAAGTAATAAGACCATTTCTGCATTCTTTATCTCCATTAGCATGATGTAGATAAAAGAATAATCGTGTATAAAAATAGTTTATATGTGGAATACCTAGATAAAGTCATGTGAATGGAACACATCAGGTTTTTGGAAGATACTGAACTTAAATACCAACGTAGACATTTTGTTATGATGTTTACACACACACATAGTGATCTTTGTATATAATATTATATTCAGGGTTCCTCAAAACGTGTATTTTCGTTGGAATCTCGACAAAAACGTTTAATGGATACAATACTTCTTCTTTCTTAACTTAGGTGAAAGTCAAGAACTCTACAGTGCTTATAATGATTGAGTAAAATTCGCTTTTTGCCTTCTCTACTTCCTACAGTGTATGTAGGTAGAGACGGTTCTGTCCAAAATTTGATACCGAGATTTCACTGAAAATACACGTTTTAGAGTCCCCTGAATCCAAAAAAGAAAAGGGTTATTGTGTGTGTGTCTGTGAATAGCATTATTCAAAAGCAAAAAGTCGCTTAAATAACAAAGAGTGTGACAAGAATATTTTCAAAAAAATCCCCCCATTTCAAACTACCGTTTACAGAAGAAAATGTTGACTTTCTCAAAAATGTCCATTGATTAAAATACGTATATCAAAGACGGTTATTTACATTAAAAATAAAATGTACATCTTGACTTGGTTGAGAATATCTTCTGCAGTCCTCTTCATTCTGAATGCCTTTTACATAGATGATAAACCGTAAGAAACCATAAAAACTTACTACACAAATATGTAGATCTCGTAAAAAATACATTTATATCAAATACATTTTTGTTGCGGAGCTAATCATTTTCGAGACATTCCTTGTATAGGGTTAAATTTTCCAATACTCATATTTTTTCTCAAACGGGAAGTCGTCTTTCGTTTGTCTTTAATTTCACTGCCGGATATGCAAAGTGAATTGAAATTTGAATACCATATTGATCAGAATTGAAATATTTGGTTAAGATTTTAGCTTATTTTATTTCGTTAATTGTTTTGCACAAGGAAATATGTAATAAAACCATTTCTGCTTGATTTATCTTGATTAGCATGAATTAAATAGAAGAATAAGCTTTTACAAGAATAGTTGGTTGCGGCATAGGTGGAGAAAGTCATGTGAATGTAAAACATCAGATTTTTATTCCTTGGATAGCATTCCACATTTCAAACCACTTGCTGTGAGTTCCTGCACATATTGAGACAGTGTTGCCAATCTCGTCTTGCATCTTGGCTAACCTTCAAAATACAGCGGAAAAGGAAAAGGAATTACACACATACCAAAGAATCTACCATTGGTTTCTCTCTCTCTCTCTCTCTCTCTCTCTCTCTCTCTCTCTCTCGTTTTTCTGGCATTCTCGCAAACTGTGTGCGGCATTAATTAAAACATTAAAATATTCACCAGAAAACATGTTTAACGAAGCTTCGTTAATTATAAAGTTGCTACAGGATTTCCATGTCCTCCACTATTCTCGCTGCCGTCTAAATTAATTACTGCTGTGAGCCATAAGAAAAGATGACAATCTCATTAGACCTTCCAGCTTTGCAAGCGATTCTTCGTATCGATGATATCCGTGCCATCTATGTCCGTAGTTCATTGCTTTTAAGAGTGAAAATGCGGTACCTTTTCATCACGAGGACAAACGAAAGTAATAACAAACCATGCAGCATAAATAAGCATGTCTACAAGAGCATCCATTTATAAATGAGACAAGTTTTGTTATTTGTAGAATGTTGTTAGAACTTTTACTTTCTGTAGCATGAATGTACAATGTGCATAGGAGATAAAAAAACACGATAAAAGTTTTGCATTCTCCAACGACGAGAAAAATCTCCGCACCACAAACTACTCTTTACATGGAAAAAAGTTTAAGTTTCTGAAAAATGGCTCAAACGATATTGATTAAAATACGATATTAAACATATTTGCATGACAAATAAAATGTATATCTTGAATTTTCTGGGAATAGCCTTGAATGATTTTTGCATAACTGGTAAACCGTAAGATATAGACAAAAACTTTCTACACAAAAAATGTAGATCCCGTTAAAACACACAATTTATGTTACATACACTTTTTCTGGAGTTGACCATTTCTGAGATAGTTTTTGCTATTGGTTTCAGTTTTAAAATACTTAAACATTTCTACTATCGCTTTAGCCTAGTGCACTACCTTATTTTCATTTTACTTACAAGGAAGCAAGCAGGTAATAAGACCATTTCTGCTAAAGCTTGTATCGATTAGCTTGAAATAGAGGAAAGAATAAGATTTTTAAGTATAATTTGCTACAGAGAAGTCGAGAAAGTCATGTGAATGGAACGCATAATATTTTTCCTTACTAATAGGTATTTAGACCAATCTGAAGGCCAAAAATGTTGCAATGTCTCAAAAAATTAACAAACATAGGTATATAAAAGTCGTTAGTACTCATTTAGAAGTATAGTTTGTCGAAAGCCCCCTAAAAGTCCCCACGTGCTCATCCCGCTAGCCCCCCTTAAACCTCAACAACATATAAAAAGTATCAAATGCAAAATTTAATTAGCAATAAAGGTCTAATATATATATTTGTAACCGTTTGTGTAAACCTAGCTTTTTATTTAAGCCTTCCCTGTGTAAATTTTTCTCTCTTCTGGAATTTTCCAAAATAATTCAAATAAAATATTTAGAATGGAATATATGAGCAGTATGACATGGAAGGCGCGCGCACCGTGTTGCGCTGACATATACACGGCGCGGCTTACAAGCAAAAATTGTGATTTTTTTTCCCTCCAAGATGTTTGTTATGTCAAAACAAATGCTTATACACATTTTATAACGCGAGTACGATTAGTTCGCGAGTTATTTACGTATTAATAAGAGCATCGGATGGGCTGACGTTCTTTCAAATTCTTAAAGTAATAATCCGTTGGTTTGGAATTTTTTTTTCTGATAGTCCAGCCAGCAGACAACCGTATTAAAAGGACTATAAATGTATCATATATAGTGTCAATAATAGCGCCTTGAAGAGTTGTAGATCTAAAGTCTAGATGGAGCTTCCAGCCCAATAATATGCCAGAATCGGGCACTGTCCACAGTTTAATGCAGTGGTGTCGATCTGTTTGTTGTCTATTGCATGTGCTCGATATTTCTCCGCGTGTTATAATAACGTCTGCGTTGTGGAGGCATTGCTGCAGGAATGGCAAGTTTGAACCGTGTTATCAGCGTAAAACGGAAGCGCGCCGCGTAGCGAGTAGTAGAACACCTAATACGAGCGACTATGCGACTCTCGACTCCTTGGCACAGCTCGCTAAGAGCCTTGGCCTACCGCCCGGCCGCTGCGTCCCCCATCTCGGTCCATTATAGACGTCATGAATGGGGTGCAGTATTGAGACGTGGTCAGTTAATGCGGTCTGGAGCCGCTACTTCTCCATCAAGTAGCTCCTCAATTAGCCCCCCAGGGACCTCACCCCAGCCAATCTCCACGCCGGTACTGGGAATCGAACCCAGGTCTCTCGCTTGACAAGCAGCAACGCTACCACCGTACTAAGAAGAAAGGACTATGTGATAAATGCGAAATAGTAGCAGTTATTACGTGTGGATGGTGCACAGTGAAATTATGTTTCACAGATTTTTTTGCAGGACATATGTTCAGGAATAATAACCGCATTTGTAGATGTGTAGTAGTCCAGAGAAGCTTCAATTAAGGTAAGAAATTTGATTTCTTCTCACATAAAAACAAACGACACCCCTCCACCGCTCTTATTAATATGTCAATAGCTCCCGAAATAATTGCACTCGCGTTATAAAATTTTGTATTAGCACTGTTTTGACATAGATATGTCGGAAGAAAAAAAATCACATTTTTATCTGCCCCATGGGAATGTTTGCTTGTTATCAGCTGCTCATTTATATCTCCCTACCCTTTGCTCTCCCATTATCTGCTCACTATCTCTTATTGTTCATATAAATATAGAACTATATACAAAGAAGAAAATTGAGATTCCGTTCTACAACTTTTATTTGAAGTATTTTAGAAAATTTTAGATAATCAGACACTCTGACCAAAAATTCGAAACCGAGATTTCACCGGAAATATATGTTTTAGGGTCCCCAGTATCCAAAAAGGCATTTTCAGAAAAAGGTCCGTGTGTGTGTCCGTGAACACGGTAATTCAAAAACGAAATGTCAGTAAAATACCAAACTTGGTATTTAAGTTTAGTATCTTCCAGGAATGCGACATGAAGATTTTGAAAGAAATCCCCCACCCCAAACTACCCTTTACATGGAACTTTTTTCGAAATCTTTTATTTTCTTAAAAATGACTAACGATTTTGATTAAAATATCGTATACTAAAGATATTTACCTAACAAATAAAATGTACCTATATCTAGAATTTTCTGGGAATAGCCTCTGAAGACTGCTTTATTCTGGATGTATTTTACGGAATTTTGCATAACTGCTAACCCGCACGGGATGGACAAAAACTTACCACACAAAAAGTGTACAGCACGTTAAAACACACAATTTAAGCTATATGCATTTTTATCGTGGAGTTGATAAATTTTGAGATATTCCTTGTTATTGGTTTCAGCCTTAAAAAACATACTTTTTTCATACAGGAATTTGTCAACTCCTGTCCACACAAAGGTTCTTCAGTCACATAGCAACCAGTTTTTTAATATCACTTACTCCCTTATTTAGCTTCTACTTACAAGGAAGCAAGTAATAAGACTATTTCTGCAAATTTTTTTCTTGAATAGCATGAAGTAAATGGAAGCATGGGCTTTTTAACAATAATTTGTTTCAGAGATGCAGAGAAAATCATGTGAATGGAACACATAAGAGTTTTTAACAATAATTTGTTACACCGATATAGAGAAAGCCATGTGAATGGAACACAGAGTTTTTTTCATTCAGGATTCATCGAAAAATTCATTTCTGGTGAAACAGAATTTTTTGTTAGAATACAATGCCTTCTCTATCTATTATGTATATCAGTGTTAGGAATAACTATAACTGCCTATAGGAAGACAACTATGAAATATTCATCCAAGATGGAAAATCGCCAATTACCTGTTACAGATGTTACTTGGTCTATATAGAACGAATCGTCTCCGTCTTGCTTTCTCACTTTCATTCTCCAACTTTCCCTACCTCTTTTCTCCATCTCCGCGTCTCACTCATTTATTACTTTCTCTATACTCACTATGTACATAGTATATAGAGAATGTATTGTACTCCACCAAAAAATTCGATACCGAGATTTCACCGGAAATATATGTTTTAGGGTCCCCTGTATCCAAAAAAAGTATTTTCAAAAAAAGGTCCGTGTGTGTGTCCGTGTGTCTGTGAACACGATAACTTAAAAACGAAAAGTCGGTAAAATACCAAACTTGGTATTTAAGTTTAGTATCTTCCAGGGATGCGACATGAAGATTTTGAGAAAAATCCCCCCACCCCAAACTACCCTTTACATGGAACTTTTTTCGAAAATTTTGATTTTCTAAAAGATGGCTCTAACGATTTTGTTTAAAATATCGTACATTAAAACTATTTACCTGACAAATAAAATGTATATTCTGAATTCTCTGGGAATAGCCTCTGAAGACTACTTTATTCTGGATGAATTCTTCATAACCACTAAGCCGTAAGAGATGGACTAAAAGTTAACCCATAAAAAATGTAGAGCACACAATTTATGTTATATACATTTTTTTCGTGCAGTTGATCGTTTTTGAGATATTCCTTTTTCTTGGTTTCAGCTTTGAAAAACTTATACTTTTCTCATACAGGAATTTGTCAACTCCTGTCAATACAAAGGAAGATCAGTCACATAGCAACCAGTTTTTGGCTTTCACTTTAACCTTGGTATTTCCTTATTTCGCTCCTACTTACAATAAAGCAAGAAATAAGATTATTTCTGCTAATTTCTCTCGATTAGCATGAAATAAATAAAAGATAAGCTTATTAACAATGATAATTTACAGAGATATAGAGAAAGTCATGTGAATGGAACACATCAGATTTTTTTTTACTTTCTCTATACGCAATTCGATACAGAGATTTCACCGGAAATATATGTTTTGGGGTCCCCTGAGTCCGAAAAAAATAATTTTTACTTTCTCTAATCCCATATGTACAATGTACATAGTGTATAGAGAAGGTATTGCACTCCACCCAAAAATTCGATACCGAGATTTCACCAGAAATATATGTTTTAGGGACCCCAATATCGAAAAAAAAGCATTTTCACAAAAAGAGCCGTGTGTGTGTGTGTGTGTGTGTGTGTGTGTGTGTGTGTGTGTGTGTGTGTGTGTCTGTGAACACGATAACTCAAAAACGAAAAGTTGGTAAAATACCAAACTTGGTATTTAAGTTTAGTATCTTCCAGGGATGAGACACGAAGATTTGGAGAAAAATCCCCCCACCCCAACTACCCTTTACATAGAACTTTTTTCGAAAATTTTGATTTTCTCAAAAATGGCTCTAACGATTTTGATTAAAATTTCGAATATTAAAGATATTTATCTGACAAATAAAATGTATATCTTGAATTTTCTGGGAATAGCCTCTGAAGAGTAGTTTATTCTGGATCAATTTTACTAAATTTTGAATAACTGCTAAACCGTAAGAGATGGACAAAAACTTCCTACACAAAAAATGTAGAGCACATTAAAACATACAATTTATATTATATATACATTTTTTTTCGTGGAGTTCGTTGTTTTTGAGACATTCCTTATTTTTGTTTTCTGCTATGAAAAACGTATATTTTTCTCATACAGGAACTTATTAACTCCTATCCATATAAACAAAGGAACTTCATTGACATAGCAACCAGCTTTTGACTATCACTTTAACCTATGGTAGTCCCTTATTTCGTTTCTGCTTACAAGGAAGCAAGTAATAAGACTATTTCTGCTAATGTTTTCTGATTAGCATAAAATAAATAGAAGTATAAGCTTTTTAAGAATAATTTGTTGCAGGGAGATAGAGAAAGTAATGTGAATGGTACACATCAGATTTTTTCTTCTTTCTATTCCTTCGCCTTTCTCCTTCTCTCCTCCTTAGTACTCCTCATGTTGTCCCTCTTTCCCTTTACTCATAACATTTCCATGTGCTTTTTTTTTTTTAAACAGTAATAATACAGTTTTTAAGTTCTCTCTTGCACCCTATACAATATCGAAACTTCACCAGAAACATAAAAACCATAAAAATGAGTTTTTAGAAAAATCTGATTGTTACACTCACATGACTATCTCTAGCTATCTCTAGCTGCGCTACAAACCTCCTAAAAAAGATTCTTCTTCTTTGTACACAATGTTAATTGAGATAAATATTAGCAGAATGTTCTTATTACCTACTTAGTTCCTAATAACTAGAGAATAAGGGAATGTGCTTTGCTAAAGTGATTGTCAAATGTTTTAAAAGCTATCCTGGTGCGATTGTCGTTGCAAGTCACTTCTTTGCTTGTCCGGGAGAGAACAAAATAAAAACAGACACTTCCTGTGTGAGAAAAGTTTAAGTACTTCACAATTGAAACCAATAACAAGGAATATCTCGAAGACGGTTATCTCCACAACAAAAATGTAAAGGACAAAAATTGTGTGTTTTGTCATGAGGTACATTTTTTGTGCAGTACGTTTTTTTTTCTATCTCTTACGGTTTAGCAGTTAAGCAAAATTCATCCAGAATAAAAAGGTCTTCAGAGGCTATTCCCAAAAAAATCGAGATATACATTTTATTTCGGACATAAATAGATTTAATATACGGGATTTTAATCAAAATTGTTAGAGCCATTTTCAAGAAAATCAAAATTTTCGAATTTCTTTCCATGTAAAGGGTAGTTTGTGGTGGGGAATTTTTTTGAAAATCTTCGTGTCGCATCCTTGGAAGATACTAAATCTAAATACCAAGTTTGGTATTTAACGGTATTTTTGTTTTGGGGCTATGCTGTCCACAGATACACACACACACACACACACGGCCTTTTTTTAAAAATGCTTTTTTCGGACTCAGGGGACCCCAAAGCATATATTTCCGGTGAAATCTCGGTATCGAATTTTTGGGTGCATTACAATACCTTCTCTATCCCTATGTACATTGTACATATGGGATTAGAGAAAGTAAAAATTATTTTTTTCGGACTCAGGGGACCCCAAAACTTATATTTCCGGTGAAATCTCTGTATCGAATTTTTGGGTGCATTACAATACCTTCTCTATCCCTATTTACATTGTATATGTGGGGCTAGAGAAAGTAAAAAAGTATACTCAAATAAGAAAATTCGGATAATTACCAAACATGGCATTTAAGCTCCAAAATAGATGCAGTGTCAACTTACAGCAGATGCCTTAGCAGTATAGATAAATCAAAATGGGAGTAGCGAAGTGTGTACTACATAGTCAAACAGGTCAATACAAAAAGAATGGAATGTGTTCAATTCACATGACTTTCTCTAATTACTCTTCAATAAAATATCCTTACTCTTCTCTCTGCTTCGTTCTAATCCTGACATACATAAGCAAAAATGATTGTATTACTTAGTTCCTAAGTAGAAGGGATATTACGGAAAACAATAGGAAGCCGACAATAAAATCTTTTAAAAACTAGCCGTTAGTGATACAATTGAAATTCGCTTCTCTTTATATGAGAAGAATGAAAAATAGTGAATAAAGACTTCCAGTTTGAGAAAAATTAAATATTATGAATTTTAAAAACAATAATAAGGAATATGTCGGAAATGATTAGATCTATAAAAAGTGTATATGCCATAAATTGTATGTTTGATACCTACATTTTTGAGTATTAAATTTTTGTCTGCTTCTCAGGTTTACCAGTTATATAAAAGTAATTTCGAATGAAAAAGACTTCAGAGACTATGTGCAACAAATTCAAGATAAGCATTTTATTTGTCATGTAAATATCTTTACTATAAAGTATTTCATCCAAAATCGTTAGTACCATTTTTAAGAAAATGGTAAGGGTAGTTTGCGTTGGAGCAATTTTCCTGAAAATATTCGTGTCGCATCCATGGAAGATAGATGCTATGAAAATGAAAGAGAATTTAAATTGTTGCGAGTTAATAAATGCTAATGGAGTACAGTAAAGAAACCTAACATGCAAGTATGAAAATTTGGTAGGAGAAGCATACAAATTCATATGAAGAAAACGAAATTGAGTTTTATTTATGGACGCTGTTTAACTGCTATAGTTTTTATCGTTCCACTCTATACTGGGAGCGATAGGTCATTTAATTTTGATCAGAGTCCTCTATTAGACTTGAGATTGTTTTACGATTGTTGTTTCCATACGTATCACTAGATTTTTTTCCAAAGACAGCCATGCTAAGGAATTTTAGTACGAAAATATGCACAGCTCTTCTATACTTATGTATATTTTAATCCGCGACTTCGGGAACCAAATCTAGACTACGGAGAACGACATACACTGGGGAATATCTTAGCTATACTCTTCAAATAAAACGAACGATCTCAAAAGCTTGAAGAAAGTTTAGGAGCTTAAGCTTCATTCGAATGCACAAATCGCAACACCTAAAACTCCAACAAGATATCTAAAACAATGCATCTTCACAGCATTAATAATATAAGGAGCACAAAAAAAGACAACCACCCAGCAACAAAGATCATGCTAAAGATAAAGATAGAGAGGAAGATATTACAGATATTAATACGAGACCGGATAAGAAACACCGGAGTTAGGACGGAAATGAAGGACGCAGCTATCGCAGCGCAAATAGTGAAATGGAGATGGGCAGGTTACACTGTAAAACTCACCCACAATCGTGGACAAACAGCAACAGTATGGAACCCATGAGAAGACTAGAGGGGCCTGGTAGACCGAGAACGAGATGGGAGGACGAAATGACTAGGAACACTGGCAACGTCTGGACGAGGATTGAGAGGAACCGTGACGCCTGGAAGACTCACGAACAAGTGTACAAGAAGTGAAACACTCAGTGCGACCGCGGACCTAGGAAGAAGGGATAATATACTGGAATAGGACGGTGAGCGTGATGTATTTAAGTGTAAAAGTATAAATACATAGGTTAAGAAAATGAAGTAAGACACAAAGGCACGTGAATTCGACATTCATAGCTCAAATGTGAGAAGACCATTCGAGTTACCCTGTTCTTGGAGAGGCCGTTGCCCTTTTGGGATTAAACTCTGTTGTTGTTATTATTATTATTATTATTATTAAACTCATAATTTTCATGCCAAGTGTAATTAAAATACAAATAAAAACTAAAGGAACATGTGAATAAAAACAGGTTATAAAAAGATTACTCAAAGTATAAAAACAATACATTGAACCTAAACAAACGCAGAAAAACTAGATGAGTTCGAGAAAAAGTAACACCAAAGAAAAGAAATAATAAGACAAGGTCAAGCATTGACGACAGAAAAACCTTGTTAAGCAAGAATAGAGCTTAAAGAAAAATAAAGACAAAACAAGCAACAGAAACACAACAGAAAGTCATACCGACAATTAAATACGATAAACGGGAAGAGAAGGCCAGAGAAATCGAGAGTTTGTAGCCCACGTTTGGAGAATGGACCCATTAGGTGGAAGCGTAGGCTTTCTTTAATATGTATATGGAAATTCTTATCGATGGATATCGATGGTTATAATCGACCAGGTCGAATTGCAATTTGTCAATGTCCACCAGACCCACCTGCATTTTGTGCCTCACCCAAAACACGTGTACAAAGTAAACATCGAGAATTGCCACACATCTGTGTCTACAGTAATCCGACCGCTAACCAGTTATCTTCAGAGTGAACCCACTAATTGGGAGACGCACGATCAGTCACAACAATGTATAGCAACAATACACCATTTTAAACTGCCGAGTCTCTTTGACAAAGTCGCCCTCCGTGGTGTAATGGTTACCATCATATACCCAAGGTCGAGGGTTCAAACTCGGCGGAGGACGATGGAATTTTTCGGGCGTAAAAATCCTTAGCATGCTTCCTTCGGAAGGGAAGTAAAGCCGTTGGTCCCGTGTCGTAGATTTACGGCACGTAAAAGAACCTCAAGCCTGATAGAGGCCTCTGAGCAAAATTAAGCGGTCTTTCACGCCCATATAGAATGGGACGCTGAGAACCACTGCAGTTAAAGAGCGTCCGTAAATAACACACCATTTACATTTTCTCTTTGACAAACATTGGGAATTAAAGCATGCGCGCGCATGTTTCTGGAGAGAGAGAGAGAGAGAGTGAGAGTGAGAGTGTGTGTGTGTGTGTGTGCGTGGATCTCTTTTACGATTGCTTTCATCAAATGGGTTTTACTTTCTCCATATAGTACATAATACTTAGGTAGAGAATGTAATGTATTCCACCTAAAAATTCGATACTAAGTTCTCACTGGCAATACATATTATATGGTCCCCTAAAAAAAAAAAAAAATCTGTCTATGAACATAATTACTCAAAAACGAAACGTCGGTTAAATACCAAACCATATTTAATTTTAGCATCCCACCCTAAACTACCCTTTACTTGGTAAACGTTTCGAAAATGTTGATTTTCTCAAAAATGCTTATAACAATTTTGATTAAATTACTGTACATTAAAGGTACTCATAATATGACATCTTAAACGTACATCTTAGATTTTCTGGGAATGGACTCGAAGACCTCTTCATTCTGAATGACTTTTGTATAGCTGGTAAACCGTTAAGCAGACAAAAAGTTATTACACAAAAAATTTAGAGATCTTTAAAAAAAACACAGCTTATGTGATACATAATTTTTTGTGTTGAGAGGAATGATCACTCGAAAAAAATAAGAAATAGGGAACAGAAAACAGACATAAGTAAATTTTCCTTCGCAAATAGAACAATAAATGAATGGAACAAAATACCTACAGATTTACTGGAGACTTTGCCTCAAAGTGTAAATAGTTTTAAAAAGAGACTAAAGAAGAGTGATTTATAGTCAGGATAGTAAATAAAAATATTGCGTTATTGTTACTGTTGTTACAATTATGTATATATTAGTATACTATGATGTCATTGGCATTTTAACGGGGTATTACTCAATTGTATTGTACATTGTATTATTACATTGACAGCGCTGCCACCGGGCCACGCCCTAAGCAGTGAAATAAAGTATCTAATTATTTCCGAATATTTCTTTTTATTGGTTTCAATTTTAAAATGCTTAACTTTTCTCATACGGTAATTTGTCAATTCTTAGTCACAAATTGTTATCACATAGCAATAGCTTTTAAACGTTTGAGTATCGCTTTAGCCTAGTGTTTTCCATGATTTCCCTGGTGCTAATAAGAAATTGATATTTTTCTCCTGTACTCTGTTTATCTTGATTAGCATAAAGTGTACCAAAAAACAGCTGTTGCAGATTAGGTAGAGTCATGTGAATAGAACCCACCGGACTTTTAAACCACCGATTGTCTTTGACAAACATTTGGAATTGAATTTCACACTTAATTTCAATATCAAAGCGCACGCGCGCGCATGAGTGTGTGGTTCTCTTTTACAATTACTTTTATAAAATATGATTTTTATATGTTATACCTTTATCAAATAAATTTGTGGACTGTGTTTATACTGAGCGAGGCCTGACAGAAGGAGTTTTCGCGGATTATCAGTAGGATAATATGATCCGCAAATATTCTTATCGTCCTTTTTGTCACCAGATTCCATTCCCTCCTTCTTCACCCTATACCAAGCATTGGGCTCGTCATCTACCCCGGATATGCCATGAGCTTAGACAACGGTTTTCGTTTTTAACGATACATGAAAAAATAATTGTTGAATTTAATAAGAAAATGAATTGTATGCATTTGACATTATTTTGAGGAATTACACTGTTCAGCAGTATATCTGCAAATTAATTAAATTACAATATAGAATTTCTGGATAGATTACAACACTTTCTATGTATACCATTGTGTAAGTGTTTACGAATAATAACTTTAAAATTATGAACAGAATTTCAGAAACCCATAAGCTAATTTGGGTAGGTGCTGTGGTTTTAGTTTTTGTATATAATATATAAAAATGTGGGTTTAAATACCGATATGCTCTTTTGATGTGATCTTGATCGTAAGTCTGTTATTAATGGGCCAAATGTGTCTTAATTTGTCTTTTTAATTACATTTTTGTTTGTCTTTTGCAAATATCAAGCTGTTTTACGCATTTACAAAGTTCTGTAGCCCTTTGAAGTTTGTAAATTTAATGAACTATACCATTTTTAACAATCTGCAGACTTTAAACGTCCTTCGCATGTAAATTTTAAACTTAATTTATTCCATTTATTACTTTCTCTACACGCAATATGTATAGTGTATAGAGAAGGTATTGTAATGCACCCAAAAATTCTTTACTGAAATACATGTTTTTGGTCCCCTTGAATCCAAAAAAAAGCATTTTTGGAAAAAGGTCCACGCGCGCGTGTGTGTGTGTCTGTGGACAGCATAGCTCATAAACGAAAAGTCCATTAAGTACAAAACTTAGTATTTAAGTTCAGTATCTTCCAAAGATGCGACATTAAGATTTTCAAGAAAATTCTCCCACCCCCAACTACCCTTCACATGGAAAACTTTTCGAAAATTTGTATTTTCTCAAAAATGGCTCTAATGATTTTGATTAAAATATTGTATATTAAAGACAAATAAAATGTATATCTTGAATTTTCTGGGAATAGCCTCTGAATAAATTTTAAGCAATTGTGTATAACTGGCAAACCGTAAGAGATAGACAAAAACTTACTTAACAGAAAACAAATAATTTAGGACATACATTTTTTTCGTGTAGTGAACCGTTTTTTAGATATTCCTTGTTATTGGTTTCAGCTTTAAAAAACTTACACTTTTCTCTTACGGGAATTTGTCAACCCCTATTCATAGAAACAAAGGAACTTCAGTCACTTGTCGGCCGCGCCGTGGCCGAGTGGTTAGACTACTTCCCTCTCACCTAGACGACCGGGGTTCCATCCCAAGCGACCGCATGCGAGATTTGCGGCGGACATCATCATTCATGTATCATCAGTGCCTGCGGTGCCATAAGTAGTTAAAGCGGGCGTTAAACACTTCCAAAAAAAAAATTCAGTCACTTAGCAACCAGCTTTTGAGTAATACTTTAGCTTATGCTACTCTCTTATTTCCCTTCTACTTTCACGGAAGCAAATAATAAGACTATTTTTGCTATTTTTTTCTCGATTAGCATAAGCAAAAACAAAACACAAGCTTTTTAACAATAATTTGTTGCTAGAGATGTGAATGGAGTTTTTTTTCCTAGCATTTTGCTGAAACCAAAAACTTCCTACTACAATGTAGTGCAGAGAGACTGAAAATTGCGCTGGATGTTTGAGAAACTATGACTAATAAAACTAAGTATTGGATTTTGGATATACTGCATAGCTCAGGAAATATATAAAACATGACAGACATGAGAGCAAATAATACATTTTTGACATGAGTACACTTTTTTACTTTCTCTACATGTAGTATGTACATAATACATGGACAAAATATTGTACACCACTAAAAATTCGCTATCGAGATTTCACCGGAAATACATGTTTTGATGCCCTTTGAATCCAAAAAATCATTTTTAGAAAAACGTCTACGTGTGTGTGTATGTGTGTCGTGAATAGCATAGCTAAAAACAGAAGGTATTTTAAACACCAAATTGGGTATTTAGGTTCAGTATCTCCCAAGGAGAGAATACTAAGATTTTCAAGAAAATTCTCCCACTCCAAACTACCCTTTACATGGAAAACATTTCGAAAAGTTTGATTTTATAAAAAAGTATTCCAACGATTTTGATTAAAATACCGTAGATTAAAGATGTTTACATGTGAAATAAAATGTTTATCTTGACGTTCTTGGAATAGCCTCTGAAGACCTCTTTATTCTGAATGATTTTTTTTTAATATCTATGCATAACTGATAAACTGTGAGAAATAGATAGAAACCTACCACACAAAAAAATGTAGATCTCTTAAAAACACACATATTGTATCATATACATTTTTTTCGTGGAGTTGATCATTTTCGAGATATTCCTTGTGATTGATTTCAGTTTTAAAATCTTTAAATGTTTCTTGAACGGTAATTTGTCAGCTCCTGACCATGCAAACAAACGAACTTCAACCATATGGCAACCAGCTTTTAAGGGATTTGACTGTCGCTTTAGCCTAGTGCATTCCCTTATTTCCCAACTAAATACAAAATTACAAATAAGACCATTTCTGCTAATGTTTATCTCGATTAGTATGAAGCAAATAGAAGAATACGGTTTTTAGCAATAATTTGTTACACAGCTAGAGAGTCAACAGAATTTTTTTATTATTTTTTTCTCTACCATTTAACTAAAGATGGTTCTTACTTCCGAAGAAAATAAAAAACATTGGTAGCTCAGTTGTTTTGCGACGCATCGCACTAGAGCCATTAACCATATTCCTCAACGCATGCATCCGGCGATAAAGGCATAAATGCAACTTAGAATTCTTTCATAGCCTTTTTTTTTTTTTTTTCTCCTAATTTTTTTTAATGGTTGGTACGCGGACGGATGGGGCTATTATGCTGACACTTCCAGCTGGAGTATAACTCACAGCGGACCCACCACGTCGTTTTTGCTGTCTTGGCAACAGTGCCGTGGAAAGAGAACAAATTAAAAAACAAACATGACACGGGCATGCGCAATGCGGTAAAGCGCTTGGCAAGGACCCGTGTGTTAATTGACGTACCAACATTTACACGGGTCCGCAACTTTGGCAGAAATTTCTTCCTCTCCTTCCCCAAGCTTTCTCTCCCTTCTTCCCCCTCTTTGGCCTTTCTTCTCTTAATGACCCTTTCGGACCGGATTAGAAAGAAATGCCGTGTCTATTGGACCTCCCTTGAGAATGGAGACAAAAAAATAACTGGCCTCAGAATCCCTCAGATCATCCTGGATTAATACCTAAATGACACAGATTTAATCATTGCCCCAGAAGCCTTCAATTTTCAAAGTTCAAATTTTCAGCTATTTGCACATTGCAGAAAATTGCAGAAGTTTTACACTGAACTGAAGGGCTCGGAAGTAATTCACATAGTGTTACGCTCACATGACTCACTATCCATTTTCAACTATGCTTATAAATCGTATAATTCTTTCTATTTTATCTTAATTGAAATAAGGAATTTTAAAACTGGTTTAGTAGTATTTTCCTCGTACGTATAATCGGAATAACAGGATACATTAGTATTAAGCGATAGTAAATTATTTTTATTTTCTATTTACGCACTATGTACATAGTGTATAGAGAAGGTATTGCACTCCACCAAAAAATTCGATACCGAGATTTCACCGGAAATATATGTTTTAGGGTCCCCTGTATCCAAAAAAAGTATTTTCAGAAAAAGGTTCGTGCGAGTATGTCCGTGTGTCCGCGTGTCTGTGAACACGATAACCCAAAAACGAAAAGTCGGGAAAATACCAAACTTGGTATTTAAGCTTAGTATCTTCCAGGGATGCGACACCAAGATTTTGAGAAAAATCCTATCACCACAAACTACCCTTTATATGGAACTTTTTCGAAAATTTTGATTTTCTCAAAAATGGCTCTAAAGATTTTTATTAAAATGTCGTGTATTAAAGATATTTACCTGAAAAATAAAATGTATATCTTGGGAATAGCCTCTGAAGACTACTTTATTCTAGATGAATTTTACGGAATTTTGCATAACTGCTAAATCGTAAGAGATGGACAAAAACTTGCCATACAAAAAATGTAGAGCACGTTAAAACACACAATTTATGTTATATATTTTTTTCCTGGAGTTGATCGTTTTTAACATATTTCTTTTTTTTTTTTTAGTTTCAGCTTTGAAAATCATACAGGAATTTGTCAACTGCTGTCCATACAAACAAAGGAACTTCAGTCGCATAGCAACCAGCTTCTGCCTATCACTTTAACCTATAGTACTCCCTTATTTCGCTTCCTGTTACAAGGAAGCAAGTAATAAGACTATTTCTGCTAATTTTTTCTCGATTAGCATGAAGTAAATAAAAGCATAAGCTTTTTAACAATAATTTGGTGCAGAGATATAGAGAAAGGCATGTGAATGGAACACATCTGATTTCTTTCAATTCTTCTGAAAATTTTTAAATTTCGTCTACTGTTTTTGTCAAACAGAAAAACAAACGAGTAACACCATTTTAAGAAAAGTATACCTAAGTTTCTGAAAATGCAAATCAGTAACAAGAAATGTCTCAGAGATGGTTAACCTCACTAAGAAGTTTTACATAAATTTAGTGGTTTAATGATGTTTATATTTTTTGAAGCAAGATGTCAGTCTCTTATGGTTTATCAGTTACGTAAAAGTCTGTCAGTATGGGGAGACTAGTCCCCAAAAATTTAAGATATACATTTCAAATAAAAGTATCTTAAACATACGGTATATTAAACGTATGAACTATTTCTGAGAAACCCAAAGTTTTTAAAAATGCATTCACTAAACGGTAGTTTTTACAGTGGAGGAATTTCTTGAAAATATTTGTCTCTTATCTTTGGAAGAAGCTGAAATTAAATACCAAATACGAGTTTTGAGTTCTGCTTTCAGAGACCCTCACATATAAGGACATACACACACAGTCTAGCGCACCTTATTCTAAAAATGCGTAAGTAAACCTGCGTATCGAACTTCTGGTACTTCGATTATCGAGAATTTATAATTCCTCTACTTACAAGTAAGCAATAAGGAAAGTAAAAAAGGTTAATAGCATTTCTATCAAAATTTAACTGTTTGGAATAAAGTTTACTTTTAAAGGATATCCACCAATAAAGTTTAGAAAAACTCTCAAGAAATTCGATAAAAATTCTGTGTTCAAAAATTTATATTCAAAATATAATTCCGTTTTTAAAATTGTTGATTTTTATTTCTAAATATCATAAAATGACAATCTGTAATTTAAATTAGTGTCCTTCTGAAATCTCATTTTTTCATAGATATTCCTTTATGCTTTAATTCATATAAAATGATCACCACGATGGGTTTTCATCCATTTCTGACATTTTCCTTATACATTTCTATAACTTGAACAATTGCAAGTGTCATTAAGTCTTTGATGACACGAACGATTCTTAAGTTATTGCTTTTTAAAGCAAAAATAAACTGCATAGAGTACAAATTTAGTCTTTCAACTAATATTAGCACAAAAATCTGATGTGTACCATTCACATAACTTTCTCCATATCCCTGCAACAAATAATTCTTAAAAAGCTTATACTTCTATTTACTTTATGCTAATCAGAAAAAAATAGTAGAAATAATCTAATTACTCGCTTCCTTGTAAGTAGGAGCGAAATAAGGGAAACCGTAGGTTAAATTGATAGTCAAAAGCTGGTTGCTATGTCAATGAAGTTCCTTTGTCTATATGGATAGGAGTTGACAAATTAAAATATGAGAAAGGTATACTTTTTCATAGCAGAAACCAAAAATAAGGAATGTCACAAAAACGACGAACTCCACGAAAAAAATGTATATAACATAAATTGTGTGTTTTAATGTGTTCTACATTTTTTGTGTAGTAAGTTTTTGTCTATCTCTTACGGTTTAGCAGTTATTCAAAATTTAGTAAAATGCATCCAGAATAAACTACTCTTCAGAGGCTATTCTCAGAAAATTCAAGATATACATTTTATTTGTCAGATAAATATCTTTAATATACAAAATTTTAATCAAAATCGTTAGAGCCTTTTGAGAAATTAAAAATTTTCGAAAAAAGTTCCATGTAAAGGGTAGTTGGGGGTGGGGGGATTTTTCTCAAAATCTTCGTGTCGCATCCCTGGAAGATACTAAACTTAAATACCAAGTTTGGTATTTTACCTACTTTTCGTTTTTGAGTTGTCGTGTTCACAGTCACACGGACACACACACACACACACACACACACACACACACACACACACACACGTACCTTTTTGTGAAAATGCTTTTTTTTTTGGATATTGGGGACCGGTGAAATCTCGGTATCGAATTTTTTGGTGGAGTGCAATACTTTCTCTATACACTATGTACATAGTGCGTATGGAGAAAGTAAAAATATATTCCAGTGTTGACTCTTGTTTTCAGATAAATGGCACAGACTTTTGAAAGAAAGTAAGCATGTTGGGAACAGGACAATAAATTAATTCTAGAAACCAGTAACTTGAAAATTAAAAAGATATGGAAACAAGTTTAAAACCATTTAGTGCTAAGAGGGAAATAGGAAAGGGAATATATAGACGTTAAAAGTGAGACGGAAAACACTAACCTTTAAATTCCGGAGTCTTTCCATCGTGAGAAACAACTTTATAGCGACACCACTTTTAAAAATGCCATGGTATTCAAGATATCAAACCAATAATAACAAACATCTCTGAAGTGGACGAGGCCACAAAAAAAGGTTCTTTTAAGCAAAGTGTATATTTTAAAAATATTCTGTTTTCTCGTAGTACGTTTCTGTCTATCTCTTAACTTTTACAGCCTTATAACATTATACGATTTCCTTCTGAGCGAAGAATCCTTCAGAGACTAATTCCAGAAATTCAAAATATACATTTTATTCACCATTTAGATACCCAAATATATAGTATTCTTACTAACTTTTAATTGTTTGGGAAAATTATAAATATAGAACAATTTTTCAGTGTAGCTATATTTTAGGGTGTGTAGATTTGCTTAAAAATATTGTGTCGAAATTTTGAAAAATACTGACGTTAAATGCTAAGTTTCGTTTATAGAATATTCCAATTTAGAGTTATGCTGTTCAGAGACGCGTAAACTGTTTTTATCTAAATAGGCCTTGTTTACTTAAGGAGAAGTACTGTATTCCAAACTTTATATCGATATTTCAAGAGAAATATACCTACGTTTTGCGACTTGCTGAATCCAAGAATGTAGTCTTAGAAAAATAGCTTGTGTTTGTGTATGAATTTTTTCTGATTGTAAACAGTATACCTCTTGAACAAAAAAATTGATCAACTATGGCACTTTTATTTAAATTCAGCATATTGTGGATGCTATACGAAGATAACCACACCTTAGCTGGAATATTTTTCTAGAATTCTCTTTTCTTAAAATTGGCTCTATGTTGATTAAAATATGTTATATAAGACACTTTTATGAAAAACTAAATATATTTGAATTTTCTGGGAAAGGCTCTAAACTCCTCTTCATTCTGGATGACTTCTGCATAACTAGTGTGAGAGAGAAAAACACCAAAACTCTATATTCCTTTAAAAGACACAATTTATCAAATAATCATATTTATAAAATAATAACTATATATGTATATATATATTTTTTTGTAGTTAATAATTTCAGAGATGATGCTTGTGTTATAGGTTTCAGTTTAAAAACATAGGTACTATCTTCAAATGGGAAGTAGTGATTCAATTTTCTTCCTCATAATCAAGTAAAGCTATCACAGAGCGTCCAGATATTAAATTATTCAACTATGTATTAACACTCCCCCATTCCATTTCTATCTGACAAGGAAGTATGTAATAAAAGTATTTACGCAAATGTTTATCTACATAAAGTAGGTAGAAGAGTAAGTTGTATGCAAAATGTACGTAGTAGGTTTTGTATTCCAACCAAAAATTGAATGTTATATTTCAACGGAATTACACGTTTTGAGCACCCCTGAATCCAAAAAGACATTTTTGGTAAAAGATCCCTCTGTGTCTCTGGACAGCATTAATCAAAAACGAAATAATCTCTTGAATACCAATAGCTTTCAAGGATGCGACAAGAACATTTTCAGGTAAATCACCACCACCCATTACTAACTTTTACATGGAACATCTTTCGAAATTTTTAAGATTTTCTAAAAACTGACTAGAGTATTTTTTATTAAAATGCCGTATATTAAAGTTATTTACATAGAAAACAAAATGTATATCCTAAATTCTTTGGAATAACCCCTGAAATCCTCTTCATTCTGAATGACTTTTAGTTTACTGGTACACTGTAAGAGACAAAAAGTTACATCACAATGTAGATCTCTCAAAAACACACAAGTTATGTCTTAGAAAGTTTTTTGCAGAGCTAACAATTTCATAGATGCTCCTCTTATTGGTTTCAATTTCAAAATACTTAACACATTTCTCAAACGGCGATTTGTATTCCGTTTTGCTCTTAGCCATGCAAAGACAACCAATTGACAATCGTACAGTGACAGCTTTTAGAAGATTTTTCAAATTTGTCTCTTAACGGTCTTTTCGTGTTTGAGCTATGCTGCCCACAGGCACGCGCGCGCGCGCGCACACACGGACCTTTTTCTAGAAGAGCTCTGCTTTGGATTCACGGTCTTGAAAACATGTAGTTCAAAATATTGAATATAGTGTAGTATGTGTAGAGAAAGCAGAAAGACACCATCAAAATGTTTTGTTTTTGTGGAAGATGCTAGAATTAATTTTTGCTGTAGCGAATGTGCGCCATCGACATACACACATTTTAAATTAGTGTGCCATAAATCACAGACTTCATAACTTCTAGAGAAAGGATGGAATTAAATGTTTGGGTGTCATATTTTACGAGTGAACCTGCAGCAGGAATCGAAAGGGTGGAAGTGAACGAGTTGGAAGTTGACCGGTTTCAAAGACATGGGTAGAATTTCACTACTCTCCCCAAAAGAATGTGAGAGCAGAAGAACTGCCAAATTATTGTCAACGGAAGTCATAAATCACAGTTTTTATGTCGCTTGGGCTCACCCTAGTGATGAGAATGTGAAAGTTCAAGGAGCACATTCGTTGGGAAAAAACTTTGACTCTCAAGATAGGAACTGATGAATAGCCTTTTCTGGGTGACATAATTTTATTGCTTTGGGGTATATAGTTACGATTATTCCTGAAAAACTTGATAACAGAACTTAGAGTAATAAACTTGCGTTTTAATTAAAGAAATATGTAGTAGTACCGTAATTTAGGAATAGTCGTATTTCTGCTTACACAGATGTCATTTCAGCTAAACCTTAGAACAAGTAATCTCTTGTGAGACTACTGGAGTTCATCTTACTCGCTGTCACTCAAGAATTATTTTCTTAAGGAAGCACATGTTGGCATATAATAAAACATTATTTGTATTTATGTGTATATAGGATGTTTATTTGAAAGTCCTAAAATTATTTGTGCATATAAATGTAATTGTTCAAAATTTAGGTAGGAATGTAAGAAGCGCTGAAACGAAATTTAAACGCACACATAGCATTAGCACAGCTAGTGATGAAAACATGCCGATTATTTGGCTTCATATAGTGTTTTTCGTCATTTAATGTTAGTAGAATGTCGTTATCATTTGTGATATACACCATCTCTTGGTTTGAATTCAACACACAAGAAATGTTCAACCAAGTGTCGAAAACATTTCACCTAAGGCTGGAAGGCAAGGACGGTTCATACTAGCCTCTGAATGAGTCCATTTCATATTGGTTTTATGTGAAAAGCTGGCACTCAACTGTTAATCTGTGAACATAGATCGGTTTCAGGATACGGAGTAAAGGAAAGGGGAAGAATAAGACAAATATAAGTGGAGTGCTACATAGAATAGATAACTGTTGAGGACCGGGCAGTTTACTATTGTAACAAAATGCCTTTATTTCAAGTACTACAGATGACCCTCGCTACGACCCCATACTCTCAGTCCTGGATTACTGCGGCTGTTCTCGCGGAAGCCGTGAAAACTTTCTCCGGCCTAGACTACCCTGCATTTATAGTCTGCGGTTACACAGCAAACAAATTCCAGAGCTCAGAAAGGCACGCACTAAAGTTGTTTTCTCCCTAAGAACCCTTATTATATCTGCTCCTTAAATGCAGGTGTGATAATGCAAGAGTTTGATGTAAACCATACATCTCGCGTTCCTGCAACAGTTCAGGTGGGAAGGTGTAAGTGCATGCACATGGACGCATAGTTGCACAGCTCCCTCCTCAGAGCTGGTCGTCCCAACCGCAGTGAACAGGAAGAACATCAGTTTCTTCTCTCGGCGCAGCGTCCTGGATGCGGCAGATGACATCATTAATCCTCTTCACCGCGAGGCATGGCCCATCCATGATTGGCGAAGCTTTGGGCAGCTTTCAATTGTGTCTTCCGTTCCAAAACCAGGTTTCATTTTTCCCCCTCCCGGAGCGCCTTCACCACTACCTCGCTTCTTACAGGCACATCGCACACAACTATTTATTGATGAGGGGGATAAAATATGTATTTAATATAACAAAGTACTTTTGATTTCTAATCAAAAATATTTAGAATAAATAATTCAAATTTTAATTTCTATATACTTGATTGTATTAATAAATTTCATCACCTCCGCAGATCCTTGAATGTTCATGGAGGCTACGAAGTAACAGCTCCTCTCGGCCGAATCGCAATACCCTCCGATCGATGCCGGCCGTCCTCTCGTGGCTGATGAGGTCATCCAGTCCCAGTATCGCATCCTCACTCACCCTCAAGCGAACACCCATATGCTCCGTCTTAATGACAACTCCACAGGCAAGATTACGACTAAAGCCGCCACTAGTTGGTAGGGCCAATTGTATTTTCGTGTCGGCAGGCCCTTCATCACACCAGCTCTCATTACAATCACGGTTGCACCCTGTTCGCTAGCTTCCGGTGCAGCTTTCCATGTATTCAGCTTCTGGTGCATGCCGGCTTTCTGCCTGTCTGCTCGTCGACTTAGAATGAACGGTCTTTCAGTGGATGCTCAGGTTGACCGCCCCCAGCACTTACCACTTGAATTTAGTCGCTTCACTGGACAGCTCATCTGTCTCCTAGTCTTCGAAGAGAGCGCAGCTGTTATCTTGAACATTTCCATCCTCAGTGTTGCCGTTAGGACAATGGATTGTGTTATAATCGCCGAGATTAGGCACTGCTTATCTCGGCGTCGCCTATCCGATAGAGTAGTATGCTTTCTGAGACAGATGGGAGGTTCAGCAGTGCTAAGTTTTTATCCAGCATTACCTACCACTGTTGTTGCAGCATTGACTTAATCTGACTGTTGTAGTCTGTGCCAGGCACTGCTTCCCGGACAGGTTCTCAAGGTCCTCCCAGATGTCTCCGGAATCCGCCAACATCGGAAGCGCATTTAGTACGTCTGCTGCCCGTTCCTGTAGGTTGGCTATCAGCTTTCTCCTCTGCTAGTTACCGGTTATGGGTGGCGACGGCGGCGAATTGATGGCGGAAGACTTCAAAGGCTAAGGTCACGGGAATTGGATGACTTGGCCCGTGCGATGGTCGTGTCGCCTCATGGCATTCGAACTTCTAGTCCTTCTGCCTTCGTTCGAGCGTCTTTTCCATCACGATGGTCAGTTCCTTGGTGCTAACATCGGCCTTTTTGCGTTCACCGAGGTATTCCAGGATTCAAACCGTTGCCGAGTCCTCCAGGGCGTTAACACTTTGGCCAAGATATTTCACCTTTCCAACGAGCTCTTACATAGCATGGAGGAGCACGAAAATTTCTGACGAGAATGGTACGAGAATCTGTCCCATTTGCGAGGAGGAAGAGTCGTGGACTCACATATTGGCAAGATGTAGGGGTGCGTAGGAATGGCGGGAAAAATATTTGCCGCGATTTTTTACCACTGCGAATGTAGGGCTAGAAGCATGTTGGACGCTACTGGTAGGCACGGAAAACATGGACGGGCTAGGTAAATTTATACTTAAGGCAAGACAGCTGAGATCTGAGGAGGCTGCCAATAGAGAAGGGGGGAGATAAGATCAACTAAACAAAAGTGACTACATTTTTCTACATATATATATATATATTATGTCATACTTAGGTCACTGTTGTGCTATGGTTTTATATATGTTGTATATATTATGTGTATATATGTCTTTTAAGTGTAATTTTCTATTATAAGAGGGTGCATTTATGAAGGTGTACTCTGTGCTGTAAATTTAAATTGCTATATTTGAATATCTTTGTATTTTTATTTTCGGGTTCACTCTTAATTCTTTATTGTTGTTTAATAATGCTTTGGACTGTGTATTTCCTTTGTCTTTTTATTTTCGTGTTTACTCTTTTAATTCTTTGTTGTTGTTTTAATATTGCTTGTAATGTGTATTACAAAAGCACGTGTGGTCTGTGGACCCGTGCGATTGTTGAAATTCTATGTATGATATTGCTATGTCAATAAATACACTTATTCATTCATTCATACATATCCTCCAGCCGGCCAGTTGCTCGTCAATTCTGGTTGATAGTTTCATTTTGGACATTCCCATCTTCATTTTTGCTTGCATCTTCTCCATCTTCCCCATTCCGGATTTCATGTCTTCCATTCCAAATTTCATTTCCTCCCCCATCTTCTCTACTGTGGATTACAATTTTTATCTTCACAAGTCTTGATATTCCATTTTCTTCTGTCTTCTTTATTCCGAATGCCATTTGCCTTCATTTCCTCCATTCCAGATATCAAGGCCTCCATTTTGGCTACAAATGATTTCTCCATTTTTCCTATTTTGACATTCAATCCCACTCACTCCTAACACCAGTGAACAAAATGTCTTCATTTAAATCGTTGCAGATTACAGTTCTATTATTTATCGCAGAACAGTACTCTCAGTTCTCAACTACTTTGGCAGTCACTGTAATCTAAGTGCACTTTCCGAAGTTGCTGACAAAAGTGGTTCACACCGATCCTGGTCACCTTGCTTCTATAGGTCGCGTTTATGCAGCACGATACTTCCAAAGCTCTTAAAGATGCATACAAAAGTTGTTTTTATTACTCAATCCTTTCTTGGGGACATTATTGCACGTAATTTTTACATACAAGTGCAAAGGGTTCGATGTAAAGCAAGCCCTCGCGCATGTGCAGCAATCAAGGATGACAAGGTATAGACGCGTGAACATGAATGCGCAGTCGCATTATATTCTCGCTTCGCATTGCATCATCATGATTCCATGCCCTCGACTTTTAATTTCAAGGCTAGGTAAAACATTATTCTAAATATTTTAATGTATCTATAAGCAGGGTTTTGGGCTCAATTAAGCAGCTGTAGCAAACATTAATGAGAAATATATAAATATATATTTATATTAATATTTTTCTCAAATTTTGAGTTACTATTGTTGTGTATCTTATTTATTACATAAATGTAAATGATCATTACATTACAAACTTATATTTTAGTTTCTCTACACGTACTATGTACATAGAAGTTATTATATTATGAGTGCAATTTTTACCTAAGACTACCAACCCATAAAATTGTTTTAAAAAATTATAATTCATACCAATGAATAAAAACTTTCCTATTGAGAAGGTATTGTAACACACCCAAAAATTCAATACTGAGTTTTCACGAACTGTTTTGTTTCTGTATGTGCATTTCTTCAACACAGAACATTTGAGTGTACTTTGGTTACTAAGCATTAACGAAACTGAAGGTTATGGAATTCACAAATTAAATTTAAAAGCTTTGAGACATTAAATTTCTCTTTAAGGGAAGTTTTTAATTTACGAATTAGGCTAAACTAAACGCCAGTGAATAAGTGTATTACTTTCTCTAGCTCGCATGTACAATGTACATAATGAATAGAGAAGCTATATTATTCCAACCAAAAATTAGATTTCGAAATATCACCGGAAATATATGTTTTGGGGTTCCCAGAGTCCGAAAAAAGCATTTTTTTTTAAAAAGGTCCGTATGTGTTTGTGGACAGGTGTGTCTGTGGACAGTATAGCTCAAAAATGAAAAGACCGTTAAATACCAAACTTTTTACCTTTTACTTTATTTTTTTTTTTTTTATTTGGGCTTAAATTTTTTCTTTTAAGGGTTTAGTTAAGTAACAACATACCCCGTTTATAGAGTTAATCTCTCTTTTCTAATGCCCAATAATTCAACAAAAATCCTCTTAGGTTTACTATCTATCCATTGACACGAAGATTTTTAAGAAAAATTACACAGAAAAATTTTAGAAATGTTGATTTTCTCAAAAATGGCTATAACGATTTTGATTAAAGTCCCATATATGTGCAAAATGTTTTGAAATTTCGATTTCTCAAATATTATGATCAAAATACCATATATTTCAGACATTTTCATTAAAAATAAGGTGTATATCTTGAATTTTCTGGGAATATCCTTTGAAGTCATCTGTATAACTCAATGACTGCATAACTGATACGCCGTAAGAAATAGTTAAAATTTTACTACATAAAATATGTAGATATCATTAAAGCACGCAAGTTATATCTAATACATTTTTATGTGAAGTATATGTTCCCTGTTATTGATTTGAATTTTTAGATACTGTTCTCGAATAAGAAAGCGTTTATCTTCATTTCTTTCTCCTGGTCAAATAAAGAGAACGGAATTTCAAAGCTAGCTCAGTGACCTGCTCTTAAAAGTATTGACAATCGCTAAGTCTACTGTCTTGCACTATTCCCATTTTATCTGGAAAGAAATGTGCAATAAAAGCATTGCTATGAAAGCTTACCGCTTAACATGTAGTAGATAGAAGAATACGTTTTTCTAAAAATATGATCTTGAATAATGCGTAGAGAGTGTTATGAGAATGAAACACATGCGTTTAAGAGTGCTGTTGATATTCAGTTGTTTCTCGAAATGTCATGCAAATAGTATGGAAAACTAAACTGACATAGTGACCGTTTAAAGAAAGTAAATTCAAACCTGCAACTTCATTAATTAGATTTAGATTAGATCACATATTTGATGGTTAGGCGAACAACAAGAGTACGCCTGCACTGAAGGCTTGCGTTTTTATGTTTTCCTCCCTGTTTCTTTTAATCGTTAACTTTCTAAGCTCTAGTAAATCCAGGAGTCCGCAGACTAGGTTCCTGATCGATAAAATATGTTTTGGATCAACAATCGTAAATTGATTGTACCTATTCACTTCCAAAGCTTCACACTGAAATGTTGAGTTTCCTCTTCTGCAATACACATCCTGCATATTGGGTCTTCCGAGAACTCCATTCCTGCAGGGTTTTGTTTTTTTATCTTAAATATTCCTGTGGCCAGTATAAGAGCCAACATGAGCCTCATCTGCTTCTTCTTGAAAGAAATACCGTGGCCCTAAAAGTGGTAGTCAGAAACTAGTTGCTCGTTGAATAAAGCAGAGAGAGAGAGAGTAAATTTGTTCGATTCTCCTGCGTATTGCCTGCTATACACTGCATGACCAAATGCGCGGAACAGGTAATTCCTACAGTGCAGTGGCAGTATGCAACATTTTGGGATTGAAAAAGGTAATCCATCTTTCATAGCTTTACTTGACATAGGTTAATATAGCTATCGCAGGTTCAAGTTGGTAGAACAATCGCACTATTATCTCTCTTGCATTAGTGTTTGTATTTATGATATGAACATTTTTTCACATTATTTTTTCAAATAATTGTAAAGAGAGAGAGACAATTATTAAGCTCCTTTATCTAGAATACTATTGAATCTCATTGTAAAGTTAACAATTATATATTATATTTCATTTGTAACGTACACATTTATAGCAATGAAAATGAAAAAGATCTTGGTAAATAATTAGTATCTAGGACAAAACAAATGAAACATCTTCTTAATAACTGCCAGATTCATTTTCAAGGGTTGCTTAATGAATCTGCAGTTGAATTTTCTGACTGATTGGAGAACTTTGCCGCAAAATAAACATTTATTTCTCCAGTTTCTATAAATAAGAAAGATTCCTCCTAGGCATAAACGTAGAAGTCACTGGCCTGCGTATTGATTGCTTTCTGTTCCCTACATTATAAAGTGACACATGACACACTGTAAAAAACGACATACCACATCACGCCTTAACCCATTTCCATTTTAGTCAGGCTATCTGAATTTTCATTTCAAATCACTCCAGTGTGGCCAGGGACCCATATTAGAACAAGTTTGTTTCATTCCTCTAGCCTAGACATGTTCAAAAGTAACTCTTGTGAAGTACTGCGTCAGAACTCGCTTTCTTTAATTACAATGAAGGTGAAGAAATGTTGGTGAGTCACGGATACTGCCATATATAGGTATGTACAGCGCTCGATAGGCAAATACGTAGTTTTTAGGCAAACATAAACAGAATGTCAGCCACGAAACCCAAGCGTTTTCAAAGTCTCAACACGAACTGCAAATAGAATTAGAGAGGTTGGGAATTATTTAAATCATTGCGGAAGGATTCATTTTCCAAATTGCATCACATTTAATGACAATGTTTGACTCCACATACATTTGCGAGCAAATAATAACAATAATAATAATAAAAAACTCCATGACACGACAGCTCACAAGGAACCTTGGCATACTGCCCGACCGCTGTGTCCCCCATCTCGGTCCATTACAGACGTCATAGATGGAGTGCAGTATTGGAGGGTGAGACGTGGTCAGCGCCTCGAACCCCTCCCCCCCCGGCCTGTGACCTGAAGCCACTACTTCTCCATCAAGTAGCTCCTCAATTGGCCGCCAGGGACTTCACGAGGCTTAGTGCACACCGGGCCAGGCCTCCCAGAGGTGGAAAATCCCCACACCGGTATCGTGAATCAAACTCTGGTCTTCCGCTTGGTAAGCATCTAAGCTATCATCGTGCTAAGGAGACGACGCATCTGCAAACAAATGAAACATAAAACCAGCATCGCCGTAGACTGCGCGACTATCATTTGGTTCATCTTTTAAGACTATGTATATCTTATCATCAGCAGATATTAATGGACTCGTCCAAAGTGAAACATATCATCGAAGTAAAAATAAAGAAAGAAAGCAAGAAAAAGGATACTATACTAGATACAGATGAGGAAAAAGTTGTGTTTACATAACACTCCACTATGTTGCATAGCGTGCACCAATGCTTCACATGGAGATGAATGAGTTTCTGCTCCTTTAATTTGACTTGCGTGTCCCATCCTTTCCTGTAATTTTTGACACTCCTTAAGGATCTTTAATATCCAAAAGGGAGTTAGCAGTGCCCACAGAGCTGCCTGGCTGCCTGAGTATATCCATATATTCCTGTCTTCCCTGTCCATATGCTGCTTCACACTTCTGCCTTGAATATTTTGGCTCCGCAGTAATAAATGAAGTTCGCATTCAGGAGGTCCCAAGCTTGGTATCGACGACCACCCAATCCGACCATAGAGTTTATTGTGGTTTATTGTGTCAGATGGTGTATTATATGAGGATTCTCCTTTTCCTCATTTCCTCTAATTTCATATCCCTTCTATGTTTCAGTTGTGTTTTCAGGTCCTAGAGTGCAGTGGTGTTGGGCAAATGGCGCAGTTGCTTGAGCATGGAATGATTTCTCCGCCTACTAGGATGACTGCGTCGCCTTCTTGGGATTGCTGTCTTTAGGCGCGAGAGTATTTCAACTGAAAGTATTAGGGTCTCAACACCTTTTTGGGCTGGGACCTCCTCCGGCTCCTTCACCTCATCCCTACCTCTCGGAATTGTAACCACAATCGACCCATTATGGTATCGCAGTGACCTACTGTGGTCAAAGCTACCAAATGGTTCCAGTTTGGGCTCTCTTCCATGTATGCCAGCTTCGACTTCATTAATATATTTCTTTGCACTCTGCAAGTGATAGATCATAATTTCTCATTTGCAAATTATGTGATTAGACACTTTTCTTGCATAAGAAATATCATAAATTTCTAGGGGCTTGCTTTACACAAATAAATTGTGTAATAAGAACTGAAGCTTTCCTGGCGACGTATTAATTCAAAATCTTCTCGGGCTTCTAGCCAGGTAAAAACTTGGCTTGACACCAACGTTTCGAAGAAGTGCATCTTCCTCGTCTTCAGGGTGATCAGATCACCAAGATTTTACCTGGCTAGAAGCCCGAGAAGATTTTGAATTAAATTGTGTAATGTTTTAAAAGAAAACTAATCTACTTAGAAGCAATTTATTGCTCATTTATCCACCTAGTACGATAGGCACTATTGCTAAGATAACCGAGGTTCTTTAAATGCGTCTATTCTTGCCCCCTTCTTTTCTTTTATTTGTGAGGGAAGCCTGTCAATCTCAGAGCTATGTTTGATAGACGTTTTCAGATCGGATAGTAGGAAGGCTGCTTATGGGTGGCATGGCCTGCCGGCGTGCCGGGAGGAGCTCTCAAATTAATGTTGTAAAGGAGCTTAATTGGTGGGTGGGAGGCAGTGTATGTATAGCGGTGCGGGCCGACCACATGGCTAGGGCCGCGTCCCAATGTCAGCACTGGAAAATCGAATCAATCTTCTCTTTTGACACCGATCAATCAGCGCTCACTTCAAGACAGAAACAAACTCTTCCGTTTTAGAATTATTTCACGTTCATTTAGTAAGAATATATTGATTAAGAAAGAATAATAACATACTGTGATAGTGTAGTGATATTTGTTAAGGAACGGAGAGTGGTATTGGCAAAGCAACTTCACGAAAAACGTAAGAAATAGTGTCTTTATTTCTTGGGTGAAGGCTAAAAGAATTAAGACTTCCCAGGAATGGTAACAAAGTTTTCTAAAAGATTATGAAGGGGAACAGAATAAGTCGAAAGACATTTTAAAAGCGTACCTTCAACATTTTTATTTTCGCTTCCACGTGTATATTAGGTAGGGAAGGTATTGCATTCGACCCAAAAACCTCTTTAACGGTTTTTTACCTAAGGTAAGTCTAAACTCTGATTATTAAATAAATAAACAAATAAAACTAAAACAAAAAGATCCGCGTGTGCCTATCTGTCTGTCTGCGTGTCTATGAACAGCATAACTGCACCTTCTCATTTAAGTTTTCCATCTTCCTAGGATGCGACCAACACGAAGATTTCCAAGAAACTGCTGTATCTCAAATAATACTTTTTATATATATATATATATATATATATATATATATATATATATATGCCTGTTTTTTTCATTCTGATATTCTCAAAAACGGCTCTAACAATTTTGATTAAAATACCATACGTGTAAGTGATTTAGTGAAAATGAATATGTATGTGTATATTTAATTTTCTGAAATAGCTCTAAAGTCCTCCTCATTCTGGATGACTTTTACATAACTGATAAACCATATGAGATAGACAAAATCCTACTACAAAAACTATATAGATCCATTTAAAGCTTACAATTTATACTTTCTTTCTTTCTTTTTTTAAAAGGGGAGGTTAACCATTTCCGAGATATCTTTTCTTTCTTTTTTTTTCATCCTCGTTGTCAAAGAAAATGGCATTGTAATCCTATCACATAGCGACCAGCTTTTGAAAGATTTGCTTATCTCTTTAGCGTAATTATGCCCTTATTTCGCTTGTACCTACAATATGTTTATACTTAAAACTATGGAAACTCAAAAATAGCGTACATTTTTTTATCAAGAACGTTACTGAAGACCACAAAATTTTTATCCCAAAATAATTATCTTTTCATTGTGTATTTTACTTTTCGGGACATTAGTTATGTGTTACCTTGAGGAAAAATATCCTTTTGAGGAGCTACAATATAACTACTCAAAAACGAAAAGTCTGTTAAATATAATACCAAACTTAGTAGCTAAGTTCTGTATCTTTCAAAGATGTGAAACAAGAGTTTCATGAAATCTCCTCACACCAAACTATCGTTTACATGAAATATTTTCAGAAATTTATAATTTTCTCATGGATTCTGATTAAAATGGCATACATGACAAAATTTACATATGAATTTTCTGGGAATTATTTCTATTCACTTAAAGGAATTGTGTATTACTGTACGAAAACGTACTACATAAACATGTTTATTGTTTAAAACACAATTTATTCTAAATAAGTTGTTGTACCATAAGCCATTTTCGATATCCGTTAATAATGGTACAAGTTGTTCAATACGTTGTCATTCTTGTAAAGTTGTTTCAATATTCAGTTGCTTCTCGCAACTGCATGGAAAGACTAATATTTTATTGCAGTATATGGTGACTAGGTTTTAAACATTTGACTATAGCTAGCTACTCCCTTTGTATCTATAATAAGAAGTGTAATGTAGCTATTACTCTCTATAGTGTACAATGTACATGGTGGATAAAAAAAGGTAATGTATTCTACCCAAAAATCGAAACCAAAAATACATGTTTTGAGACCGCCTGGATCCAAAAAAATAGAAACATGTAGAATGTGTGCGTCTGGCTGTATGTGTGTCTGTGGGCAGCACAGCTCAAAAACGAAAAGTCGGTTAATTGCCAATCCTGGTATTTAAGTTCAATATCTTCCAAGGATGCTACACGAAGATTTTCAGGAAATTCGCCCCACTCTCAACTACCCTTTACAAGGAACATTTTTCGAAAATTTTGATTTACTAAAAACACGATTATGATTAAAATACCATATGTGCAAGATATTTTCATGACAAAAGAAATGTACATCTTGAATTTTCTTGGAATAGACTCTGAAGACCTCTTTATTCTGGATGCCTTCTGTAAATCTTTTGTATAACTGGTAAATCGTAAGAGAGAGAGAAAATCTTACTCTACAAAAAATGCAGGTCTCGTTAAAACACAATTTATGCAATTTTTTTTTTTTTCGGAGTGAACCTTTTTCAAGATATTCCGAGCTTTTTGGTTCAGTTTTAAGGTACTTAAGGTGTCTCTCTTTTGTTTACTCCTAGCAAGGTATGACAACTGAATTTCAATTGTTTTCACACAGCAACCTGCTTTGAAAATATTTTACTATGTTTTTATCCTAGTGCATTCCATTATTTCCCTTCTGCTTACAAAAAGGTAAGTAATCAGACAGTTCTGCCAATGTTTATCATGATGTAGATAAAAGAAACGGCTATAGGTTTTGTGAATGGGACACATCAGATATTTTTGCTAAGGTTGTCTCAATTAAAATGAAGTAAATGTGAAGCTGAACTTTCATTGGAACAGCGTGTATACACACTAATAAACAATAGAGGGTAGTGAATGTAGCACAGCATACGTTTCAAATGGCTTTACTAAGGCATCCTATTTATAATTAATGTGCATTTTAAAAAAAATTGGAAGGTTGAATGAATATAATCACGTAAACTAACAATACTGACTAAATCAGTGACAAAAGTTTCAAATAAATCGGTTGAAAACTAGACTTTTTCAGTACTTTCTGTATGATATACCAAACCTTAAAATGATCACTTAGAGTTTTCTTTCTACTTCGTTGGAAATAGAATTAAACAGCTGGACTAATTAAAGAAAAGCATTCCGTACAGGTGTGTATAAAAGCTTAATGTGTCATCGATGCAATTAACCTACACGTCCCATAGATGACACCGACCGTTTTTATAGACCCTTCGGTCTCTCAAGGTCAAACTCAACAGACATCTGTCTTCCTCATCGACTTCCTCAATTGCCCAAGCAGGCTTTCTTGTATTCTGTATGCACCTGTCCTGTTTTAATTACACTTATCTTTAGAAAACCCACTAACATTTTCAATCCTGACTTAGCTTAATTAGCTTCTGGTTCGAATACTTTTTATGTCATTGATAATTTTATTTTGGTTAAGTATTTCAACTGAATGTCATTTGTCATTCTTATTTAGAGGGACCAAAAATGTGCAATGTGTATTTAAGATAACCGTAGCTAATGATTGTCAGATCAATAAGCAATTAGAGCCTGTTTTATATAAAAGCATCTTAACTTGACTTTCTCACAAAAACTCCTCTTACCAATCTAATACATTATTAAATTATATTTTGTTAATCTAAGAATTTTCTCATTACATCTTACAAGATGCATTAATAATCACAGGAACTTTAAATTTAATGCAACTATAATTATTATACTAAAATTAATATGGTAATTAGCTATCAATTACCTAAATAATGGTGCACGTAAATATTGTTTAATTTCATAAGTCCCAAAACTTATAGGCAGACTTAATGATGAAAGTTTCCCCTAAAAATTAACTATTTCGTTTTCTATGCAGTACACGAATGTTCTCCTTAATGTATATAGATATCATTACATAATAACTATATAGTACATATAATTCGTATATATATATATATATATATATATATATATATATATATATTATTTTCTACGTTTTATACCTACTGTAAGTTTTGCGCCACTTCACAGAGAAACGTCACAACTTATATATACCTCAGAGTAGAAACATAAATTTGAACGTTTGCTTTGTGTTTAGTTTTGTTTTTTCGAAAGTTTTATGACGTCATTTTCTAGCTATAAAAGGAGGAAGAATTGCATGAATTGTAGTGAGTTATAGTGAACGTGAGTGACTGGAGTGATAGCACGCAGTGGCGTTAGGAGAAAGCCGTCAACTGTGTTTGCGTCGAAGCGTCGAGTGAACTATTTGTAACAATTAATTAAAGGCTTTATTTGTAACCAACTTGTGAATCAATAAAAAAAGGTTTTTTGGTAATGTTTAACACCCGGTTTTATTACTTGTGGCACCGCAGGCGATGACACTGGTGAAACGTGGAATGAAGATGGAGCACCGGTGGAATGCGATAACCGGGATTAAACCCACCCCTGCGCTGCTTTGTCCACCACAAATCTCACATGCGGTTTCTTGGGATCGACCCCGGCCCAGGTGAGAGGCGAGTGGTCTAACCACTCGGCCACAGCGCGACCTAAGACATTTGTTATAGTATCTGTAACGAAATGTGTGTGGTAGCCATTCCCACAAAGTTTTATCACGATTAGAAGGAGGTAGATAGAAAAAAATCTGATGTGCTCCGTTCATATGACTTTCTTTACATCTCCATAACAAATTATTGTTACGAAGCGTGTTCTTCTGTCTACTTCATGCTAAATGAGATAAACATTAGCAGAAATGGTCTTATTACTTAGTTCCTGATAAAATGTGCTTGCGATGAGATTGAAATCCGTTTCTTTGCGTGGCCCGGAGTTGACAAGTTCTCGAATGTGAAGTATTTTAAAACTGAAATCAATAACAAGGAATATCTCAAAAATGTTCAACTCCAGGTATTGGTCATAAATTGTTGTTTTAACAACATCTACATCTTTTGTATAGTAAGTTTCTGTCTGTCTCTTACGGTTTACCAGTTATGCAAAATTCAGTAAAATCCTTCCAGAATAAAAGAGGTTCTTCAGAGGCCATTCCCAGAAAATTCAAGATATACATTTTATTTTTCACGAAAATATCGTAAATGTAAAAGGTTTTAATCAAAATCATTAGAGTAATTTATGGCAAAACCAAAATTTTCTAAACGTTTTCCATGTAAATGGTATTTGGAGGTGGGGAGATTTTCTTTATAATCTTTGTGTTGCGTCCTTGGAAGATACTGGTATTTTAATGGGCTTTTCGTTTTTGATTTATGCTGCACACACAGACACTTTTCTAAAATGCTTTTTTTTTTTTTTTTGTATTCAAGGGGTCCCAGAATATGTATTCTGGTAAAATCTCGGTGTCGAATTTTTGGGTGCAATAGAATACCTTCTCTATGCATTATGTATGTACATAGTACATAGAGAAAGCAGCTTTCGTAAGACTAATTTGTTCAGCCACTAATAAATTATGGAGGATAGAGAAGTTCATGTGAGTGTTACAATCAGATTCTTATATTTAATCTTTAAAGATGAGTCCATATGGTGGAGTTCAAAAGGTAAGATATATTCTTTCATATAATATTTTCTAAGAAGTGTATATAGTCTATTTTTCAGCATCCATTATAAGCTCAATAATAATTATCTGTGAATTTTCAATACACAGCCTTGGTAAAAGTCTTCACTTTGTTATGTTAATTGTTATAATGGCAGCAACGGTGTAATTTAATGGCATTCATGCACTGCAATTACCCAATTTCATACATTCCCCAGACAATAAAATGATGCGGCAATTTTATGTAATAATGTTTGGACCGCTTTGGAAATAAAAATGCACACATTACCGTTTTTCTACAGAGTAATGCGTGTAGTAACGTTTTCCCCAAGGTGCAGCCCTCCCATTCAAAATAAAACATTATACAAAGTATGGCCGTATTCGAAAACATCTGCACAAGGTGTTGCTAGCTCCCACCCCCCCCTTCACCCGCCTTAACCCATAAGGAAATACCCTGCTAATACTTTACGTTCAATATATTGATGAAATTAACATATAAATGAAAAATGCTATATCTGTCTGCTCCATTTATAAGCCACTTTAATCTTCCTGGGTTGAGCTAAATGTTCAAAACTGGTGTTAATAAAAAAACCCGGTGTTAATAAAACTCCATAATAAAGATTCATTCTGGACTTTGGCCAAAGAATAAATAAATCAAATGTTATGTATCTATCTGACTCATTTTAATCGATAAATATTCCTATAAATGGTTTTATTACATTTTCCCTTATCAAGAATGTTGGACAGTACAGTGGCTTAAGTGACATGCTAATATTTTAAGAGTTGGTTACTATGTGATGACTTTTAAATCCCGTTCTCCAGGGGAGAAAGAGACTTACTATTTCAGAAAAGTAGGCACGAATGAGAAAAAAACCAATAACAGGAAATATTTCGAAACGATTAATTCCACAATAATATTTTTGATACATGTAAACCGTGTCCTTTAACACGACACAAATTTGTTGTGTGTAAGACTGTGTTTATTTCTCGTGGTATATGTAATATCATCCATAATGAAAACTATAGGTATTTTAAACAAAATCGTAGGAGCAAGTTTTGAAATAATCAAATCTTTCACAACATTTTCCATAAAAGGATAGTTTGTGGTGGGGGATTTTCTTATAAATCTTATTTCATATATTTGGCAGCTGTTGAACTTAAGATACAAATTTGATAACTAACCTAATTTTCGTTTTTGAATTATGTTGTTCACATACACACAGCCAAACACACAAACAAACGAACCTTGTTCTAGAAATACTCTACACGTGATATATTAGTAATGCATTCGGGTAGAATGTAATACTTTATCTACCAGGTAGCCCAAATGCTCCGTATTTTGCGTGGTCAGAGAGTTACCGATTTCTACGGGGCTATTTCAAGTTAAAACTAGCCGGTATGGAATGACAGATACTTTCGTTTTACCCCCCTCAATGAGCACGACTGGCCTCACCGTCCTCGCGATAAGCAAGTGAGGTAAGAGAAGGTCGCTTAGTTCCCCACCTACCGGTTTTAACTTGAAATTTACCCGTCGAGTTCTGAAACTCTTTTAACGCACGAAAAAATATATGCACACGCCAAATACGGGACAGTAGAGCCACCTGGTATTATGCACAAGTTAGAGAAAGTTATAAGCTGTTATTTATCACAAAATTACAACTATATAATTGTATTCATGCATAAATATTCAGACCTGAATACGGACAAGAAGAAAAGTAATCTCCTCGAATATACATAGTAAACATGATTAACCGAAATATGAAGGAATTACTCAAAAGTTTCCATTTTACAATCATAAATCCAGAAAATAAGTTTTGCTATTCTAATTACAATATATTCTCACCTCATATACATCACCATGACTTTTACTAGCGCTCCAGAATACTCACCTGAAAGACAAATAAAATAATATTATTAATTAGCTGGCTACCATTCATTTAACAATATTTCTCAACATGTAAGGTACCCTTATTGAAAATAATTTGATGTCTCCCATTTACATTATACTTTCTACCAGTTCTGCAAAATAGTTTTACAGTGCTTTATTCTTCTATTTCCTGGAAATCGAGAAAAAAACATTAGTAAAATTGGTCTTATTACTTATTTCCTAGTAGGCGCTAAAGTAATAAGAGAATTCACTAGGTTAAAACAATACTTAAATCTTTAAAGATCTGGTCGCTATGTGATAGAATTGAAATGCGTTCTCTTCCCATGGTCTGGAGTTAAAAAAAGGAGGAAACAAATCACTATTTTCCAGTAGAGAAAAGCATAGATATTGGAAAATTAAAATAATTTGACCAAAATTGGTATAATTTAATAATTAATTGTACACAAATAAAATAAGGAGTTAAACCATTATTCAGTTTAACATTACTCCTAATAACTCTAGTGATTAGCTCCACAAAATAGCACATCTGGAAAAAATTATGTGCTTTAACGACTTCTGCATTTTTGTGTATTAAAATTTTCTCCATCTCATA
The DNA here is from genome assembly GCA_030762935.1 of Hymenopus coronatus. NCBI lineage: Eukaryota > Metazoa > Arthropoda > Insecta > Mantodea > Hymenopodidae > Hymenopus > Hymenopus coronatus. Next base: position 59,901,854 of record CM060888.1, on the reverse strand, counting down.
CTTTTGATTATCCAAAATGAACAGAACTTTAGAGGTTATTACCAGGAAATTTAAGATATACAGTTCAATTTTCATCAAATTATCATAAAAATATAGTATTTTAATTAAAATCGTAGGAGTCATTTTAACAAAATCTAAAATTTTCGGAAAATGTGCTTATAAAGGGTAATTTACGGTGGGAATTGCTTTTGAAAATCTTCATGTCGCATGCTTGAAAAATGCTGAACTCAAATATCAAGTTTGGTATTTAACGGACTTTTCGTTTTTGAGTTATGCTGTTCACAGATATGCACAAACGTATGGATCTTACTCCAAAAATGCACTTTTATACAGGGCACCCTAAAACGTGTATTTCCTGTGTAATCTCGGTATAGAATTTTTGGGTGGAATGCAATACTTTCTGTACCTACTATGTATATTGTATGTACGTGCTAGAAAAAGTAAAGGAAGTATTGTAAACAGATACACGTTTTGAGCTTCCACGACCCCTCCCCAAAAAAAAGATCTGTGTGCGCGCGGGCATGTGCGTGTGTTCACTCTGTCTTAGCAGCATAAAAATATTGATGTGTTACATTTGCATTAATTTCTCACCCTCTATCGTTTATTATTGGCCATACACATATTCTTAGACAGTTGGATTTTCTGTCTACTTCATTTTAATCAAGATCAACCTTTTAAGAAATAGCTACATTATATATTTCTTACAGATACATTGAGAATATAATAATAAAATGTTAAGCAACTGGGCGCTATGTCCTGGCCTAAAACTTCATACTCTTTCCATGCAATAGCGAGAAATAAGTAAAAATCACAGGACTTTAAAAAGGATGATAAAGTATTGATCAACTTGCACCATTAATAACGGATATCTCGAAAATAGCTTTTGTTACAAAAAGAAATCTGACATGTTCCATTCACATGACTTTCTCTATATCACTGCAACAAATTATTGTTAAAAGACTTATGCTTATAATTACTTCATGCTAATCGAGAAAAAAAAAAGGAGTACCATAGGAAGTTTTTGAAAGATGAAATCAAAAACAATGAATAACTAAAAAACGATCAACTCCACGAAAAATTTTTATATAGCATAAATTGTGTGTTTTAACGTGCTCTACATTTTCCGTGCGGTAAGCTTTTGTCCATATCTTACTGTTTAGCAGTTAAGCAAAATACGGCAAAATTCATCCAGAATAAAGAGGTCTTCAGAGGCTATTCCCAGAAAATTCAAGATATACATTTTATTTTGTATGTAAATGTCAGTAATATACGGGATTTTAATCAAATTTGTTAGAGCCATTTTTTAGAAAATCAAAATTTTCAAAAAACGTTCCATGTAAAGGGTAGTTTGGGGTCGGGGGATTTTCTTGAAAACCTTCGAGTCGCATCCTTGGAAGATAACAAACTTAAATACCAAGTTTGGTTTTTAACGGTCTTTTCGTTTTTGAGCTATGCTGCCCATAGACACACAGACACACAGAAAGACAGACACACACACGGAATTTTTTCTAAAAACGCTTTTTTTGGATTCAGGGGATCTCAAAACATACATTTCCGATGAAATCTCGGTATCGAATTTTTTGGTACAATGCAATATCCTCTCTATACACTATGTACATAGAACGTATAGAGAAAGTAAAAAAAAAGTTAACCGAGATAGATTTTGTTTGAAAAAGATCTACATGTTTTGTGCAATAAGTTTTAGTCTGCCATTAACGTTTACAAAAGATTATGCCAAATTCCTTCCGATGAAAAAAAATATTCTTAGGGACTATTCACTGAAAATTCGAAAAACACATTTTGTTTATAATAAAATATTTTTAATACTTGCTATTAAAATAAAATCTCTGTAGCCATTTTTAAGAAAATAAACAATTTCCAAAAAACTTTTCATCTAAAGGGTAATTAGCTATAGGCATTTTTTTAAGATACTGAACTTAAACAGTAAGTTTATCTGATTCTTCGTTTTGAGTTATTCTATTCACCCACCCACCCACGCATTTTTAAATTATTCCTTTTTGGATTCAGAGGTTTTCCAAATAGCCATTTTTTGAAATAATGGTATTGAATTTTTCCATTTTACTTCCTCTATTTAATCTACATAGTAAAGAAAACAAACTCGAAAATTCCATCAAGAATCAATTTTTATCTTTGTTTTAAATTGTTATGCAAGGATAGATGGAATTTTTTTTAAGATACTGAACTGAAACACTAAGTTTGGTATTCATCCGATTTTTCGTTTTGAGTTATCCTGTTCACTCACCCACACACACACACACACACACACACACACACACACACACACACACGCATGTTTTAAATAATAATTTTTTGGATGCAGAGGTTTTCTAAATAGCCATTTGTTGAAATACGGTATTGAATTTTTCTATTTTACTTCCTCTACTTGAACTACATAGTAGGGAAAGCGAACTCGAAAATTCCATCAGGAATCAATTTTGTTTCAGTGTTATGCAAGGATACATCATGAACATTTTAAGAAATTCCCCCAGTCCAAGATACCCTTTACATGGAAAAGTTTGCTTATTACTTTCTCTATACGTACTACGTACATAGTGTATAGAGAAGGTATTCTATTGCACCCAAAAATTCCATACCGAGATTTCATCGGAAATACGTGTTTTGAGGCCCCCTGAATAAAAAAAGCATTTCTAGAAAAATGTCCGTGACTGTGTATGTCTATGTGTATGTGTGTGTGTGTGTGTGTGGGGGGGGGGCAGCATAGCTCAAAAACGAAAATACCAAACTTGGTATTTAAGTTTAATATCGTCCAAGGATGCGACACGAAAATTTTCAAAAAAATTTCACCACCCCCAAACTATCCTTTATATGGAAAAATTTTTGAAATTTTGAATTTCTTAAAAATGGCTCTACGATTTTGATTAAAATGTCTTATATTAAAGATATTTACCTGACAAATAAAATGTATATCTTGAATTTTCTGGGAATAGCCTCTGAGGACTACTTTTTCTGGATGCATTTTACGGAATTTTGCATAACTGCTAAACCGTAAGAGATGGACGAAAACTTAAAACAAACAGAATGTAGAGCACGTTAAAACACACAATTTATGTTATATAATTCTTTTCGTGGAGTTGATCGTTTTTTGAGAAATTCCTTGTTTTTGGCTTCAGCTTTCAAAAACATACTTTTCTCATACAGGAATTTGTCAACTTCTGTCCATACAAACAAAGGAACTTCAGTCACATAGCAACCAGCTTTTGACTATCACTTTAACCTATTTATTTCGCTTCTACTAATAAGGAAGCAAGTAATAAGATTATTTCTGCTAATTTCTTCTCGATTAGATGAAGTAAATAGAATAATTTTTTGCAGAGATGTAGAGAAAGTCATGTGAATGGAACACATCAATTTTGTTTTATCTAATAATATATAGTCCTTAAATTGTTCAACGATTTTAGTAAACACACTATTGATATAATTAAGATATTTTATTTGAGTACCATTTGGCACATATGATTTCAGATAACTAAGTAAACCGTAAAAAGATATAGGGAAGGTCCAAACCATTTAGCACACCATCCGAGTGTCAAAATATATTTATTAGATTTCTTATTCTCTTTTGCATTTTGGAGGGAAAATAACACAACCACCCCTGACCTTACAGATTTAGCTTCTGTTCATGTTGTGACTCACGCTCTATTCAAGCATTTATCAATTATATGTTAGACAAAACATCTGTCACATCCACTGAACTTCCGCAAAAGTTTCTGTCGTATGCGGGAAGGTTAAGAAACACTTCTAGTTCCCGAACCAGTAAATTGTCTATGGCTACCGCAGAGTTAAATGAAAACTTTCTGCACAAAATATACATCAAAACTTTTTGTGATATGGTCTCTTTTCCAGATATCCTTTGTTAAAGATTTAAATTTTAATAATTTATAATATTGGTTAATTATTTTATCTACTACGTAGATAGAGAAAGTACGATACTAAGACACTAAGATTTCACTCATAATACAAATTTTAGGCACCTTGAATAAAAATAAAAGAAAATAAGAAATGATTTTTTAGAAAAAAGTCTGTATATGAACATCATAATTAAAGAACTAAAAGTTGGATACTCCTATATCAAACTTTGTATTTAAGTTCAGCATATTCTAAAGGTACAATAGGAATGTTCAAAAAATCTCTTTCCCCAAACTTCTATTTATATAGAACATTTTTAAAAGTGATATGTTCTTTAAAAAATACTATAACCATTTTTATTATAAATCCACATATTTTTTATTTGTACCTATATCCTAAATAAAATGTATATAGTGAATTTTCTTCCTATAGCCTTCCTTTCATTAAGGAGGAATTTTGTGTAATTTTCTATAGCTATAAATGTTAAAGTGATGGACAAAAACCTACAGCACAAAAGCGTAAATACTTTAAAAACACAAGGTATTTCAAATACGTTGTTTTTGGCATTAATAAAGTACAAGCTAACTGTGCGAGTGGTCGGCACTTTCAATACAAAACTCTGATGTCTTCCATTCAGATTAATTTCTCTAGATTTTACACATATAAACTATTGTTATAAAAGATTATTCTTTTATCTAATAAGGATACTCTATATTACAATTAGCAGAACTGGTCTTATTACCTGCTTCTTTGTAAGCAGAAGGGAAATAAGGGGATAGTAAAATATTTTAAAAGCTGATTGGTATGTGAAACAACTGAAGCTCAGTTCACTTTGCATGTCTTGCAGTAAAATAAGAGACGAAAAGAAATATATCTTCCCGTTTGAGAAAAGTTGCGTAGTTTAAATTGAAAACTAACAACAAATATCTCGAAAATGGTCCAATGTAGAAGAAAAGCATATATGACATAAGGTGTGTGTTTTAAGGAGATCTAGATTTTGTGTATAGTAAGTTTTTGTCTATCTCTTACGGCCTACCAATTGTGTAAAATTCATCAAGAATAAAATGCTCTTCAGAAGTTATTCCCAGAAAATTCAAGATATACATTTTATTTGTGATTAAGTATCTTTAATATAAAGTATTTTAATCGAAATTGCAGAAGCATTTTTAAGAAAAACAAAATATGCAAAACATTTTCCTTGTAAAGGGTAGATTAGATTGGGGGATTGATTTTCTTAAAAATCTTCGTTTCGCGTCCTTGAAAAGTACTGAACATAGATACTAATTTTGGTAACTAATGCTGATTTCGTTTTTGAGCTATACTGTTCACAGACACACACGGACTTTTTTTTTTTTTTAATGTCGTTTTTGACTCAGGGGACATCAAAATATAGTTCTAGTAAAATATCGAACTCAAATTTTTACGTGGAATACAACACCTTCTCTAACTACTATGTAGGTTGTATGTAAGCACATTCGTGCTAGAGAAAGTAATAAAAAAGGACCAAGTTGTGTCACTATTCAGTTGTTTCTCGTAATGACGTAGAAAGAGTTTGTAACTTTAAGATTTACATTTAGCGACTCGCATTTAAACATGTGACTATCGATTGGATTTACTCCATTTTGTTTAACAAAGTATACAATGAAGCTGTTCTATAAAGGTTTATCTTGATTATATCATCAGATAGAAAATTAGCCGTATTTAAGAATATGTTCTAGAAACTATATAAAAAACTAATGTGTCCTATTCACATGACTTTCTCTACATTCACTGGAACAAATTATTGTTAAAAAGCCCATGCTTCTATTTGCTTCATGCTAATCGAGGAAAAATTAGCAGAAATAGTCTCATTACTTGTTTTCTTGTAAGTAGAAGCGAAATAAGGGAATACCATAGGCTAAACTGATAGTCAAAAGCTGTTTTCTATGTGACTGAAGGTCCTTTGTTTGAATGGACAGGAGCTGGCAAATTCCTGTATGAGTAAAGTATGATTTTTAAAGCTGAAAACAGAAACAAGGAATATCTCAAAAAGGATCAACACCACGAAAAAAATGTATATAGCATAAATTGTGTGTTTTAACGTGCCCTACATTTTTTGTGTGGTAAGTTTTTGCCCATCTTTTACAGTTTAGCAATTCTAATTGACAATCAAAATACATTTATTAACATACCAATTCCTATTAAATATTCAATGTATACCCGTAATAATCCATAACCACCTGTTAAAATTATAGATCCTGAAACAGGGGCTTTAACATGATATGCAAAATTCCTTAAAATTCACCCAGAATAAAGTAGTCTTTAGAGGGTATTCCCAGAAAATTCAGGATATAAATCTTGTCAGTCAGGTAAATATCTTTAATATATGATATTTTAATCAAAATCGTTAGCCATTTTTGAGAAAATCAAAAATTTCCAAAAAAGTTCCATGTAAAGTGTAGTTTGGGGTGGGGGGATTTTCTTTGAAATCTTTGCATCGCATCCTTGGAAAATACGAAACTTAAATACCAAATTTGGTATTTAACGGTCTTTTAATTTTTGAGCTATGCTGCCCCTCCCACACACACACATACGCGGACATTTTTCTAAAAGTTCTATTTTCGGATTCAGAGGGACCCAAAACGTATATATCCGGTGAAATCTCGGTATTGAATTTTTGGATGCATTACAATACCTTCTCGATACACTATGTACACAGTACGTATAGAGAAAGTAATAAAGTATAGTGAACACTTAAATTCATGTGAATGCAACCCCTCACAACCTTTTACTTTATGCCACGAAATGGAAGTTTTAACGCTGCTTTTAAAAGCCTTGATTTCCAATGATGTAAGTATGGAGTGTGTTTCTTACTAATGCTTTGCTGAAATGAAAATCTCTAATAATCTCATTTTTACTTTCTCTGCCACGTACAATGGGAGTATAGTAGGTATTGTAATGCACCCAAAAATTCAATACCAGATTTCACCGGAAATATGTTTTGAGGACCCCTGAATAACAACATTTTTAGAAGAAGGTCCATGTGTCTGTCCGTCTGTCTGCGTGTAGGTATGTCTGTGGACAACATAACCCAAAAGTCGGTTACATACCAAACTTGGCATTTAACTTCAGAACCTTCCAAGGATGTAAAACAAAGATTTTCAAACTACTCTTTATATTGAATATTTTTATCAAAAATGAATATTTTGATTAAAATACCATATATTAAATATATTTAGATCACAAATAAAATGTATATATTGAATTTTCTGGAAATAAATCTGAAGCCCTCTTCATTCTGGATGACTTCAGCGTAACTGGCAAACTATTTGAGATACACAAAATCATACTGCACAAAAAATGCAGATCTCATTAAAATAATAATTATTTTACGGTGATAATCCTTTCCGAGAAATTCCTTGTTATTGGTTTAAATTTTACAATACTTATACTTTTCTGAAATGGGAAATCGTCAATTCGGATTTTTATTTATTTCTACATACTCCTAATCATGTAAAGAGAACGGAAGTGACCAACTTTTAAAAGACTGTACTATCGTTTTAACCTAGTTAGTTCCCTTATTTCTTTTTATCTACAAATAAATAGGTAATAATAATAATATTTATGTTAATTGTTTCGTGATTAGCATAGAGTGGATAGAATAATCACTTTTTGTAAGAATATTTTACCAAAAAGGTAGAAAAAGTCACGCGAGTGAAACACAACAGATTTTTTTTCTAAATAACTTTGTGGGTGTATATACGTGTAAGTCACACAGAGATATTTCTATAAACTTTTATAAAAATGGATGGTTTAAAAATGGTCATTTCCTTTGTTAAGACAGATTTAAACATAATTTATCAACAGAGTTAGAATTTTTATTCTAAAGTCTTGAATTAGGAGAAATTATGTATAAAATTATTTTTTTTTACTTTTTGTTTTAGTAATAAACCTGCCCTTTTTTTTTTTTTTTTTGCTTCATTTGTATAGCCCGCTTTAACATCAATGGTCACATTCATACTTCCAGACTCTATGGGGGATAGGGAATAATTCCGGTTAAAGAAAAATTCCCCACCCCAGCTGGGAATCGAACCCGGGACCTCCGGGTGAGAAGTCAGCTCGCCGACCACGGAGGCAGTCTATCCTGCCTTTTTTGCTTTTAGCAAGAAACCATGTTTCCAATGGCTACGTTCAGATGTGACACGTAAGTATGTCGATGAGGACGCGGCCCCTGCCTGACTTGATGAAGACATCTTGTTCGGTGAGTAGCCGTTGCCGCTGCCGTTATGGCGGGCCAGGATATACCCGAGGCCACTTTTGGGATAAAGAAAGAAAACAGAAAAAAAAAAACACGATAAAAAAGGATAGCCATGTTAGACCTACATATACAAGGATACACTACCGTTCAAGAACATGTTCCTGGAGACCACCGCAGCGAGAACGCGGGAATCTGAAGTATCAGCTTCGTATCTCCAACAGGCAATTTGACACATCTTACATAAGCGGGGCAAGGTTATCAAATTGGGTTCATAAATGAATAACAGAAGTGACAGTGGAAAATAATTGTGACAAAATCACGATACATCTTTTTGTCAACCTCGTGAATGTATACGCATCTAGTTTATATTTAGTTAAATTATTATCAATTAAAGATGGTTCCCCGAAAAATTATCTCCAGGTAGGGTGTCAATGTATATGCAAAAAGCATTAATGGAAAATAATTAGACATCAGCGTTTATCTATTTGCCAATTTGCCCATTTATTCAGATTCGCAGCTTTATGGCCATATAAATATACTTTATGCTCACTCGAATAAAATGTATAAATTTTATGGTGCTTACAAACGTCTATTTTATTATAATTAGAAATCGACATTTGCCTATTAGTCTAATTTGTCCATTTTTTTAGATTTGTAGCTTTATAGACATATAAATGTATTTCATGCTCACCCGAGTAAACCATACTAATTTTATAGTGCTTATAATTCTCTATTGCTTTCTCTATACGTAGTGTGTGCATAGTGTATAGAGAAGATATTGCATTGCACCCAAAAATTCGATGTCAAGATTTCACTGGAAATGTATGTTTTTGGGTCCCTTGAGTTCGAAAAAAGCATTTCTGGAAAAAGGGCCTTCTGGTGTGTATATGTGTGCCTGTGGACAGCATAGCTCAGAAACGAATTGACCGTTAAATACCAAACTTGGAATTCAGGTTTGGTATCTTCCAAGATGCGATACGAAGATTTTCAAGAAAATCCCCCCACCACGAACTGTCATTTACTGGAAAATGTTTCGAAAATTTTGATTTTCTAAAAAATGGCTAACGGTTTTGATTACAATCCCGTATATTAAAGATATTTTAAATAAAATGTATATCTTGAATTTTCTGGGAATAACCTCTGAAGACCTCTTTATTCTGGATGAATTTTTCGAATTTTGCTTAACTGTTAAGCCGTAAGAGATAGACAAAAACGTATTGCACAAAAAAATGTAGATCTCGCCAAAACAATTTAGGTCCTTTAGGTTTTTGTTGTAGAGGTAACTGTTTTCAAGATATTCCTTATTATTGTTTCCATTTGTATACTTTTCTCAGACAGGAAGTGTCCATTTCTCTTTTGTTCTACTCCTGGCCAAGCAAAGAAGCGATTTACAATGTCAACCGCATAACGACAGCTTTAAAACATTTGACTACACTTCTACTTATAAGGAACTAAGTAATAACTAAGTAATTCTGCTAATGTTGATCTCGATTAGCATGGTGTAGAAAGAGAATAACCTTTTGCAAGAAGTTTGTAGTGAAGCTAGAAAAACACTCATGTGAGTGTAACATATCAGATTTTTAGTTACCGAGTGCGCCACTATGTGCACATGGTAACGAGGGACCAACTTTCGCCTATAGATACCTCTTATTCACGACATGCGGACCAGGAACATTTCTTTCAAATTATAGGGTTCTTTTACGTGCAAATAAACATCACACGGACCAACTGCTTTACTTCCCTTCTGAAGGAAGCCATGCTAGAATTTTTATCTCCGAAAAATTCCATCAACCTCCGCCGCGTTTGAACCCGCACCCTTGGGTTTTGTTCCTTAATATACAATGGTTTTGTTGCTTTCTACTTCTCGAGTGGGCGAAAAAACAGTAGTGTCATACTGCAAACGAAGCAGTCTATTTTACAACTCAAATTTTTCAATTTCTTGAAAAAGCGGCATCGCCTTATGACCTGCCCAGAAGTTCAAAACATGATAATGGAAACGTGGGCAACACCCACAAGATAATGCGGCCTTTTCCGAAAGCTGAGAAACCCTATGCCGATACAGACCGTGTAACCCAGCGCATTTCCGCATTTTTGATGATAAAGTTTGCATTAAAACACGCATAGTAATCGAAGATTAGCATCAGTTAGGGACTTCCATGCGTCTCTGCGCATAGCTCCGTCGTTTCCTGTGTACTTGCCTGTGCGGGGAAGGGGTGTTAAGCTGTAATAGATCAGTATTTCGTCGCAGTTGCCGAGGTGTAACCTCACGTTAACATACTCTAAACTCTAACCTCCATTATGTACTGAGTTTTATGTTCTTGAGCATAAGTACGTGGGAGATGAAGTAATTTGGGTAGGGGAGAGATTTAAGCAGCTTCAAAATGTGTATTTCGAGTGTAATGTCATTATGATATAATTTTTAGTGGAATACTAAACTTTCTATAATATGTTAAGCAGAAGCGAAAGTGAAGACCAAATTCAGAACGGCCGACCCAATGGGAATCGAACCCAGGACTTCTCGAGCTTCTCTCATTAAATCATTACCATGTTCCCATTTTGCTGGATATTGGATTACAGCATAATTTAAAATCTAATGTTACTAACTTACAGCTAACGAACGCGCCTAAAAGTTTAGTTCTCTTGAATTTCCAGTTTTTGTCCCCATCTCCTCTGATAATCGAGGCAAGCGTAACATCCAATACGCATTAAACATAATTAAGTGAAGTCGCTTTCTCTTTCTCAACTATAATATACCCTGTTAATATCGAGCGTAATTGAATGATTGCTGTATAATTATACGAACATTGGAAGTAATAAATATGCTAGCAATATCTTCGAACAGTTACTAGGTTAATTAGTTTGGTTAAATGGATAACAAGCATGTTAAAGTGACGGGGTTTACTAAACTCTGTTCTAAGAGAAATATGCATCAAAGGCTACCCAAATTATTAAATTACACAGTTTGATCCTTTAGTATTTACATCTGGATGTACAGATGCAGTCCAATAAAATGTTAACAAATATCCCAAATTTAGATTGTATAAGTAGTTGGAAAAGGAAAAACTCTGATGTGTTCCATTCACATGATTTTCTCTACCATGCCTATTTTTCATACAATCGAGATAAAAATAAGAGAAATTACCTTGTTACTTGCTTCCTTGGGATTAGTAGGAAATTAGGGAACACAATAGGCCAAAGCGATAGTCAAATATTTTAAAAGCTGGTTGCTGTGTGATTTAAATTCCTTTATTTGTATGGCAAGGAGTTGATAAATTCCCGTATGAGAAAAATATAAGTATTTTAAAGCTGAAACCAATGAGCAACGAATATCTCAGAAACGACAAGCTCTTAAAAAAATCAGATAAATGATGTGCTTTAACGATATCTACATTTTTTGTGTAGTAAGTTTCTTATATCTCTTACGGTTTACCAGTTATGCAAAATCCAGTAAAATGTATCTAGGATAAAGGCTTATAGAGGCTATTTCCAGGAAATTCAAATTATGCATTTTATTTCTCATGTAAATATTTTTAATACACAGTACACTCTCTGTGGTACATATTTCGGACAGTCAATACATCGTCCAATATGTATTCATTGGAAATATAACATAGTTATTTGCATTACTGTGTTAAGTAATTTAAATAATGCGGAAATGAAGATAATTATTTATAATTAATTAAATATAATATTGACAAATATTTTAAATTTTGAGTAACAACACTGCTTTCTAATAATGGTGGAGTGAAAGATCTATTACCGAAGTCTAAGTGCGTTCATTATTAATCTGAGTTGTTTCCTTTAGTGCAATGTACAGTCAACGAGTAAATGATTAACAGTCCGGATTGGATATGAACAGTCACATGTGGCACTGCTTTGACTCACTATTTTAAATCGTTCAAGATATGTTCCAAATTTTCAGTTCTTTCATGCAAAAGCAGCCACTAAATTAGTTGCAGAATGTGAATATACATAATGCCCAAGATCGCTGGTAAAAAATCTTTAAGAAAATACTGCTTAACAGTTGCAACTCAATATGGCAAGAACGTATTAATGGCCATTTTAAAACGTAGATGTTCTTTCCCGAAATTCAAGATATAAGCCATTTTGTGCCTACATTTACAATGACTCAATTCAAGAGGAAAATTCAATAATAGACAAGTCCAAAGAAGTGAGTATGTAATTTTCTGGCAAGTTTCGTCACTCAATCTCTACTTAAGGGTAAATGCACCTTAAGTAATTTGAATTATCACTGCTCTTAAAGTATTCAATTGTTTCTCCAGAAATGTTATAAATTATTCAATTAATCATGGCAATTATTTCAAGGGGTTGTTTGCATCAAGAGCTTATTTGGTTAAGTCTATAAAAGGTATTTCACTCAGCGAAAAGTAATAAAACTTAAGTTTTAAAACATATGAATTTGTGTAACTTTTTCTCTGATACTGCTCGCAATATATAATCACACTTTTGCATTGTTCTTAGAATAATCAGCTATCTTCTGAACCTCATTTATTTAGCTATGATACAATTTCAGTAGAAATTAAAAAAATAAATATATTTGCAAATTCAAAAAAATAAAAATGTGGAAAATTTGTAATAGTGTTGATTTCTTAATATGATCAATATGTATTATAACATCACGATTCTGGTTCAGAAAGTTCTACTATGTGTTGTGTATATGTGCAGAAAATTTAAGCTTTCCAGCTCTCATACTTTCTGCGAAAAAGGTACATAACTATCCAATAATGCTGTTTTGAGAAAACTGAACTTAAAGATACAAATGTTCTAAAAAGGGGCATTGCATAACAGCTCTAAAGAAACAGACTAACATTAAAATTATATTTAAATTGATTAAAATCCTCTTAACCCCCCAAAAGTATACATTTTCTGAAACTAGAAATAATGTAGATCTTATTAGTGTCTAAAACAAAACCAAAAACAAAAAAATCTAATGTGTTCCATTCACATGACTTTCTCTACATCTCTGCAACAAATTGTAGTCAAAAAGCTTCATGCTAATTAGCAGAAATAGTCTTATTACTTGCTTCCTTGTAAGTAGAAGCGAAATGAGGTAGTTCCATAGGTTAAAATGACAGCCAAAAGCTGGTTGCTATGTAACTGAAGTTCCTTTGTTTGTATGGACAGGAGTTAAGAAATTCCTGTATGGGAAAAGTATTAGTTTTTCAAAGCTAATACGAAAAACCAGTAATATTTTAAAAATGATCAACTCCACGAAAAAAATGCATATGACTTAAATTGTGTGTTTTATCGTGAGCTACATTTTCTGTGTCGTAAGTTTTCCCCCATCTCTTACGGTTTAGCAGTTATGCAAAATTCCGTAAAATTCTCCAGAATAAAGTAGTCTTCAGGGGCTATTCCCAGAAAATTCAAGATATACATTTTATCTGTCAGGTAAGTATCTTTAGTATACGATATTTTAATCAAAATCCTTAGAGCTATTTTTAAGAAAATCAAAATTTTCAAAATGTTGAACATGTAAAGGGTAGTTTGGGGTGGGGGATTTACTTGAAAATCTTCGTGTTGCATCCTTGGAAGACACCAAACTTAAATACCAAGTTTGGGCTTCAACGGTCTTTTCCTTTTTGAGCTATGCTGCCCACAGACACTCAGATACACACACATACACTCAGACACACACGGTCATTTTTTCTAAAAATGCTTTTTTTATATTCAGGGAGTCTCAAAACATGTATTTCCGGTGAAATCTCGGTATCGAATTTTTGGGTGCAATGCAATACCTTCTCTATACACTATGTATATAGTTCGTTTAGAGAAAGTAAAAATATATCAGAGTATCTTGTCGTCTTAAATAGTTATTTGACAAATTTAATACACATGCCTACTATTAAGAGCTTTGGTGAATAATATGGTATAGTATTACAATAATTATTATTTATATAATGTTATATATTTAGCAGTGGTAGTACGTGAATTACACAGTAGATGACAATATGAAACTTCTATGGCATTTATTGCTGTTTGCGTCTCCACTTATCTTATTTACTAGACTTATCTGAAGAGTGAGGTTAGAAGCAGTGCTCTAGACGTTTTAATGCAAGAGCAGATAACAGTTTTACGATCAGCGCCTGCCGTTTCCGTGGTCTGACTGGCTGTAATCAAGGTGTAACATTGTCATAGACGGCTATCAGGTGTTCACACGAGGTGCTACTTCTTTGGAAACCAAATGTAACAGGTTTCCTGTCAAAACCATAACCTGAAGGATTTTTAGTGCTACTCCTAGCAGCACTCCTAACTTAGACATATGGATAAGTAACTATGTAGGTATAATAACAGATATTGCTATATTCACATTTATTTCTTTATCCACTCTAGTTTCTATTTTCTCTAGCAGTTATATACATACGTAGTAGGTGAAACACGCCGTAGTGGCCCAAACGACCACATGTGAAATTTGTGACGGACAAAGCGGCGCAGGGGTGGGTTTTCTCCGGGTTCTCCGGTTTTCCCCGCCATCGCATTCCACCGGTGCCTCAATTTCATTCCATGTATCACCAGTGTCATCGTCTGCAGTGCCACAAGTAGTAAAAGCGGGCGTTAAACACTACCCCGCCCCAAAAAGTACATTGTAAGTGGTGCACCCAAACATTTTACACCAAGATTTCACCGGAAATACATGTTTCCAGGACACCTGACTCCAACAGCATTTTTACAAAGAATATCAGTAGGTGTATGAGTGGATGTCTGTCGACAGCGTAACTCAAAAACGAGTAGTTTATTAAATACCACACTTGGTATTTAAATTTAGTACGCTCCAAGAGCTTAGCGCGGTGGAAGCACGGTTGCTTGTCAAGCGGGAGATCTGGTCCGGGGTGCACTCAGCTTCGTGAGGTCCCTGGGGGACCAATTGAACAGCTACTTGATTGAGAAGGCCGCATCAACGGGCCGGGATGGACTCGAGGCACACTCGCGTATCACCCTCCAGCACTGCACCCCATTCATGACGCTTTCGAGCCGAGATGGTAAATGCTGGGTGGTAAGCCAAGATCCTTTGTACACTTGTCGTGCCATGGAGTTGCATTAGTAATCTTCCGAGGATGTGACACGAAGACTTTCAGAAATGTCCCAACCCCAAACTATCCTTTACTTGGAACATTTATTGAACTTTTCGATTTTCTAAGAAATGACTAACGATTTTGATTAAATACCATATATCAAAGAACTTAACATGAACTTCTTGGGAATGCCCCCTGAAGCCCTCTTCACTCTGAATGACTTTTACATAACAGGTAAACCGTAAAGAGATGGACAAAAACGTACTGTACAAAAATGTGAATCTCGTTAAAACACACAATTTATGTTATATGCATTTGTCAAAACCATTTCAGAGATATTCCATATTACAGATTTTAATTTCAAAATACTCCAACTTTTCTGAAACGGAAAGTTCTCGCCCGTGTCATATCTCCTTTATTTTACTCCAGACCATGGAAAGAGAACTGAAATGCAATGACAATCGCATAGCGATAGCTTTTAAAATATTTGACTGTCGCTTTAACCTAGTGTATTCTCTTATTTATCTTCTACTAATAAGGAACTATGTATAATAAGACTGATTAGCCTTATGTAGATCAAAATATAATCCTCTGTAACAATAGTTTACTCTCAGAACAGACAGAAAGAGGCACGTGAATAGAACAAATCAGACTTTTTTTATAACTTCTAGCACTATGCTCAGGAAAGAAGTTTTCTCCATAAGGTACACAGTAGCCAGAGAATGTAGCATTGTACCCACAATTCCGATATTGAACTTTGATGGAAATACATGTGTTAGAGTCCCTGTAATTAAAAAAGATATTTTAGGAAAATATGTGCATGTGTGTGTGAAAACATAACAAAACGAGAACTGAAGCTTGAAATAACAAAACGGTTAAATATTAACTCAGATTTCAATCAACATCAAGGATACAACACGAAGATTTTCACCACAAACTACCCTTTACAAGGAAAATCTTTCCAAACATTTATTTTTTTTCAATATCAACTATCTTTTATTTCCTGGACAGTCTTCCTTCTGTAGTCTATTGGATCATGCTAGCATCTAGTAGCTAAAGTTGTGGGTTTAGTCCCGGAGGTGGTGTTACATTTTTTAACACGTATAAATCTTTACCATGGTTTCCTTCGGAACATAAGTAAAGCCGTGTGTCCCATGTAATGATCATTTTTACATACAACCCCCATACCTTGAAAGAAAAGCTCCCTGGGCAAAATTTCACCATGTTTAGCCCTCAAAATCGTGATTAGTCCTATGGTGCCATTTATGGGTGACGAACTCTGTTTTACTCCAGTCACTAATTATTATGAATTCTGCGTCCTTATTCACCCCAATCACTGGGGATGGAAATGGGCTCACGATAGCGACTGTTTCATACAAACGTTTACTATGATACCTTATAAAGCTTAAATTTGGCGATGCTATATCGCTTAGTATTTTTGAGAGCCATGAATAGCTCTCAGCGAATTTGTAAACATCGATAAAATTGGTCGTTGTTAGGCGATACAATTCTTCCATTTGAAAGGTCTCAGGTAACGAAACTCCATGGCACGACAGTCCTCAATGGACCTGGTTGCTGCATCCCCCGAATCGACCCGAAGGCGACATGAATGCAGAACAGAGCTGAAGGGTGAGACGTGATCAGCGCCTCGAGTTCCTCCCGGTCGGTGATGCGGTCTTCTCGATCTGGAGCTGCTACTTCTCAATCAAGTAGCTCTTCAATTGGCCCCCAGCAACCTCACGAGGCTGAGTGCACCCCGGGCCAGGTCTCTCTGAGGAGAACCGGCTACCGGGAATCGAACTCAGGTCTCCCTCTAGGTAATAAGCCGCGCTACCAACGACCACCTTGAAAGGTCTTAGTCGAGCTAATATTAAAACTGAGCAAAATTCTACTCTACGGGAGTCTGCTCCTTTGTTTACAACAGTAAAATATTGGTGGCAGAGTTTAAGCGAGGCCGTACGAGCTGCCAAGGCATCGCAGTGGTCGACCAAATGAGGTGACCATGCCAGAAATTGTAAAGAAGATCCATAAAGTGATATTGAATGACTGTCAACTGAAAGTGCGGAGCTAGCAGACATTGCAGGCATTTCAAGAAGTTCTATACATCGCATTCTGACCGAAAATTTGGACACGAGAAAGATGTGCACAGGATTGGTGCCGCATTTGTTCACGATGAACAGAAACAGCGTCGTGAGGTTGTTTCAGTCGAGTGATGGGTGGTGTTTTACCGCAATGAAGTTGATTTTTTGCGTCAATTCATAACCATGAAACAGTCAAAACAGTGGATTGAAACGGAGAATCGGCTCCAAAGAAGACAGTTCCATCTGCAGGCAAGGTCATGGTGCATGTTTTTTGGATGCACGTGGGATAATTTTCATTGATTATCTCCAAAATGGAAAAGTAATCAATAGCGAGTATTATACGAACCTTTTTCAGCGTTTGAGTAAGAAAATCAATCAAATACGGCCACATTTAGTGAAAGGTAAAGTTTAGTTTCAACAAAATAAAGCACTATTTTGCATATCCATTATACCATGGCCAAAATCAATGAGCTCGCGTTGCTTCCTCATGCACCATATTCATCACATTAAGCCCCTTTAAAGTTGTTTTTTCTGTTTATACACTTGAAGAAATGACTTGTGTTAAATATTTGCCAATAATGAAGAGGTGGAGTCTGCAGTTGATGACTTATTTTGTAGAGATTGACGGCTCTCACTGTAAACAGGGAATCGAAGCTACCGAGCCGGGAAAAGTATATCAAGATGGGCTTTTTTTTTTTTTACCCGAAAATATTTATGGAAATGTTTATCTGGATTAGAAGTATAAGCATTTCAGAATAATGTGTTGAAGAATACGTAAAGAAAGCCAGTAAATGTAACACAGCAGACTTTTATTAATCCTCTCTTGTTTTTCCAGATTTCAAGATCATCCCTCGTCACCATGTGCGCTTAGTTGCGAAATCGTGAATTGGGTTTTTCACCTGATCTGGGGAAACACCGCTAAGTCTTTCAAAATACGTCGATGTGCGTTATGCAAATTATATACATGTATAGTAGTGGCATTAATACTAAACACTTTT
Organism: Hymenopus coronatus; assembly: GCA_030762935.1. Taxonomy (NCBI): domain Eukaryota; kingdom Metazoa; phylum Arthropoda; class Insecta; order Mantodea; family Hymenopodidae; genus Hymenopus; species Hymenopus coronatus. Next base: position 59,883,616 of record CM060888.1, on the reverse strand, counting down.
TGGTAAATTAGCTTTTCAAATTACAATATCTCATTAAACTCTTGTTCAGGACTATTCTTATCTGTTAAATTATAATCAGGCAGTGTTAGCATAATACACTATCAAACCGTTTACCACAAACTGGAGCTAATTTAGTCCTTAATGGGGTAAATTTAGCCTAGTTTTCGAAAATATATTATGTAATAAATATATACACGTATATCTTGTTTTATATCCTATCTAATATGAAAATTGGAATTAGTGGTGACGTATTACAAATATGAGCTCCAAATATAGAGAATCTAGTAATTTTAAGATCATGATATTTCATCGCCATCAGCACCACGGCGTACATTAATCTTAAACGAGATTTCCCCAATTTTGGCCCCCTATTATTGAAGAGTAACATTTTTTTATATTTCATATTGAATGCACTATACAATAAAAAGTATACTTGGAAAATATCCTGTTTAGTTTATACTGCATTCAATATTAAATATAATAAATTACTACTGCCTTATAATAAGGGCTCAAAATTGGGGAATTCTTGTATATTTAAGAGTATGGTGTTCATAGTACTGAAGTGTCATAATTTAAAAATTAATATCTTTCTCCATATACAATGCAGTAATAATTCCAATATTCACATTATATATAATATAAAATAAACTGATATGTATATATTTATAAAGCAATATATTTTCAAAAGTTGGGCCAAATTAACCCAAACCGTCTCCAGTTTGTATTAAAAGATTCAGTTATATATTGTGAAGTCCACCTGGGTAGTGTGGTGGTAGCGTGTCTGCCTCACATTCAACAGGTCGTGAGTTCGAATCTCGCTTACGTGAGTTACCCGAATAAGATTTTTTGGGGTTTTTCCCTTATCCTGAGAAGACGAATGTCGAGTAGCTTTAAGCCCCATGGACCCCGATATCATTTGAGCATCATTTCACCAATTTCATCCATCGTCCGATATGACGATATTTCTCTACATCTCTGCACAAATTATTCCATTTACTTCATCTAATAGAGAAAAAATTAGCAGAAATAGTCTTATTACTTGCTTCCTTGTTTGTAGAGGCGAAATAAGGGAGTACCATAGATTAAAGTGATAATTAAAAGCTGATTGCTATGCGACTGAAGTTTCTTTGTTTGTAAGGACAGGAGTTGACAAAGTCCTGAATGAGAAAAGTATGTTTTTCAAAGCTGAAACCAAAAACAAGGAATATCTGAAAAACGAACAATTCCACGAAAAAAATGTATATAATAAATAGTGTGTTTTAACAGCCTCTACATTTTGTGTGGTTTAAATTTTCGTCCATCTCTTACGGTTTAGCAGTTATGCAAAATTCCGTAAAATGCATCCAGAATAAAGTAGTCTTCAGAGGCTATTCCCAGAAAATTCAAGATATACATTTTATTTGTCAGGTAAATATCTTTAATATACGATATTTTAATCAAAATCGTTAGATCCAATTTTGAGAATATAACAAATTTCGATTTTTTTTCCATGTAAAGGGTAGCTTGGGGTGGGGGGATCTTTTTGAAAATCTTCGTGTCGCATCCTTGGACGATACCAAACTAAATACCAGTTTGGTATTTAAGTGTATTTTCGTTTTTGAGCTATGGTACCCACAGACACAGACAGACACACATGGACAGTTTTCTAAAATTTTTTTTTTTTTGTATTCAGGAGGTCTCAAAATATGTATTTCCGGTGAAATCTCGGTATCGAATTTTTGGGTGCATTACAATACCTTTCTATACACGTATAGAGAACGTAAAAATGTATTATGCTGACACTTGCCGAGTATAATTTATCGTATAAGAGTAAGAGTTTAATGCAATTTTGTAATTTGAAAGTTTATTTAACCAAAAAAAAAAAAAAAAAAAAAAATCAGAATTAATGTCGCTCTGTATTATACAATAGTTTCAAAAAGAACAGTGAGGAGGTAAATGAAATTAATTCGTCAGTTTAAAATGCTACCCTTTCTAGATGAATATATGTTAGCTGTAGGTGTTTTGCTATGGCATTTACACAAACTTCAAATTATATACAACGCACATATATGAATAAGAGATAGTTATGAGCCAAAGTACGTTTTACTGTTGCAGATGAGTTATTCATGAGCACTAAACTTTGTGTATTTTAAGCGTGACGGGATTTATTAACTAAATATTCCGTCCAAAGGCTATTAAAAACGTCCTGCTCTTTTTCATTTTTTTCATTTCAGCGTTGGCTACATTGATAAATAACGGCCTAAGCTTGCCACTGACGAGTGGATTAATCATTTAATTAGCCCAGAGGCATGGCTTGTACAAAATTACAGTTAACCGCCTTCTTTTAAATTAAATAACCTAACCGAGGCAACAAATGACGATCGCGAATTACCCCGCTAATTGTATACATTATTCAAATGATACCGAATCACAAGGAAAGTAACCTCTAAGTTTTCCCATTTTAAATCTCATCCAAGAGAGTTGCTCTCAATAAATATAACCATTTAATTAACGTATTTATTACGCCCCGCAGTGTCATTAAACTTAACGCTATAGCTTTGGGAATGTTGACTTGTAAGGTTGGTAGCCTTGCCCGTAGTTCCTTATTTGTGCACATTACGTGTTCATTATAAGCAACAGTTTAAATTTTACATAGATGTCAGTCAGAATAAATTTATTAACGAGAATGATGCAAGTAATAAATCTAGAAAGCCATGAATGATTAATATCGACGTCGGGCCTGTTTATTTTATTACTCTCTTCCAATTCCGCATTGGAAACAAGCGTTGGTTGTGAGGGTATTTAAAATGTCGTTTCCGCACAGTGTCTACTTCTTCTTCGGGTGATTAATTTATTAACTACTCCATGGTATTTCCCATCAGTTAACGATACTTGCTGTATAATTTATATTCTTTGTCTTATAATCAACCAAGCCAGATGGCTCAGGCATTCCGTCTGCAACTGGCATTCCGGAGGTCGTGGGTTGATTCCTGCGGCCAACCTCTCTGACCCATGAGCTTTTTCGGGGGTTTTCCCGGGTAACTCAAGCGTATACTGCGGAGGTTTCTTACTCCTCCGAACTCCATGTTCCTTCATTTTATTCCAATCGGTCTCTTTGAGATTTGTAAGTGTCGGCGAAGATTGCAGAGGTGGCACCCTTCTTACGATATGAATGCGCTTTGGAAATACGACGGCGGGGTGGCGTTGGAGACGTTTGCGGGACCAAGGGTGTTCCCAGACATAGAGCGCGGGATCCTAGCGCTCCCCGCATAGAGATGAATTGCCTGGACTATGTAAGCGCTAACCAAGGTGGCTCTTTCCCAACAGTCCGCTTTCGGCCGCCCTGTCAAATATACCCTTATAACACTCTATCCTCCAATAAACTCATAGCTAGCTGCAGTGGGAACTCCCTCCGGAATGTATAAACCAAAACCATATTATTAACATTTACTATAGGTATATGCCATTTGAAGTTTTAATCTGTACATCTTATATACAAATGATTTATCGTGCGAATTGATGTAATCTGAAATTAATTAAAAAATAAAAGATGATAAATTTAATGCCATTCTTTACTTATTACACAAATTCTCCTTTTAACTTTAAAATCTGCAGTAGATATTTTTCAATCGTATGATTTTTTTCAGATTTAAGAAAATTATATTCTAGAGAAGTTAATAACTTTAAAATCTGCGGTAGATGTTATCCAATCATGCGCTTTTTTCAGTTTTAAGAACGTTATATTCCAGAGAAGTTAATTAATAACGTTATATTCGTTATATAACGTTATATAATTAATCGGCTCTTCGCTAGCATTGACAGCACAAATTGAAGAACTTGAAAAGAAAATTATTTAATTGCACATAACCTGAAAAAACAAGTTTATAGCATTATTTTAAAATTCAGATACACATTTTAACAAATGCAAATCCTTAGACAGTTTTAGAAAATAAAAACTTAGATAAAAGGGTAGTTTGGATGGGATATTCTCTTGGAAATCTTCGTACAAAAAATCTTTGGAACCAAAGTATATACCAACTTTGTCGAGTTATGTTTTCACAGACACACATACAGAAATGGACATACCACGGACCAATTGTTTTTAAAAAAGAAATAATTTTTGAGAGGTTCTCGAAGCATATTTCCGGTTAAATCTCAGTATCGCATTTTTGGATGAAGTGCAATACCTTGTCTACTAACTATATACTTTCTGGAGAGCGTAATTATAATTTCCATGATCATTCTGGGATAACATTCAAAATTCACAGTTTGAAGAAAGTAAAGGAAAAAATGCTTGAAAAATGATGGATTATATAGGGCTTGAGAAAAGAGAACAGCAAGTGATTCTAGTCTGGTTAAATGTATTTGAATGTCACTTTGGGACATGAAAAATCTCACTTTGGGACATGAAAAATCACAGAAGATTATTCTAAGAGCAAGGTAGTGCGAATGTCGTGTGTGTTTAACAAATTGGTAAGTGATATATAAGAAAGACAGCGTCGTCCGCGATGCGGTGTGGCTAGCGAAGCAGATGTAGCAAGGTGGGTGGGATACCCGCCAGCGTATTCAGCCCGGCCCAGGACTTACATCAGGCTATTAAACTTGAGTCAACAAAAAACCGGCACGAGGCTCACGTATGTGTCATACATTCCGATGCTACAGAATTGCAGGACTTCTGGGAAAAACTCTTATCATGGAGTGATTACAATTTGGGAACTTCTCGGCAGATACTGACCTCGATTCTCGGATTTACTTCCTAGTATTATTGTACCCTCAAGAGATTTCAAAAAAAAAATTCATATTGCGTAGTTGCTGTGGTATGAATTGGATTGGTTGGTGAGGGGTGAATTGAGTAAAATAAAACAAATGCCCTTCCTGTCCCCAAAAAATAACCAAACATTAGTTCCGTTAACAATACTTTCAGTATAGCCTATAGCGATGGTGACCGAAGATACAAGGGTGTACTTTTAGTGAGGGTCTGTATAAGCTTAATTCTGAAAATAAATTAGTTTGTCCTAATGCGCTTGTTGCTGTATTTCAAATCATCTGAAGTATTACTTTCTCTACACGTACACGTACATAGTATATAGGCCGCGCGGTTAGACCACTCGCCTCTCACCTAGACGGCCTGGGTTCGATGTGAGATTTGTGGTGGACAAAGCGGCGCTGGGGCTGGTTTTCTCCGGGTACTCCGGTTTCCCCCGTCATTTCATTCCACCGGTGCTCCATCAACATTCATGCGGTGCCATAACTAGCTAAAGCGGGCGTTAAACACTACCAAAGAGAAGGTATTCTATTTCATCCAAAAATTTGCTACCGAAATTTCACCGGAAATCATGCCTTTTTAGGATCCAATGAATCAAATAAAAATGCTGATGTGTTCCATTCACATAACTTTCTTTAGCTTTTCCATATACAAACTATGTTTACGTATATACACCAAGATAAACATTAGCAGAAATGGTCTTATTACTTGCTTCCTTGTAAGTAGAAGGCAAATAAGGGAATATATCAGGCAAAAGCGACAGTCAAATCCTTAAAAAAAGTGGTTCCTATGTGAAATAATTGAGGTTTAGTTCGATTTGCATGGTCCCGTTTTAAGAAAAGTTAGTTAAAATTGAAAAAGGTATAAGACATAAATTTTGTGTTTTAACAAGATCTACATTTTTGTGTATTACATTTTTGTCTCTCTCTTATGGTTTAAACATTATGCAAAATGTTGCAGAGAGAGACTATTCTCAGAAAATTGAAAATATACATTTTACCTTTTATGTAAATATCATTAATATACGGTATTTTAATGAAACTCGTTAGAGCCATTCTTGAGGACATCAACATTTTCAAAATAATTTCCATATAAATGGTTGTTTGTTGTGAAGTTTTTTTTTTTTTTTTTTTTTTAATCTTCGTTTCGCATCCTTGAAAGATACAAAACATTAACACCAAGTTTGTTTTTTAATGGTCTTTTCATTTTTGAGCTATGCTGTCCAAAGGTACACATATATACATACCCACGCACACAAACACCTTTTTCTAAAAATGATTTTTTCGGAATCAGGGATCTCAAAACATATTTCTCGTGAAATCACAAATCGAATTTTGGGTGGATTGCAATACCTTCTCTAGCTGCTATGCACATTGTATATACATACGTATTAGAAAAAGTAAAAAGCATTTTTAGAAAAAGGTCAGTGTGTGTGTCTGTAGACAGCATAACTCAAAAACGAAAAGTCCGTTAAATATTAAACTTGGGATTTAAGTTAGATATCTTCCAAGCATGCGACACGAAGATTTTGAGAAAAACCCCCAAATCAAACTATCTCTTACATGGAAAAAATTTTGAAATTTTTTATTTTCAAAATGGCTCTAACGATTTTGATTGAAATTCCATATATTAAAGATATCTACACGAGATAAAATACATATACTGAATTTTCTGGGAATAGCCTCTGAAGAGCTCTTCATTTTGGAGGGTTCTGCTGAATTTTGCATAACTGATAAACCGTAAGAAATAGAAAAAGATATAGATTTTGTTAAAATAAAATTTTAATCAATTTTTTCGTGGAGTTAACCATTTCCTTGTTATTGATATGGTTTTTAATACCTTTTCCCATACGGCATCGGAAACTCTAGACCATGCAAAGAAACGAATTTCAATAATATAGCAATCAGACTTGAAATATAGAACGATTGGTCTCTAAAATTTTAGCGCATATGTGCGACAAATGTTGAAATGAATAACGTATAAGCGAGTTTGAACTGTGATTTGAAGAAAAAAAAAAATATATAACAAGGATACCTAGTTTGGGGTGGAAGGACTGTCTTGAAATTCTTCCTGACACATTCTTGGAAGATGCTGAACTTAAATACCACTAATTGATATTTAAAGAACATTTCGTTTTTGAGTAAGCTGTTCACACATATGCACCCTCTGAACTTATAGACCTGCCCTCCATATAATGAAGCAGTCATGTCAGCTGATGCTCAGGGTGAGCCGAGTTTGAAAACATCAGAATTATTAGTGACGACATAGTTAATGAGAGGCGAGGTTCCACCATCTGCCGCTCAAGAATCGGTAGGAATGTGGAAACAATAGCACGCAAATGCTGAAGCGCACTGTAATTATGACGTCATAAGGCAAGTTAGGGCGGGCAGAATCCCGTCGACCTTGCCAGACGTTTTCTCTGATGGAGCGACGCCAGTTCTACGTCGTCGATATTTCACATTAACGATGTGAAGGAAGAAAAGATCGGAATCATACGGTCGATAAACAGAGTAATTAAAACGTCCGCACCTTATATAACGGTCTTTGCTACAGCTATGGTCTGCATATTTTACACGTATCAACCAGAGCTAAGAAGCAGGTGCAAGAGCAGTTTAGGTCTGGAATGACAAACCTATGATACACCTTTCTACAATAGCTGTAACATACCATCTTCATTATTGTTATCATTTATTTATTACTTTTATTACAATTAATTACCTGTTTTGGAGGGGGGAAACAGGAATAAAGGTTATAAGGATAAGAGGTATATAGGGTGTTGGGGAAGGATAAGAAAAGAGGAGAGAAAGGGTCTTGTATTGTGATGACTATGTTTAATGGGAGAACTGTGGTGGAGTGAAGCCCGGTTCCGCCGAAGCAATCCGGGTGTTTGCGATTTATTGCTATTTTGATCGGAGAATCCGAATATTAAGTGTAGGTCTTCTGCCTTGACAGAAGCCCAGACGTAGACCTACTGATTGGGGTGCTGCCTCTCGTTATGGAGGTGTCTGGTGTTGGCTGAAGGCTGTAGAGCTCTAGTGGTGCACAACTTCTGGAGTATCTGCTTCTGACTGTTGGCAATGAGTTCAGCTACGTTATTCACTACCAGTTCCTGGTTATCAAGAACAGCGGAATAACATTTGGAGATTTCGGCGTGGTTGTCTTCGAGCTTGATGGTGTGCAGGTCCTCCAGTGCAGTTAACTGTGTAGGCAGGTTCAGTACCTCAGCATGGAGGTCCTGGATTGCTTCTACGGTATATGCTTGATACTTCCTCTTCTTCCGCTTCAGGGATACGTATATTGCTGTTCCGGCCCAAGTCATCTTCCCATCTGAGCGCCATCCTTTTGGCCTATAATTTAGTGCCTATATTGTTATTCTATTGTCATGAATTCTCCTTATGTGTTGGAACCAATGGTACTTAATGTCATTTATCTTCTCCTCTAATTTATATATGTTTAACTCTTCCCGTATTTGTATATTTGGTATGTGATCTTTTGATGTGTAACCTGATATTCTTCTAAGAAATTGCATCTCGGCTGTTTCTAATCTTCTCTTGTTTGTTCTACTTAAAGTCCAGTTTTCGCTGCAATATAAAAGTGTTGGGATAGCCAGAACCTTATAAAATTTCATTGTTTTTTTTCTGGTTTTATTTCTTAATGTTCTTTGTATAGTTTCACATGTAAGTTGGAATTTATTTAAATTTTGTTGTATATAGACTTGGTACTATATAGAAAATTTAAGCTAGACTGGAAAAGGGAGAAGCACTTGGATGCAGGTAATAGGTGGGCCTGGACTAGAATAGGTACACATAGACTAAGGGGAGATAGGAAGGGATGATATTTGGATAGATGTCCTCTATATGGAGAGGCAGATAATATTTTCCATTATAAAATTGAATGCGATGAAAAAGTTATGAAGGGATCAATTTATACCTAAAAATCTTGTGTGTTCCATTTACATTACTTTCTCTACATTTCTGTAACAAATTATTTTAAAAAACATAATCTTTATATAATCGAGCTAAACATAGCAGAAATGTTCTTAATTGCCTAAAGGAATACACTAGGCTAAAACGATTGTCAAATCTTTTAAAAGCTGGTTGCCATGTGGTTGAAATCCGTTTCTGTGCAGAGCCAGCCAGGAGTTTACAACTTTCCGTGCGAGAAAAGTTTAAGTATTTTAAATCTGAAAAAGATAAGAAATATTTCAGAAATGGTCAATTCCACGAAAAAAACGAATGTAGCATAAATTGTGTGTTTTAATGTGGTCTACAATTTTTGTGTTGTAAGTTACTGTCTAACTCTTCTGGTATACTAGTTACGCAAATTCAGCAAAATTAATTCAGAATAAAGAGTTCCCAGAAACCTACCCAGACGCCGTTTCTTCCACCACAAATCCCACATGCGGGCGTTTGGAATCGAACGTGGACCGCCTAGGTGGGAGGTGAGCGGTATATCCACTCTGCCACGGCGACGCTGAAAATAAAAATCCACGGTCCTTTCCGGGTTTGAACCTGCGACCTTGGAAACTAAAGACTAGGATGCTATCCCTAGACCACAGAGGACGACTCAAATATTTACGAGGCTTAAAATCCATGAAGTTGTAATTAACGTGTAATTCTTAACGCTACCTAGAACTCGTTATTGGCGCTCAGATCATGGCAAAGACCGACTAAAGCACCTGACAGAGATGTAACGTAATGTCGGGCGGGACGCGGCTATTGGCGCCCATTCATATCCCACGCTCTTCCTTCAGAAATGTTTAGCAAGGTGTACCACCAAGCACCGCATAAATGATGAGACACATTTTTAACCCACCTGTGTTTCATTTTACTCTCTAATAAGTTCTTGAGTTAGCTTCTAGTTCAAACCACAGAGTATTGGAACGATATTTGCCCATCTTTTGATACTAAATTTTGCCCCGCTGATATGTATCCTTTTTGCAACCCCTTTCCTTCACTTTTCTTATTGGCTAATTTTGTCTGTATGCCAATGCCCTTACCTCGCCCTTCGTGGTGTAATGGTTACATGCTAACTTCATATACCCAAAGTAGCGGGTTCAAACCCGACGATGGATTTTTTCACGCACACACGGACCTTTTTCCAAAAATGCTTTTAATAGGTTCAGGGTGACCCAAAGCATGTATTTCCGGTGAAATCTTGGTATCGAATTTTTGGATGCATTACAATACCTTCTCTATACACTATGTACATAGTATGTGTAGAGAAAGTAAAAAATCTGATGTGAACCATTCACATGACTTTCTCTATATCTCTGCAACAAATGATTCTTAAAAAGCTTATCTATACTTCTATTTACAGCATGTTAATCAGAAAAAATTAGCAGAAATAGTCTTATTGCTTGCTTCCTTGTAAGTAGAAGCGAAATAAGAGAGTACCAAAGTCAAAAGCTGGTTGCTATGTCACTGAAGTTCCTTTGTTTGTATGGACAGCAGTTGCCAAATTCCTGTATGAGGAAAGTATAAGTTTTTCAAAACAGAAACCAAAAACAAGGAATGTCTCAAAAACGATGAACTCCACGAAAAAAATGTATATAACATAAATTGTGTGTTTTAACGTGATCTACATTTTTCGTGCAGTAAGTTTTTGTCCATCTCTTACTGTGTAGCAGTTATGCAAAATTCCGTAAAATTCATCCAGAACAAAGTAGTCTTCAGATGCTATTCCCAGAAAATTCAAGATATACATATTATTTGTCAGAAAATATTTTTAATATAGCATATTTGAATCAAAATTGTTAGAGCCATTTTTGAGAAAATCAAAATTTTGGATAAAAGTTCCATGTAAAGGGTAGTTGGGGTGGGGGGATTTTCTTGACAATCTTCGCGTCGCATTCTTGCAAGATACTAAACTTAAATACCGGTCGTTTCGTTTTTGAGCAATGCTGTCCACAGACACACACTCATGGACCTTTTTCCAAAAATGATTTTTGTTTTGGATTCAGGGTGACCCAAAACATGTATTTCCGGCGAAATCTTGGTATCGAACTTTTGGATGCATTACAATACCTTCTCTATGCACTATGCACTTAGTACGTGCTAGGCACAATTCATAGAACACTACATATTTGTAGAAAAGAAACTGAACGAAAGGTTCATAAAGTTACAGCAGTGCTTAGTTTGACATATGGCTATGAATCATGGGTAATACGAAAGACTGATAGAAGAAAGATCCAGACGGCTGAGATGAGGTTTCGGAGAGGGAGTAGTTAAACGGAACATGTAAGAAATTACACCATTCGAGAAGAATTTAATATATATCAATACAAGATAAAACTAATGAATATAGAAATAACTGGTGTCAACATATAAACAGAATGGAAGATGGTAGGATATCAAAGTTGGATATTATTTATAATCTCCAAGGGAAAAGAAGCAGAGGAATGCCCAAGAACGAGATGGTCAGTTATGCCGGAATGGCTATTGAGTAGAAGTCCATGAAGAAGAAGAAGAAGAAGAAGAAGAAGAAGCAAACTTTTTTTCTTTTTAATGTTGTTATGTTATTATACTTTCATGCTACATATTTGTTTATTTAATATCAAAAACTATTAAAGCCACATGAATATTTAATTGGCCTTGAACCACTAACTGTGATAAAATGCAAAACATTATTTTTAGCCTTAGACAAAGCTCACGTGATGCTGAATACACTAATGTAAAGCTTTTAGGAATGGTTTCAGACACAGAATTAACCTGGAATTCACACGTTGAAATAGTCTGTAAAAAGTTATCTAAAGCTGTGTAACTTTTCACTGAAAACCATTTACAACAAACTACCTTGTAACTATTTAAAGCAAATATATCTTGCTTTGTTTGAAAGTGTTTTTTAGCTATGGACTGTTAGCATATGGGAACTGTTCTAAATTAAATGACATTTTACTTCTACAAAAGAAAGCCATGAGAATTTTGTCATACTTCTTACAATGCTCCATGTAGACCACCTTTAAAGCAACAGAAAATTTCAACAGTTTACAATTGCTATATATTACAATTATTTTTATATGTGCACAAGAATTTAAATCAATTTAAACTGAACATACATATACACACATTAAACACCAGAAATATTGATAAATTACATGTAACATACACTAGACTAAAGTAAGTTAAGGATAGTTATTTGATAACCAGCGTTATAGCCTATAATAAGCTTCCTGACCATATGAGAAATCTAAATGTACTACAGTTTAAGGCTAAAGTAAAAAAATGGTTGATGGACAATGTATTTTACAATTTGGATGAATTTCTTAATACTAGAATTGTTTTATGATTGACTCTTACTTGTATATATTATTTTGACCATGTCTATTGTACTAATGTACCTAATGGCTGAACAAATAAGTAATAATAGGTAAACCATGAACTCAAAACTCCATATACATATGCACTCATTTTTTCTATATTTTCACTGGGTATTCAAAATGATCCTTGGAACACAGTTTTTAACTTTAAATTTTCAGGAGAGATTCAAACATTACGGTTTTAAAATGTTAAATAAGATGATACTGAAATGAAAAGTAATTTTCTAAAGTATTAATTCTAGATATGATTTTTAATGGCAACAAAAGAAGTATTCATACAAGTTTCATTCAAATACAACTTTACTTTCTGGATATATGCATCAATTTATTCAGTTCAATTAGATAAAATCAAAATATCTTCTACAGACATATGCACTATTTCTTTTTTAAAAAACAACTTCCTTAATATCTTAGTAACATAGTGTCGGGTTGGACAGCTATTAAAATATATATTTTATATCACAAGGCATTATTATACTTATTATATATTTAAAATTAATCTATGATCAATATCAAAATTCCAGCCCATAATTTTATTACACACTTTGGGAAAAATGTTCAGGTATCTAGCAGTAATTTTGTGAAAGAAGCTAAATTTTGAAAACAACAAAACCCGCATTCTTCGCAGATACTAAACATAAATAACAAGTTTGGTGTTTAACGGTCTTTTCGTTTTTGAGCTATACTGTCCACAGAAACACACACACACACACACACACACACACACGGAACTTTTTACTATCTCTACACGCACTATGTACATAGTCTATAGAAAATGTATTGTATTGCACTCAAAAATTTGATATCGAGATTTCACAGGAAATACACGTTTTGAAACCCCTGAATAAAAAAAGCATTTTTAGAAAAATGTCCGTATATGTATGTGTGTATGTGTGTTGCACCATAGGTCAAAAACGAAAAGTCCAAACTTGTATTTAAGTTTAGTATCTTCCAAGGATCCGACGCGAAGATTCTTCAAGAAAATCCCCCCCTCAGCTACCCTTTACATGGAAATATTCTCGGAAATGTTGATATTTTCAAAAATGCTCTAACGATTTTGATTAAATATCGGATATTAAATATATTTACATGACAAATAAAATATATATCTTGAATTTTCTGGGAATAGCCTCTGATGACATCTTTATTCTGGATGAATTTTATGGATTTTTTTTCATAACTGGTAAACCATAAGAGATTGACAACTTGCTTAGCGAAAAATGTAGAGCTCATTAATAAGTAATATTTATATCATACACATAATATTCCATGTTATTGGTTTCAGTCTTAACATACTTAACAGTTTCTCCTACGGGAATCTGTCAATTCCTATCATACAAACAAAGGAATTTCAATCACATAGTAACCATATTTTAAAATGGAATAACTGTTTTTTACACATAGCCGTGTGAAGGACAGGAGTTGGATAGGTAGAGTCAGACTGAAAATTTCAATGCCATAGCCGAGATTTGAACCACGGACCTCCCGATCTCTAGCCGGTTGCTCTGCTTCTGAGCTACCATGGCAACATGCTGGGGTAGCACTGAATTTCTCAACTGACTCGCATGTTTTCCGGTAAACCACCAGGTGATTTCAAATTATTTTGAGATGACAGCCCCGGCTAAGGCATTGAATTTTCTACCTATCCAACATGTTTTAAAATATTTGACTATCGGTTTAGCCTATGGCACTCCTTTATTTCCCTTCTAGCCTTTAAGTAACTAAGTAATAAGACCATTTCTGTTGAAGTTTTTATTGATTAAATGAAGTAGATAAAAGAATAAGCTTATTAAATATAATTTGTTTACAGAGATTTAGAGAAAATCCTTTGAATGGAACAGATCAGATTTTTCTAAAAAATATATATATGAATTCAGTGGACCTCAAAACATACATTTCCGGTGGATGTTTTGGATGGAATGTAATACCTTCTGTAGTTGCTATATATCTTGTATGTACATGCACTTCTCTACCTATGTTGTATACAGTAAGTAGAGAAAGTAAAAACAAAAGGATTCACTTTCCCCTGCGTGGAATGTTTTCATTTCGACGTTTTAGTTTAGACGCAAGGAAGAGATGACAGCGGTAAAGTAGGCTAGCAGTACTACAACAGTTGTAATGCCATGTGGTGAAATCGAGGCGATATCAACGTGTGGGGCCCTTGTTCTTGTAGTTTGGGACAGAAGGAGAGGGTGCATAAGACAGTCCTCAAACGTTTTTACACTACATTCATAATAGTGGATCTTGTTTGGGAGAGGACGGGAGGAAAAGAGACAACGCTATACGGTACGATAGAAAGAAGGAAGAGTCAACGAAGGAATAATCAACGGTTTGTTTTCGGAGGGGAATTCGTTAATCACTTTTAGCGGGGCGAGCTTAATGAGACAGGTGTTTATATTGTTGCAAACTGCGGTTTCGGGATCGACTCCAGAAGATACATAGTTGTGTGTGTGTCTTTACTGTAGAGTGGGTCTTGATGTACCTATTCATAAGCATCTGATGTGTTCCATTCACATGACTTTCTCTACATCTCTGTCACAAATTATTATTAAAAAGCATATTCTTCTATCTACTTAGATGAAGATTAGCAGAAATTTTCTTAATTACTTGCTCTCTTGTAAGTAGGAGGAAAACAAGGGAATTTGCAAGGCTAAAGCTAATTTAAAATCTCTTAAAAGCTGGTTGCCATTCCTGTACAGTTTATAGCTTTCCCTGTGAAAAAGATTTAGGTATTTTAAATCTGAAACAAATAGCAAAGAATATCTCTGAAATTGTCAAATCCACGAAAAAAGTATATGACAGTAATTGTGTGTTTTAAAGTGATCTACATGTTTTGTGCAGTAGGTTTCTGTCTATCTCTTACGGTTTACCAGTTACACAAAATTTAGCAAAATTCATTCAGAATAAAGAGACCTTTACAGGCTATTCCCAGAAAATTCAAGATATATATTTTATTTGGTATATAAATATCTTAAATATACGGTATTTTAATCAAAATCATTAAAGTCATTTTTAAGAAAATCAAATTTCGATTTTTCTAAATGTAAAGGGTAGTTTTGGGGTGGGGGATTATTCTCAAAATCTTCGTGTCGTATCCTAAACTTAAATACCAAGTTTGGTATTTTACCAACCATTCGTTTTTGAGTTATTGTGTTCACAGACACACGGACACACAAACGGACCTTTTTCCCTAAAACCTGTATTTTCAACGAACTCTCGGTATCGAATTTTTGGGTGGAATGCAATACCTTCTCTATACACTATGTACATAGTATGTGCAGAGAAGGTAAAAAAAAAAAAAAAAAAAAGGTCGATGTTTTCCATTCTCACTCTCCACTTCTGCAGCACATTATTCTTAAAGAATCTTATTCTTAAAGAGTTTAAAATAGGGTTTAAAATTATCTATTAACACACTGTTTTTTATAATACAAAGGTATTTTTAAAGTTTAAAGAGATTATGCGTATGTTGTTGTTAATTGGATGTTTCAGGTTGGTTAATTTTATCTGTTACATTTTTGGTATACTGGAATTTGAGTATTATTTTTTGATCCAATTGTTATATTATGTTAGTAGGATAATGTATCTTATGTATAATTGTAATTGTGGTGTTAAGAAGGATATTTTTGTAATATTCACATGTAAATATGATTGAAATTTTGTTTTAAAGCGACCTATTGTAACCAGAACCAAAATCTACGTGATCTACTGTAACTCTGTTCTGATGTGTATACCGTGTGATTGAAACAAGCATTTAATGTAATATTCTTCTCTCTACTTCACGCTAATCAAGATAAACATTAACACTTATTGCTTAGTTTTTAAAACTAGAAGACAAATATCTGAAAGCGATAGTCGAATCCTTTAAAAGCTGGTCGTTATGTGAAACATTGAAATTCCATTCTCTTTGTAGGACCAGTAAAAAAATCTGATGAATAACGACTTGTTTTTTTTTTTTTCTGTTTTTTTTTTTTTGGTGTATAACACCCGCTTTTACTACTTGTGGCACTGCAGGCGAAGATACATGGTGATACATGGAAATGAAGATGGAGCTCCGGAAGAATGTGATGGCGGGGGAAACCGGAGAACCCGGAGAAAACCCGACCCTGTGTCATTTTTTCCACCACAAATCGCACATGTGGTCGCTTGGGATCGAATCCGGGCCGCCTAGGCGAGAAAAATCTAAGTATTGGAAGTTTTAAAATCAGTAATAAGGAACATCTCGAAATGGTCATTGTACAAAGATGTATATGACTTAAGTTATATGTTTTAACTAAATTCACATTTTCTGTGTCGTTAGTTTTTATCTATCTCTTATGGTTAACCAGTTATGCAAAAGTCATTCAGAATGAAGAGGAATTTACGGATCATTCCCAAGAGAATCAGGATATATATTGCATTTGCCATGTAAGCATCTTTAACGGCATTCGGTCAAGAACGTTATGCCATTTTATAGAACCCTGAAAATTCTCCTGAAATTTCGTGCTGTAGTTTCCCATAATTCTTCATGTGCATCCTCAGAAGATGCTAAACTTAAGTACTGAGTTTGGTATTCAACGCACTATTTGTTTTTGAGTTGTGCTGCTCACAAACACAGATACACATATAGTCATACACACATGGGCCTTTTTCTAAGATTGCATTAATCATAAGATTGATATTGAAATAAGTAACTCAAATTTAATATCTTTTGTTTTCTTGAAATCTCGTAGTCGAATTTTAGGTGGATTACGATATCTTCTCTACCTGCTATATAGGTACATTGCACATGCATGCTGGAGATAGTAAAAAGCCTGTCAATAATACAATAAGGAAAATTACATTGTAATTTATCCTTCTAGAAGAAATTGTATTTTACTGACTTGTCGACATTAACTGTCGACTAATATACAAAATCAAACAGATTGGTGATGAATGTATTACTTAATGGGGATTGTCTATCGCCAGCTCTAGTTAAATAATGCATCTTTGTGCAGTAGAGTTATATGCGATAGGTAAAGCATGATAAAGACGCCATGGAGCCCATTCGTTTGTCTGTATATGAAGCCAGAGACGGGGGCGCCCCGCTGGTTCGAGGTGAAGTATTTATTGCTCAGTGTCGAACCTTATTGAGGCGACAGGTCACGATCTACCGCCCGCACATAACTCATACCACAATTAACATACAAACGTAGATTATGTCTAAACAACCACTGCGACACTCTTTATCAGATACACGTTCCTCTTCTGCTGACCCGCTTGTGAAACTGTCCATTTTCTCACTGACCTAGTTTGTAAACTGTGTACATTACCGTCACAAATAATAAACCTACCCATATTTTATTACACATTCGTAAAGTTGTGAAAGAAGTGGGCTTCAGAAATAAATGCATGCCCAACTTGCACTGTATTCGTCTAAGGAAAATGTGGCTGTAAGGAATGATTTAACTTTAGCGTTACGTGAGAAAGATTACGGTTCTAATTTGAACATATCAAAAGGCATACTTATTAATATCTATTTACCCTTAAATTGATTTGCACCAAAATAAAACCCAACCGACCAGTACACAATTACAATGTAACATTCCGCCATTCTCGCCAGAAATTGTCATATTTTCACGATACATGGTGAATATCTATCCGCGGCATGTAATGAAAAAAATCTGATCTGCTCCAAGGAAGTACATTCGGCTACAACGACATTCACCCTTTTTAAAAGCTGGTTGCATGGATGAAATCCGTGTCTTTGCATTGCCAGGAGTTGATAAATTCCCAAATTGAAAATTTTAAGTACTTTAAAACTGAAACTAATAACAAGAGATATCTAAAAAATGGTCAACTACATGAAAAAAATGCGTATGACATAAATTTTATGGTTTAATGAGATTTTCATTTTAATGTAATGCGTTTTTATCTGTCTACTATGTTCTTTTGTTGTTGTTTTTTTTTTGTGAAAATCAAAATTTTTGAAAAATATTCTGTGTAAATGGTAGTTGGCGGATTATCTTGAAACTCTTCGCGACGTATCCTTGGAAGACACTGAACTTAAATGGGCTTTTATTACTTGCTATAAGCATACATACACACACAAACACACACATACAGACACACACGGGCATTTTTCTAAAAAAAATTTTTTTTTTTTTTTTATTTAGGAGGTATCAAAACATATATTTCCGGTGAAATTTCGGTATCGAATTGTTGGGATAGAATAACTTCTCTGTCTACTATGTACGAACATTATACATCCTTGCTAGAGTAAATATAGCTTCCTTTCGGGATGGGAGGATGTATTGTTTTGTTACCAAGAAGGGGAAGGATTAGAGGTTTTTTGTGTCATAAAGAAGGGCAATGTGACAGTTGTCATAACATCGAACGGTAATAGTCGGTACATAGTAATTGTTATGTTTCAGTTTAATTGGGATACTTAATTTCTGTATTCTTGTTGCTGAGTAATATTAAATATAGCAAGCAACCAGTGAGGGTTTTGTCATAGTTTTATTATTCAGATAAGACCTATAAATTGTAACTTTTCAAGAGATCCACCAATGAACTGGACTACTGATCGGAAGGGATTCCACATTGAGCACTATGTAACTATTATATGTCGGGCATATGGGTGGAAGCACGAGATGAAGGGAGACATCAGGAGAGCCGAGCAAGTGCGCGGTCGAGGTGGGCCCTATGTGATGCTAGTAGTTCTTCATTCCTCCGCTATGTTTCAGCAGGCAGCTGTCAGTCCAAACGAGTTTCGACTGTGGCCCTACCCGTCGCGCGGATAGATGACCACCACGCCATCCCAGCAGAGAAAACAGCAGTGTCATCACCTTGGCCGTAGCAAAACCGACGACATTTCTACGTGGAAAGACTGGATTGAAAGATAAAATTAAACGTAATGAAGAGACGCAAAATTCGAAGGATGAAAGGTGTCCCTCCATCCTGCAGATGGAGGATGTTAGGAAAAAAAAGTTTGCCGCAAGTATTTTTAACTTCAAACAGACGAAGGACAGCATTCTGGGATTTGATTCTAAACAGCCAAAATTGGACAAGTTTGGGCACATACTTAATGGAAGTACGTGCACTAAAAGATAAAATATTTGTGTAAATATTGTATAGACTTATTTGGTGTGTGACTAATCTATATGTATGAATACGTGGTGTAGTTGTGAGTGCAAGTGTGTGTGTGTGTGTGTGTGTGTGTGAGATATCTTTCTTTTACTGTTCTTTGGTTCTGTTGTCGATGCTTGCGAGCCTGTGTATATGTCTGTGTGTATTTCCAATGTTGTTAAGGTATATAAAATATATATGTAGGTAATATTTTAAATTCAAGTATTTTTAGAGCGTGTATGGTCACCCGACCCACGTGATTGTGTGATGCAAATATTGTATTAATGTAAACTTAATAAAGTATTACTACTACTACTACTAGCTTTAGACCTCAACGAGTGTCGCCGGTTGCCTCAATCTGAGTATCAATGAGCATCTCTTGAAATCCCTCTTTGAAACCTAACATATCTATCGCGAAATGACCATGTAGTTAAAACGACGTAAACATGAACACACATTTCAAAACAATTAAGCATAACAATGACCTAAAATAAGTCGATATTAGAATACGAGTATACAATTGTCGTTTATTATTTATTGAAATTGCGTAAACACATTTCAGTTGTTGGGAAAAGAAGCCTCCATAAAATTCTTACTTGCTTTATA
This sequence comes from Hymenopus coronatus, assembly GCA_030762935.1. Classification (NCBI taxonomy): domain Eukaryota; kingdom Metazoa; phylum Arthropoda; class Insecta; order Mantodea; family Hymenopodidae; genus Hymenopus; species Hymenopus coronatus. Next base: position 59,863,865 of record CM060888.1, on the reverse strand, counting down.
ATCGAACTTTTCATAAAAGCAGGTATACGAAGAAGCAGATAAAATGAGAAAAAAAGAACATTATGTTAAATATTTATTTAGATTTCATTGGCTAGCGTAAGCAGTCTGTTTGCTTACAGCGGGTTTGTTCATAAGATCAGTTTCTTTTTGTGCATTTTTTAAAACCTCTACGCACAATATCAACGTTTATAGTGTCAAAATTTAGTCAGTTGTTTTACATTTTAAAGGCTTTAAAACCCAAAGTAACTAGCCTCATGAAGATTTTAAAGAACTCAGAAGTGCATTTTGTGATCATCCTAAAAGACAATGACCTATCGAATCTATATTTTTACTTTCTCTACAAGTACTATGTGCATAGTGTACAGAGAAGGTATTGCATTCCACCCAAATTCGATGCCGAGATTTCACCGGAAATATGTTTTAGGATCCCCTGTATAAAAAAAAAAGCATTTTTAGAGAAGGTGCGTGTGGGTGTCCGTTAGTCTGTGAAATTGATAGCTCAAAATCGAAAAGTCGTAATATACCAAACTTGGTATTTAAGTTTAACATCTTCCAGGGATACGACAAGAACATTTTGAAAAATTCCCCACTCCAAACAACCCTTTACATGGAAAAAATTTCGAAAATTTTGATTTTCTCAAAAATTAGTAACAATTTTGTTTAAAATACCATATATTAAAAATATTTATGTTGAAAATAAAACGTTTATCTTGAATTTTCTGGGAATAGCCTCTAGTGACCTCTTTATTCTGAATGAAGTTTGCTGAATTTTGTGTAACTGCTAAACCGTAAGAGATAGATAAAAAATTACTACGTAAAAACGTAGATCACGTTAAAATACACAATTTATATCACATACGTTTTTTTTTCGTAGAATTGACATTTTTGAAATATTGCTTTTCTTTGTTTCAGATTTAAAATACTTAACTTTTCTCGTTTGTAAATTCCGGTACTGTATAGAAACGGAAAGAACATGGCAACCAGCTTTTAAAATATTTGACTATCACTTTAGCATAGTATATACGCTTATTCCCCTTCTAGTTACAAAGAAGCAAGTAATTAAGACAATATCTGCTAATATTTATCCCGCTAATCACAAAGCAGATAGAAGAATATGCTTTTTAACGATGATTTGTTACAGCGATGCAGAGAAAGTCACGTGAATGAAACATCAGATTTTCTGCATTTCATTTAAGCCTGGTGCTATGACACAATAATTAGAAATAACAGAACTAATCAGTGAAGAACAATAGCCGTCTGTCTGATCCCGACTGACCTTCCAATTATCACCTTATGGCCTTCATAAGGTCACATGTTTCCATCTGGGAGTCACAGCTTTCAACACGTCGTAGCAAAATGTTTAGGGTCTTAATTACCTGTCTATAAATATCTAATAATGTCTATGGGGTCTGTGATACACAGGCTGAGTCAAAACTAAAGGTAAATATGTGAAGAAAAAACATCTGATGTGTTCCATTCACATAACTTTCTCTAGCTGTTCCAAATATGTACAAACTGTTCTTACAAACTGTTCTTTATCAGCATCATGCTTATCAAGATAAATTAGCATAATTGTTCTTACTGCTTGCTTCCTTGCAAGTAGAAGGGGAATAAGGAAATACACTAGGCTAAAGCGATAGTCAAGTAAATTTAAAAGCTGAGCGCTATGTGAAACAATTGAAGTTCAGTTCGCTTTGCATGTTCCCGTTTGAGAAAATTATAAGTATTTTAAAACTGAAAGCAATAAAAATAATATCTCAGAAACGTTAAGTTCTACAAAAAATACGTATGGGACATAAATGATGTGTTTTAACGAGATCTACATTTTTTATGTAGTAAGTTTTTGTCTATCCCTTACGGTTTACCAGTTATGCAAAATTCAGTAACTTCCATCAGGAATAAAGAGGTCTTTGGAGCTTCTAAAAAAATCAATGTATACATATTATTTATTATGTAAATATCTTTAATATACGATATTTTAATCAAAACCGTTAGAGCCATTTTTGAGAAAATCAAAACTTTCGAAATTTTTTCAACGTAAAGAGCAGTTGGAGATGTGATTTTCTTGAAAATCTTCGTATCGCACCCTTGGGAGACACTTAACCTAGTTTGATACCTAGTTTGATATTTAATGGACTTTTCGTTTTTAAGCTATGCTCAACACACACACACACACACATGCACACACTCACACAGACACATACGCGCGCGTGTGGAACGTTTTCTAAAAAAAAAAAATTTTCGGTCTCAGGTTCCTCAAAACATATATTTCCGATGAAACATCAACATTGAATTTTTTGTTAAAATGCAGTACCTACTCTTTCCACTATGTACATTGTACCTACTTACGGGCTAGAGAAAGTAAAAAGCCGACGTGTTCTATTTAGTTCACTTTTTCGACCTCATCAGCAATAAATTATTCTTACAAAAGCAAGTTCTTCTATCTGCTTTATGCTATTCGGGTAAAATGTTAGCAAACGAGGTTTTATTACTTAATCCCTTGTATGCAGAAGGGAAATATGGGGGGATATACTAGGCTAAAGTGATAGCCAAGTATTTTAGAAACTATTGCCTGTATTGGCATTTAAATTTGGTTCCCTTTGCATGGTGAGGAGTAAAACAAAAGAGATTTGAAACGAATGAAAACTTCTCGTTTGAAAAGTACAAGTATTTTAAAATTGAAATCAATACCTAACCAATAATATCTAAGAAATGTTTAACTCCACACAAAAAATTTAAAGGACATAGAGTGTGTGGGCTTCTGAGGCCATTTCCAGATAGTTCAAGATATACCTTTCATTTGTCATAAAAATATCTTAAATATATGGTATGTCAATCAAAATCGTTAGAACCATTTTTGAGCATATCTTACGAGTTCCATTCGCATTACTTTTCTACCTGTCCTGCAAATAAACTATTGCTCAAAAGAGTATGCTTCTCTCTACTTCATGCCAAGCAAATGGTTGTATTACTTAATTCCTTATAAGCAGAAAATCAGGAGAGTCAGTTGAGAAATTCAATGCAATGCCGGCATGTTACCATGGCAGCTCAATAGTAGAGCGACCAGCAAGAGACCGGCAGATCCTTGGTTCAAATTCTGGCTATGACATTGAATTTTTCAGCCTGATTCTACCTCTCCAATATATATGTTTCTTGTACAATATCGACGTCGAACTTTTTGTGGTTTACTCACGAGACTATGGATAGCAGAGAAAGTAAAAAGTTCAGCCATAACTGTAAAATCTTCTCCCCATAAGATATTAATGGTCCTGACTTTGGAGTACCGTGTAGGTATTCAAGAAAACAATCGAAGGCCTTTCTCGGGTTAGAGCACGTCTTTACCGTCGATGTATTATTTACAGCGTTCAAATGTCCAGTAAAGTGTAGAGATACAAAAAGGTGTGGTTTCTCATGGTTGTGACCTCTCTTTAGTTGCTGTCAATACCGTTGAGAAGAGCCATTTCTCTTGTGAGGTTACTGCGAGCGCCAAACAGCCATTATATGTAAATGAGGGCAAGAGGCTATCGTAGTGCTGGATATGACGGTTGTTTTGTGGATTCGCCGAATCATTAATTACCGGTCCAGAATCGTTAATTGTCCCGCTAAACAGCAGACTTAATTACTACACGTGATCTAGAACAATGGCTCTGAAATTAGCTTCCCCCTTTCTCGCAGTATAGCCAAGGTCGTAACTCACACACGTCGTTTAAATTTATTTCCTCTTTCTTTTGAGATGTACAATCTTCCTTGGACAGTGATTTTGTTATGCTAAGGTTTTCAGAGCGTTGGGAGAGTAGAAGATATTTTAATTAATTCAATATAACAGTCAGCTGTCTCAGGCTGTTCTATTCCAGCTGCAGACCCTCTAACCCAAAACTTTGAGGGGGAGGGGTTCCGGATCACTAGACGGATGCTGGCGAGATTTCCTCATTCACATTATTAGAAAATTAACATTTTGGAAAATGTTTCCATGTAAAATGTTTTTTTTTTTTTTTTTTGTGGAGAAATTTTCTTGAAGTTCTTCGAGTCCCATTCTGGATGATACTGAACTTCAATATCAAGTTTAGTATTAAACCAACTTTTCGTTTTAGAGTTATCCTGCTCACAGACACACACATGAATAGTTTTTTTAAAAATCTGATATGTTACACTCACATGAATTTCTCTAGTTCTAAAAACGTTTACAAAAAATTATTCTTCCTTTTACACCATGATAATCGAGATAAACATAATAGAATGATCTTATTACTTAATTCCTTATAAGTGGAAGAGATGTACGGAAATGCACTGGGCTAAATCGATAGTCAAATGTTTTTAAAATGTCATTATGCGATTATGTCTATCTCTTTATCTCTTACGGTTTAGCAGTTAAGCAAAATTTGGCAAAATTCATCCAGAATAAAGAGGTTGTCAGAGACTAATCCCAGAAAATTCAAGATATACATCTTATTTGGTATGTAATATCTTTAATATGCTGTATTTTAATCAGAATCGTTAGATCCATTTTTGAGAAAATCAAAATTTTCCATGTAAAGGATGAGGGGATTTTCTTGAAAATCTTCGTGTCGTGTCCTTGGAAGATACTAAACTTAAATAGCAAGTTTGGTATTTAACGGTATTTTCGTTTTTGAGCTATCTGTCCACAGACACACACAGGGATCTTTTTGTAAAATGATTTTTTCGGACAAAGGGACTCCCAAAACATATTTCCGGTGAAATCTCGACGTCGAATTTTTGGGTGGAATACAATACCTTTTCTATCCACTATGTACATAGCACATACGGGGCTAGAGAAAGTAAAAATACTTGTTTATACAGGGATCCTAAATTATACATTTCCAGTGAAATTCTGTATAGAATTTTTGGTTGGAATGCAATAACTATGTACGAAATAGAGTAGGTAATGATGATGATTAATAGTATAAAAAAGAAGAAAAAGAAACTTGGTTTCAATACGATCATGTTTCTGAACATCGTTTCCTCTGCTGCCACCTATGCTATACTACATTCATTTAGATTCTTGATCTGTAAGCTTACTTCTAGTTTCTTACTGTTATTATCTTTCACTTCCATAGACACAATATTGATCACCCGTCGTTTGAGTTTCTATTCTTGCACTGATATTTAATGTCATTGAGGAGGTAATATACTCTTTAATTGGTTTTTCTAGTTCATGATTAGAATCCATTTCTCCATAATAGGAGTATGGCTGCCCGTGCAGCTGTTTCCAGCACCAACCTTTATGTGGCTAGACATGTTTCCAGGTTTTTTCTTAAGAATTAAATGTGATATACTTAGTATTTCTGCTGTGTTTGACATTTTAAAAACTACCCCGCCTGGTTAATTAATGTTCATACCAACTTTCGCAAAAGCTTTCTTCTTAGCCTCTTCTTATCCAAAAATTGCGTTAGAACTTATAAAAGGACTTCAAAATATCGTTCCCGCACGTCAAATATAAATTACTCAAAGTTTCACTGTAAACGTAACTTATCACTTTTAAAAGGATAGGCGCTAGTGAAAGGAGATTACCACTATTTCTGGATACTCGATACTGATATCGATTATTGAGTTCCCATACTCGATAACACTTTATAAAACCTGTAAAATCGATAGCCTTTTAATTGAATCGTGTTCTTTATTAATAGTTTTCTGTGTATAAACATAAGTAATCAATTTTGTATTGTGTGATAATTCTAGAATTTCTCCTTTTTGATATTCTACAATTGGCAACAGCCTTTTTTGTCTTGATAATGCCACAGGTTATGTATTCCATACTGTTAGTCACGCTAATAATAATAATAATAATAATAATAATAATAATTCCTTTGTTTCCCTTTTTATGTAACTATATGGCTGTTGGGAGTGTAAGTTCAGATATCTGTATTGTTAATTAAGAACAGCATAATGAACAATATTTGCAGACTTATAATTTCAGTTATTAGAAGTAATAGGTTTTCAGTTGGTCAGTATCTCCAAGTAGTCGTGGTACACACAAAAATACATTGTTTATTGCCCTGAGACTGCAGGTCGGAAAGCGCAGGCTTGAGTGGGCGGGGCTCGCTATAACGTATGTTGTATCGGAACTGAGTAAGACTTCTTTTTTTAAGGCCAATGACCCCGCCCCACACTACCTACGCCCGCAGATCACGTATTGATGACAGCTTTGTTCATTTCGCCGCGTAGTTAAGACCACTTAGCTACAAGGTAAGGTTGCTAATCTTTTGTAAGATTAGTATATTTACAGAAGATGTAGAAAGTCGTATGAATGGAATACTTCATATTTTCTGAATTGGGAATTTTTCTGCAAAATAAAGGATTGTTGGCTCATAGATTAAGTAAATAAATATATAATCTTTTCTGCATCAACTTCTTCAGGCTGTGTGGTTGCGTTACCTGATTGTTGGTCTATAATTGCTGACTCCTCCTTCTTTCTCTTGATGCAGATGATGTCGTTAACAGCGATGCAATGCACTTCTTCATAAACTTCCAATGGAAGAGAAACGTTTTGTTCATCAAGTGAGAGATTTAAATGTTCGCAAAATATGAAACGCAGTGAGGCTGCAGGAGAGAGCATCGAGACATTAAACTGTAAAAAGAATTATGGCAGCTGTTGAAAGTCAAAGAGCCACAGCAGAGCACTAGAAGGGGCCAAAAACAACAGGACCGTTCCTCGCTGTGAGACATCTAAATTTTGTCGTCAAGTAAATATAATTTTTACCGCAATCTGTTTAATTTACACACCTGTTCGAACCGAGCCGCTAATTTACAAACTTGCCCTTTTATCCATGATTTATTTGAGGTAAGCGTTAGCAAGGCTGAAGATTGCAATCAGCACTTGACAGTTGTTGCCATCAACGTGCCAGAACGTACTCTTGTCTAGCGGTACCCTATCAGCTTTGGAATAAATTACAAACAACTTTTCCCTGCCGCTGTGAATTTGCTTCTTCCTACCGAAATGAAGCCAACAGCTGCCTTCCTCTGATCTTCCTGACAGTGACATATCAAAATCTGGCTTTACCTAGATGCTTTGCAATGGGAGCCAAGTCCTGACCACCGCGCCGTGGTCTATTAAGATTTCAGCAGGACTCTCTTCAACTTTACTGAACGTGCTCCTATAAGATATTCGAAGAAATAATAATAATAATAATAATAATAATAAATATTATATGTAAAAATAAGTTTGTTAAATATTAGGTAAATTATTTCTCATTCTTTTGTATGTTTCTTCCTCACTTATCTATTGTTATTTTGCAATAGCTAAATATATTTACTATTTTACAAGATGTTGCTGTAAATATCCATGTTCAATTAGGCCCATGCGATTATTGTATATTTCCAAGCGCATACTGAAAATATTTCAATAAAAGTAGTAGTGCTGCTACTAACTGCTACCCACCACCACCACCACCACCACCACTACCACTACTACTACTACTACTACTACTAATAATAATAATAATACTTATAAAAATGCACACGTCGCTAAACAATGGAGCATTTTCGGCATGTTTTATTATCTAAAAAGACATATGTTCCGTTCACGTGACGTTTTTACCTCCTCTGCAAACTTCTTACATAAGTTGAATGGCCTTATTACTTGGTTCCTTCCTTATAAGCAATCAGAAACTAAAGGAACACACTAAGCTAAAATTATAGTCAAATATTTTAAAACCTGTCGCTATGTGATTGTCGTTGAAGTTCGCTTATTTACAAGGTCAGGAGTAAAACAAAAGAGATACGTACGACTTCCTGTTTGAGAAAAGAATAAGCATTTTAAAAGTGTAACCAAAAACAAGGAAATCTCGGAAATCGTTAGCTCCACTTATATATAGGATATATAAGTGTGGATTTTTTGATGAGATCAGCATTTTCTGTGTAGTAAGTTATGAAAAAGCCATTCAGAATAAAGAAGACTTAAGAGGCCATTCCCATGACATTCTATATATACATTTTATTTGCCATATAAATATCTCTAATATACGGTGTTTTAATTAAAATAGTTAGTGTCATTTTTGAGAAAATTAACGTTTTCAAAAACATTTCCATGTAAAGGGTAGTTTGATGTAGGGGGATTTTTCTGAAAATAATATTTTCGTAGCCTTGAGAGATGCTAAACCTAAACACCAAGTTTGGGATTCAACGGATTTTTTCGTTTCTGAGGTATGATGTTCAAAGTTACACACACACACTTACGCGCACACATACAGACTGACTCATTCCACCTAAGGCTTTGCTTTAGATCACAACTTTCCCATACATCACATGCAAGATAAATATTTACACTAAACAAAATATTTTCCCAATATCTTTAACCACATGAAATTAAAAAACAATTGAGTTTTTGTAACATAATAAGGCTAAACAAAACAATCTCCAGTTCCAAGAAATATGCAGTAACTTTTTACATATGCATTCAATACTTGTTGGGAAATTGCATCTTATGACGGGAAACATCAGAATTATAATTATTATATATTATATATAATATATATTCGCCTAAAACAATTGTTAAAACATTTTAAATGAATTATAAGTAATTTATAATTGTAAATATCACGAGTGAACGTGGAATTGGAAATAAATGGACAGATACAGTCAGACTGAGAAATCCAACTCCACACGGCTTGTACGAAAAAACAATTACGTATTTATTCGTTGCAGCTTAACAAAGATGATATATATAAAGGCCTAAAATATTAAATTATGATCTGTAAAAGTTACATTAAATAGTTCTTCCTGAGTAATAACGTGTATATAAATAGTTAATGCGTAATATAAATCATCCTTATTTTAGGATGACTAATTTTCACATCGTTACTCGTTTTGCTATACATACAGATTAGGGGCAGATGAAAGCAGATGTATTGTACTTATGTAGAAGTTTTTGTTTTTCTTCATGGACACAAAAAAGAATACGATTTCGGTAAGTAAAAACTTTGGACCACTACGTCATTTACTTTCAAAGCGTATACGTCGCATAGGCCAACGGCTACGTGTTAAATAATTAGCTCGCGTGCTAAAATTAGAATTTAAAAGCAATCTTCAAATTTAAATATCAAATATTACAACTTTAAGAAGAACTAAATGCAAAAATAAATAATTATAAGTGTGAATGAACTACTTATTAATATTTACTTTTTATTTCTCTATAGTGTATAGAGGAGGTATTGTAATGCATCCAAAATTTTGATACCGAGATTTCACCAAAAATACATGTTTTGGGCCCCCTGAATTCAAAAGAAGCATTTTTAGATAAAGGTCCGTATGTGCGAGTGTGTCTGTGGACAGCATAGCTCAAAAACGAAAAGACCAAGGATGCAACACGAAGGATGCAACACGAAGATTTTCAATAATATCCCCCACTACAATTATCCTTTACATGGAAACATTTTCTAAAATTTTTATTTTCTCAAAAATGGCTCTAACGATTTTGATTAAAATATCGTATATTAGATATTTGCCTGACAAATAAAATGTATACCATGAATTTTCTGGGAATAGCCTCTGAAGGCTACTTTATTCTGGATGAGTTTTACGGAATTTTGCATAACTGGTAAATCGTAAGAGATAGACAAACGTTAACTTAACAGAAAAAACACATAATTTATAGAATATACATTTTTTTTTCGTGGAGTCGACCGTTTTTTAGATATTCCTTGTTTTTGATTTCAGCTTTGAAAAACTTATACTTTTCTCATACAGGAATTTGTCAACTCCTGTCCATACAAACAAAGGAGCTTCAGTCACATAGCAACCAGCTTTTGACTATCACTTTAACCTGATACTCCCTGATTTACATTCTATTTACAAGAAAGCAAGTAATAAGACTATTTCTGCTAATTTTTTCTCGATTAGAATGAAGTAAATAGAACCATAAGCTTTTTAACAATAATTTGTTGCAGAGTTGTAGAGAAAGTCATGTGAATGGCACACATCAGATTTTTTTTTCAACTTATTCAACATTTGATTTTATTGCATACGTAATAAAACACACATAGTTTCAACTAACCCGCATAGTTGATTCCAGTAGTAAATACAGATTTCCTAAATTCTCGACGACCCAAGATTTACTCTTGTGCTAAAATAATTTACTCAAATGTAAAACTACACACAACTATTCTAGACGAGGCAGAAAACATTGTCACTGAAGGAAACGTCAAACAGTGTTGAGAGAGAAGAATTATTTCCAGTTAGTAAACTGCTGAAAAATAAATGCCTATACTAATCTAGCCACAACAAATTTCCCACCGATAGATGCAGAACAGTCCCAACCTGGAGTTATAAAGAAAGAACGCAATGCACGTGATTATGCGCCGTAGTGTTTAAACTGGTCAAATAAAGAGCCAACTCGACTAATAAACTTAATTTTAAAGCTGAAGATTGGAAATGTGCAATTGATAAAATTTGAAAGTATTTTTTGAAGCATTGTACCCCATGAAAGTTGCATGTGACCTTTAATGCAACTATCGAAAGTAATACCAACCCAAATATGAACGTCTCTGAAAAACGAGTAATTGTTTCAAAAATAATTAGGCGCCCATATATTTTGAGATGCTAATATAGGGGGGGGGGAATCACTAACTTAATATATTGATATAATTCCTATAAAACTGAGAACTACATATAGTTTTATTATTAGAAATCTAGATAGAGCGCTCGGTTCATGACTGATAAGAGAGTTTCGCTTCTATTTTGGCCGGGCTGGTGCGCGAGAGGGCAAAAAGCGCCGCCTTGCGGACAGGTTGTAGTCGGAATACTCAAGTGATCCATCACGCTGGAGAAGACTTTGCCGTGGGTGGTCAACACTCCTCATGTCCGTTTTTTGTCCAGTAGCTGCGGTCACGCAGAACTTCCCCCTCTCGCCATTTGCACTTCTTTCCCTTCCTTCAGTACACTTGTTGTTCGATTTCATTTTATAAATAGAAGCTTAAACCAGCCGACCTTCATTGCACCATATATGTGCATAACCCTGAGTGCAACAGTGGAGTATGTTGTGTACATGAAGACGAACTTTTGGCTCTATCCTCAAACGTTACTTTCGCTAGTTTAAATTAATAGCGAAGAGAATTTTTTTTACTTTCTTTTATCAGTGATAGGTAGAAAGGTGCATTGTACTCCACCCAAGAGTTAAGATACCTTCTGAGATTTTCATGGGTCATCATTTACAATAGATTTAGTTTGTCTTTGAAATTCCCTACCTGAAGACGTAAGGGATTGCGGAACGTTATACTCTTCAAGAAGAAAATTAGGGCATACTTTTATAATTAAACAATCTGCTAAATTAATATGATAAATACGTCAGTGTTTTCATTTATTGTTACTAACATTTTATGTACTGACAAATAATATGCATTTCAACTGTATATATGACTAATATGCGTTTCAATGTACATGAATATTCCCAAAAATACGATGTCGAGATTTCTCCGGGAATATTTGTTTTGAGGTTCCCGGAAGCTAAAAAAAATATTTTTAGAAAAAGTCCGGTGTGTGTATGTTTGTGTCCATGAACAGCAACAAACAGCAGGGTTTACCAATGCTATTTTTTCAGTACTATACCATTAAACCGCACACATTTTGTCTCACTTGCACATTTCCAGACTCTATGGGAGATAGGGAATGATTGTATATGAAAATAAATCCGCCACTCCTGCCAGGAATCGAATCTGGGATCCATGGGTGAGAAGACAAAAAGCTAATTACTCAACCGCAGCAGCAGGGGACTAATAATTCTTGACCCAAAAAAAATTAGATGTTAAAGTAGACAATTTATGTCAATCAATTCCGAGATATTGTTTCTTAATGGTTTCGATTTTCAAAATACTTAGACCATCATCATAGTGGCCAGCTCTTAAAGGATTTGACTGTGGCTTAAGCCTACTGTATTCCCCTTTTCTCGTTACATATACGATGAAATATATACTAAAATATTTAATCAAATCTTTATCTCGATTAATGTGAAGTAAATAAGTTTTTATAAATTTAGTTTGTTGAAGGATGAGTGAAGAAAATCATGCGAATGTAACACATCAGGAATTGTTTTAATCCGACAGGTTATCATCTGTCTTTTAACAGCATAACTAATTCCTATACCAAAGTATGTTCTTAGAAGCGACACAAACATTTTAAAAAAATCTCTCCATTCCATATTATACTTTTTCGTTATTTTTCTTCATTTTTAACGATTCTAATGTTCTTTGGTAAATGCGTATATTTGAGATATTTACAAAAATATAAAATGTACACCTATATCTTGAATTGTATGCAAATAACCTATGAAATCCTCTGCGTCCTGAATGAATTTTCATAATTTTGTATGGTAGTAAACCGAAAGAGAGATATAAAACTTTACTGCACAGAAACGTACATCCCGTTAAACCACAGACCTTTATCACGTGCATTTTTATGGCATTAACTGTTTGCGAGATGTTCTTCATTATTTGCTCCCCCCCCTCTCTAAACGCTAAATCGCTATTCGTTATTCCTCCACCACCTTTATGTTCATTCAAAGAGCATGAAATTTTGAATCATTTCCAGAAAAAAAAAAAACAAAAAAGGCAGTTTGTGTGTAAACAGCATAAATAAAAATTAAGTTACAAAAATTTGAATGCTGCATATTTCTACCTATGCTGCAGCATACTACTCTTATAAAACGTATTCTTGTATATGCTTCATGATTAGTAAGATGAACATTAGCAGAAACGGTTTTATTACAATAATATTTTCTTGTATAAGGAGATAAAGCAAATACAATAAGCTAAAGCGACAGATAATTATGCTTAGGCTTTCACGGCCGGCGTTAATCCAGTAAAATGTATAGGTTTCCGGTTGTAGACTGTGGTCGATTAGATGAAATGTCACCTGACGTTTCGCCTGTGACTCCGCTGGCAAACCCGGAAACCGCTACATTTTAGTCGACAGTTAATTCTTTTAAGAGACGGTCGCTATGATAGTATAAAAATCCAGTTTGCTAGACTAGGATAAAAAACGCGAATAAAAACTTCTAACTTAAGAATAGTATAAAAATTAAAAAAATGTAAATGTATATCAAGCAATGCCTCGAAAATTATTAACTCTACAACAACAATTTGACATATTTAATGAGTTTTGACGACTCTAAATGTTTTGTTCTGTAAATGGTTGTGTATCTCTTACGCTTTACCAGTAGAGAACTTCAGAAATGTAAGGTATAGATTTTATTGTGATTTAATATCTTTAATATATGGTATTTTAATGAAACTCGTTAGAACAATTTTTGACAAAATAGAAGTTTTCAAAACTTTTTCCCTGTGAATGGTAGTTTAGAATAGGAAGCTTGTCTTGAAATTCTTCGTGTGAACTTAAATATCAAGTTTGGCATTTAACCGAATTTTCGTTTTCGAGTTAATGCTGTTCACAGACACACACATGAACATGCGAACACGCTTACAGAACTTTTTCTAAACAGGATTTGTTTATTTGGGGGAGTGTATTTTAGTGAAATCTTGGTATAAAAATTTTTGGGTGGAATGCAATACTTTATCTACCTATATACTACGTACAAAGTAGAGAAAGTAAAATTTTGTATTTTTAAGTTCAGCATTTTCCAATACGACATGATAAAAATCTCCTCACCTCAAACCACACATTACGTAGTACCTTTTATTTATTTATTTATTTATTTATTTATTATTTTTTTTTTATAAAAATGAATTTCTAATAATGGTTAACGATTTTGATTAACATGCCATATTTTAAAGTATTTTCAGAACAAATGAAATGTATGTGTTCAATTTTCTGAGAATAATCTCCTCATAAATTACTTTTGCATAACTACAGCACAAAGAATGGAAGTTCGTCAAAGCACACAATTTATGAGAAATACATATTTTTTGTGTGTGGATTTAATCATTTCCTCGTTATTAGTTTAATTTTTTAAGTTCTTATACTTTTCTCAAACTAGAATCTTTTTTTATTCTCTTTGCCTCTCAACCATTCAACAACGGGATTTCAAAACTATCACAAATCTTAAAAGATTTGATTATGTACCCTAATCTCTTTTGCCTTCAAGGATATAATAAGAAAACAATTTCTGCAAATTTTATCTCGGTTTACATGAAACATGTTTGTTTGTTTGTTTGTTTATTAGTAGTGTGTGATAGTTTTTAGACAGCTCGAACTAGAAGTAGAATTTTTAACAATGCAAAACAAGTTAAAAGTAGTCTTAAGTGTTTATATCACTCCATTGTTGCCAAGTTTGGTTTCATGACTATAACATTGCAATTACTTATTGCATTTGCAGTTGTTTATTGAATAGACTGGTTTTGATTTGAATTTACAATGTACTGATGCTAAGAGGAAACAAATGAATATCGCAGCCGGCTGCGCATCACAGTTAAGAAGTAGATAAAAAGATTCTAATAGTCAATAATTTGTCTATAAATATTGACTACTGTCTAAAAAATAGTACGTGCCACACGTGTTAAAAGTTTTATATAGTTCGTAGGGTTGCATAACTCGGACACCAGTCTCGTTTAGCATAACGTAAAACGCCATTTTTACCACTTATATCATAAATAACTATTATGTCCGTTTTTTTTCCATACACATGGGAGATTACTGAAGCGTTTCAAAATGTTCTAAGAATGCAATATTATACATTATATCAATAGATATATGATTTCTAGTTGAATGTATGTAATTACTATTTACTGCATATTTTGGTTTTTGCATACCATCATGCTCCTTTGTACATTATATTTCTGTCGAAGTTAAAATGTCTCGGAGAATCCTACCAAGTTGCGGAATATCTGTGGACCATTTTATTGAAAAGAAAATCAGTGTTAGCGTTGCTGTGAAGATGTTTGAATATTCATTCTGGGCTGTCTCTGAGAAAGCCGTCTGCTACCCAAACAAATTATTCTCGAATTATCCTCGAGAAGTTGGACTAACCGGGTTATGAATATTAAGACGCCAGAGAAACAGCTGGTCCATGCAAATGGGACTGGCTACTGGTTCTTCAACTTCTGTGTGCGCAAATTGTCTTTTGTCTTTACAAGCCACACCGTTCTTTTTATATCCATAGAACGAGTTTTCTTTTTAGTTTCTCCACTACGTAGAGAAAATAGGGGAGGTATTGCATTTCACCCCAAAAATTAAATCTAGATATTTGTTTGAGGCACTCTGAACTTTTTGAGGCACCCAATAATTTGATGACGAAACTTCACTAGAAATATATGGCCACCTTGTCTCTCCTAGGGCATCTTTTAATTTCTTTATTACATATAGTAAGTGGGAAAGTGTTATATGCCACTCAAAAATTCAGTGTAGAGATATGTTTCGGGGCACTCTGAACTTTTCTGAGGCACCCAATAATTCGATAACGAGACTTCACTGAAAATAAACAGTCACCTTGTCCCCCGGAAGCATATTTTAATTTTCTGTATTACATATGGTAAGTAGGGGAAGTGTTGTATTCCACCCAAAAAGTCAATGCAGAGATATGTTCGAGACGCTCTGAACTTTTTTGAGACGCCCAATAATTCGATGACGAGGCTTCAC
Organism: Hymenopus coronatus; assembly: GCA_030762935.1. Lineage (NCBI taxonomy): Eukaryota > Metazoa > Arthropoda > Insecta > Mantodea > Hymenopodidae > Hymenopus > Hymenopus coronatus. The sequence continues at coordinate 59,848,325 of CM060888.1, read as the reverse complement.
TGCAAATCTATGGTTACCTTGTGCACCCGAAGGCATGTTTTAATTTTTTATTGCATATAATAAGTACGTAAAGTGTTGTATTCCACTCAAAAATTCAATGCAGAGATGTTTGACACACTTTGGACCCCATTCCCAACATCCTTTTCAGAGAAAAACTCTTGTTTATGTGTGTGTCTGTAAATAACATAAGTCAGCAATGAAAAGTTGGATAAATGCAACACTTGGTGTTTAAGTCCGCATCTTCTAAAAATTCAAGAAACTCTCCCAACCCAAAAATATCCCTTACCTGGAATTTTTTACGAGATTTTTCTTTTTCACGGAAATGCTCTAACGATTTTGATTACAATGCCATATCTTTTGAGACATTTTCATAAAAAACCAAATATATATCTTGAATTTTCTGGATATAACTCTGAAAATCTCTGGATGACTTTTGTATAACTCACAAACCCTAAAGCATAGACAAAAACTATGTAGACCGTATTAAAACACACAACCATATACATTGTTTGTAGCGTTAACCGTTTCCAAGATATATTGGTTCCAATTTTTAATCCTTTCTCAAGCGGGAAATTAAATTTCGTTTCATCCCTTTTGTTTCATTCCCAGGAATGCAAAAGAAAACCAATCTCAATTGTTTTACATAGCGATACGTTTAAAAAGATTTGACTATCCCTTTAGCTTAGTGTACTCCCTTATTTACCTTGTGCTCACAAGGACGCAGACTAGTTCTGGTAATGTTTATCTTGATTAACACGAGGTAAATAAAAGAGGAGTCGTCTCCTTAGCGCGGTGGTAGCGCAGCTGCTTACCAAGCGGGAGACCTGGGTTCGATCCCCAGTACCGGCGTGGGGATTTTTCCCCCGCTGGGAGACCTGGCCCGGGGTGCACTCAGCCTCGCAAGGTCCCTGGTGGGCCAATTGAGGAGCTACTTGATGGAGAAGTAGCGGCTCCAGGTCATGAGGACCGCATTAACCGGCCGGGAGGGACTCGAGGCGCTGACCACGTCTCACCCTCCAATACTGCACCGCATCCATGACGTCTGTAGTGGACCGAGATGGGGGACGCAGCGGCCGGGCGGTAGGCCAAGGAGAAATCTTTTGTAAGGAAAGTTTGTGGAACAGCCACAGAAAGTCATGTGAGTGGAACACATCAGATTTTTTTCTCGCACGGTTTGTTAAAATATAGGAAAAGAAAGCACAATTAAGAATGTTTACTTTGTCTACATCTACATAGTAGGTAGAGAAAATATTGCTCCAAAAAATTGATACTCAGATTTCAATTAAATATATATTTTAAGGGTTAAATAAAAAAAGTTTTATAAAAAATTACTATGTTTGTCTGTCTCTCTGTGTATGTGTTATAACCCTAAAACTAAAAGTCGGTTAAGCACTAAACTTTGAATTAAATAGTATCTTACAAAGAAATGAAGATTTTCAACAAATTCCATCTCCTGAACTACTCTTTACAGGAATACGTTTGCGATTTTTATTTTCTATACAATGGCTCTAACGATTTTGTTTAAAATACCATATATTAAATATATTTACATGACAAATAAAATGTATACCTATCTTGATTTTTCTGACAGTAAAATGTTAAGTGCACTTCAGTATAAAGGAATTGTGTATAAACCTGTATATGTTTAAACAATAGACAAAAACTTAGCGCAAAAAATTTAGATATCTTAAAATACACAAATTACGTAGACAACTTTTTTGTGATATAAACCATTTTCATCATATTCGTTTTTATTGGTTCTAGCGCTGTAATACTTTGTGATATTTTAACGCCCTATTAATTTTCAGTTGTTTGTCGGTTATATAGAAAGAGTGTGTCATTATAAGACTAACGTATAGGGTATTTTAGTTATAACTATAACTATTCTCTTTATTCTGAATTTCATTGTATTCTACAAGTTATGGGTGTTTTTGTAAGTTTAGATCTGTTAAAATTGAGATTATATAGAAAAACGCACTTTTGTATGAACAGGTTGTATATCAACTAATAAATTACATGGTTTAGAGAAAGTAATGTGAATGTAAAACGCCAGTTTTTTAAATTATATCAATAAAATTAAGACATTTAAATGCTTTATTTTAAATTATAAACATTTTCGTTCATTATCCTTTAAGATGGATTTAGATATTTTCTCTCATATTAGTTATTGAATATTTATTTAATAATGTTTTTAAAATAACAAGGTAAACCATGCACTTGAAAATCTACATTATATACATGTTTACTTTCTGTATTCGTACATGGTGCATAGGTAGAGAAGATATTGCATTCCACCCAAAAAGTTGATACTGAGATTTCACCGGAAATAAAAATCAGGATTTTTAGACACGTGTGTGCTATCTTTTAAATGGATACGTTTTCGAAAATGTTAATATTCTCAAAAATGGTTATAACAAATTTGATTATAAAACTGTATATTAAAAACATTTACATACCAAATAAAATGTATATCTTGAATTTTCTGGGAATAGCCTCTGAAGATCTCTTAATTCTGGATCACTTTTACATAACTGGTAATGGATAAGAAATAGACAAAAACCTATCACACAAAAATGATATCGTCAAAATACACAATTTATGTCATACATTTTTTTGTAGAGACAACCTTTTCTGAGGAATTCTTGATTTAAAAATCTCTAGTATTTAAACTTTTCTCAAATAAGAAATCATTCGCTTTTTGATGCTGATCATTCTAAGAGAAGGGAATATATCACATAGCAACCAGCTTTTAAAAGATTTGACTATCGCTTTGGTCTAGTCTGTTCCTTTATTTCCCTTCTACGTATAAGGAATCAAGTAGTAAAGCCATTTCAGCTAATGTTTATTTCAATTATCATGAAGTGAAGAAAAGAAATCTGATGTGCTCCATTCACATGATATTTTCTACATCTCTGTAACAAATTATTGCTCATAAGCTTATTCTTCTACCTGTTTAATGCTAAAAAATTAGCAGAAACGGCCTTAGTACTTTGGTCGTTTATAATTAGAAGAGAAATAAGAGAATACATTAGGCTAAACCGACAGTCAAATGTTGTTGCTATGGGATTGAAATTCGTTTATTTGCGTGGTCAAGCGTTAACAAGTTCCCCTATAAAAAAGTAAATATTTTAAAACTGAAATTAATAACAAGGAATATCTTGAAAACGGCTAACTCCAGGGAAAAAATGTATATTACATAAAATTGTGTGTTTTATCGTGATCCACTATTTTTGTGTATTAAGTTTTTGTCTATCTCTTATGGTCTACCAGTTTGCAAAGTTCAATAAAATCATCCAGAGTAAAGAGATCTTTAAGAAGCTATTCCCAGAAAATTCAAACCATACATTTTATTTGTCATGTAAGTATCTTAAATATAAGACATTTTAATCAAAATCGTTAGAGCCATTTTTGAGAAAATAAATATTTTCGATTTTTTTCCACATAAAGGGTTGTGGATTTTCTTGAAAATCTTCGTGTCGCTTTTTTGGCAGATACCAAACTTAAATACCACGTTTGGTATTTAACGTTCTTTTCGTTTTTGAACTATGCTGTCCACAGACACACACACACGCACACACGGACCTTTTTCTAACAATGCTTTTTCTGGATTCAGGGGGACCCAAAATACGTATTTTCGGTGAAATCTCGGTATCGAACTTTTGGGTGCAATACAATGCCTTCTCTATACACTATGTACATAGCACGTGTAGAGAAAGTAAAAAAAAACTGTTGTTACAATAATTTGTTGAAGAATATGTAGAGAAAGTATTGTGAACGGAACCCATCACATGTTTACTTTCTCTATACGCACTATGTACATAGAGTATAGAGAATGTATTGCACTCCACCAAAAAATTCGATACCGAGATTTCACCGGAAATATATGTTTTAGGGTCCCCTGTATCCAAAAAAAAGTATTTTCACAAAAAGGTCCGTGTGTCTGATAACTCAAAAACGAAAAGTTGGTAAAATACCAAACTGGGCATTTAAGTTTAGTATCTTCCGGGGATGCAACACGAAGATTTTGAGAAAAATCCCCCCACCCAAAACTACCCTTTACATGGAATTTTTTTTCGAAAATTTTGATTTTCTAAAAAATTTCTAATGATTTTGATTAAAATATCGTATATTAAAGATATTTACCTGACAAATAAAATGTATATTTTGAATTTTCTGGGAATAGCCTCTGAAGACTACTTTATTCTGAGTGAATTTTACGGAATGTTGCATAAGTGCTAAACCGTAAGAGAGAGACAAAAACTTACCACACGAAAAATGTAGAGCACATTAAAACACAATTTATGTTGTATACATTTTTTTCGTGGAGTTGATTGTTTTTGAGATATTCCTTGTTTTTGGTTTAAGCTATAAAAACTTATATTTTTCTCATACAGGACTTTGTGAACTCGTGTCCATACAAACGAAGGAACTTCAGTCACATAGCAACCAACTTTTGACTATCGCTTTAAACTATGGTACTCCCTTATTTCGCTTCTACTTACAAGGAAGCAAGAAATAAGACTATTTCTGCTAATTTTTTCTCGATTAGCAGGAAGTAAATAGAAGCATAAGCTTTTTAAAAATACTTTATTGCAGAGATATAGAGAAAGTCATGACCAGATTTGTAAGAACAAATCTGCGGGATCCAGTAACACTAGTAGACACGTCGAGGAATACTGCAATACTCTTTGTTGTCAAAAGAAATCGCAGGCACCTTAGTAATAAATCTTATAAAATTAATATTAAATTAGCCAGCAAAATGCCTTCCTTTTAATCTTCGAATTTTACTCCGATGTAAGAGTGTTTATCATATCAAGATCTGCAGTGGACTGTCTCAACAAACTCGACAGATAAAATGAGATATTTCAGTTGCGCAGGTTTATCGTACACGTGTCTTAATTTCGTATTCCATGAGCGGGACTCAACATTAACATGTTCTAGTGCGCCTGCGCGATGCTGTTACCGAGTTCTTTGTCAGCCAGTCAGTCAGTGTGATTGACAGACACACAATGTACCGTTTTGGTAATACCACCAAGAAACGACTCGCTGACTGCCTGATGAAGAAGTAAGCAACAATTGACAGTCGAAGAGAAGCGGTAACAACGGTCTTCCTGTTTACCAAGTAACCCTACCTCACTAGTGAGCTAGTACATTATTCCATATCTCAATGGTAAACTACCATCCTCTGAGTTGCAGACTAAGTCATTCTTATGCAATAGCGCTGCTGGTGGACATTAATAACAAAGTCCTAACGCGTGGCATCTAAAGGCTGGTTCACAACAGCCTGAGAACGGAAACGGAAACGGAAACGGCAAAGACAAACAACATTTTGGTTCAATATACACAGGAACGACAATGATAATTGTAACCACTCCTGTAGCCACGGTCTAGAGAAAACAAGAAGAGCAATTAATCGGTGAATTTATATTAAGCAATTTGTTTTAAAAATAATAAGAAATATTACAGCTTTAATAAATTTGGAGATGTTATACGCTTTTGATTGCGAAGCATTACTTGTTTGAAAAACCTATGGCGACCCAGTACCTGATAACACTAGAGAAAAATATTTTCCAAAACACGTCGGGACCGGTACGAGCGAACGAACTTTCTTCTGTATGATTTTTTACTTTCTCCATACGCACTATGTACATAGTGTACAGAGAAAGTATTGCACTTCACCAAAATATCCCCAATATCCAAAAAAAAAGCATTTTCACAAAAAGGTCCGATGGTGTGTATGTGTGTCCGTGTGTCCGTGAGTCCGTGAACACGATAACTCAAAAACGAAAAGTCGGTAAAATACCAAACTTAGTATTTAAGTTTAGTATCTTCCAGGGATGCGACACAAAGATTTTGAGAAAAATCCCCCCACCCCCAACTACCCTTTACATGGAACTTTTTTCGAAAATTTTGATTTTCTCAAAAAATGGCTCTAACGATTTTGATTAAAATTTCGTATATTAAAGATATTTACCTGACAAATAAAATGTATATCTTGAACTTTCTGGGAATAGCCTCTGAAGAGTAGTTTATTCTGGATGAATTTTACTACATTTTGAATAACTGCTAAACCGTAAGAGATGGTCAAAAACTTACTGCACAAAAAATGTAGAGCACATCAAAACACACAATTTATGTTATATACATTTTTTTCGTGGAGTTCGTCGTTTTTGTGACATTCCTTATTTTTGGTTTCTGCTACGAAAAACGTATACTTTTCTCACACAGGAACTTGTCAACTCCTATCCATATAGACAAAGGAACTTCATTAACATAGCAACCAGCTTTTGACTATCACTTTAACCTACAGTTGTCCCTTATTTCGCTTCTACTTACAAAGAAGCGAGTAATTAGACTATTTCTGCTATTTTTTTCTGATTAGCATAAAGTAAATAGAAGTATACGCTTTTTAAGAATAATTTGTTGCAGGGATATGGAGAAAGTCATGTGAATGTTACACATCAGATTTTTTTTTCTACTTTCTCAACGAGTACTGTGCATGATAGTGATGTCGATGTCGAGATTTCACCGTAAATCCGGAAATATATGTTTTTAGACCATCTGAATCCAAAAACAAAAAAATAAAAATTCCGCGTGTGTGTATCTGAACAACATATCTGAAAAACGAAAGTTGGTCAAGTACCAAATTTGGTATTTAAGTTTACTATCTTGCAAGGATGCGACACGAAGATTTTCAAGAAATCCCCCCTCCACCACTGCAAACTACCCTTTACACGGACATTTTTAAAAACATGTTGTTTTAACGAAGTTGATTAAAACAGTACATTAAAGATTTTATACGACAAATAAAATCTAAGTATCTGGAATTTCATGGGGCTTTGAAGTTCTCCTCATTCTGAAAGTTTCCATAACTGGTAAACCGTATGTTAGACAAAAAGCTACTACACAAAAATGTAGTTCTTGTCAAAATCTAAATTTATGTCCTTTACATTTTTGTTGCAGAGGTAGCCGTTTCCGAGATATTCCTTGTTATTGGTTTTAATTTAAAAATACTTTTCTCAAAAAGAAAGTCGCCCTTTAGCATCATGTATTCGCTTAGTTCCCGTCTACTTATAAGGAACTAAATAAGAAGTCCATGCTTATCTCGGTTAGCATGGAGTAGAAAAAATCTGATGTGTACCATTCACATGACTTTATATGCCTGCAACAAATTATTCTTACTTCTATTAACTTCATGCTTATCAGTAAAACATTAGCAGAAATAGCCGTATTACTTGCTTCTTTGTAAGTAGAGGTGAAATAAGGGAGTACCATGGGTTAAAGTGATAATCAAAAGCTGGTTGCTATGTCACTGAAGTTCCTTTGTTTGTATGGACAGCAGTTAACAACTTCCTGTATGCGAAATGTACAAGTTTTTCATAGCAGAAACCAAAAATAAGGAATGTTACAAAAACGACGAACTCCACGAAAAAAATGTATATAGCATAAATTGCGTGTTTTAACGTGCTCTACATTTTTTGTGAAGTAAGTTTTTGTCCATCTCTTACGGTTTATTAGTTATTCAAAATTAGGTAAAATTCATCCAGAATAAACTACTCTTCAGAGGCTATTCCCAGAAAATTCAAGATATACATTTTATTTCTCAGGTAAATATGTTTAATATACGAAATTTTAATAAAAATCGTTAGAGCCATTTTTGAGAAAATCAAAATTTTCGAAAAAAGTTCTATGTAAAGGGTAACTGGGAGTGGGTGGATTTTTCTCAAAATCTTCGTGTCTCATCCCTGGAAGATACTAAACTTAAATACCAAGTTTGATATTTTACCTATTTTGCGTTTTTGAGTTATCGTGTTCACAGACACACGGACACACACACGGACCTTTTTCCAAAAATGCTTTTTTTAGATAAAGGGGACCCTAAAACATATATTTCCGGTGAAATCTCGGTATCGAAGTTTTTGGTGGAGTGCAATACGTTCTCTATACACTATGTACATAGTGCCTATAGAGAAAGTAAAAAAACGATCTTTTGTATGAAGTTTGCAGAACAGGCAGATAAAGTCGTGTAAATGGAATACATCAGGTTTTTCAAACATTCACTCGAATCCAACTTGTGCTTCCGTCGAGTAATTTAAAAAAAATCTGAGGTGTTCCATTTACATGACTTTCTCTACATTTCTGTAACAAATTATTGTTAAAAAGCTTCTGCTTCTATTTACTTCCTGCTAATCGAGAAAAAAATTAGCAGAAAGTGTCTTTTTACTTCCCTCCTTGTAAGTAGAAGCGAAATAAGAGAGTACCATAGGTTAAAGTGATAGTCAAAAGCTGGTTGCTATGTGACTGAAGTTCCTTTGTTTGTATGGACAGGAGTTGACAAATTCCTGCATGAGAAAAGTATAAGTTGAAACCAATAACAAGAAATATCTCGAAAACGATCAAATCCAAAACATGCATATAACAAATTGTGTGTTTGTGAGCTATATTTTTATGAAGTAAGTTTTTGTCTATCTCTTACGGTTTACCAGTTATACAAAATTCAATAAAACCCATCCAGAATAATGGAGGCTATTCCCAGAAAATTCAAGATATACATTTTATTTGGCATGTGAATATCTTAAACATAACAGATTTTAATCAACATTGTTAGAGCTATTTTTGAGAAAATCAATAGTTTCGATTTTTTTTTCCATTATAAGGTAGTTGGGGGGGATTTTCTTGAAAATCTTCGTGTCACACCCTTGGAAGATACCAAACTTAAATATCAAGTTTGGTACTTACGGTCTTTTCGTTTTTGAGCGATGCGGTTAAATGCGAAACTTGGTATTTAAAAGAATGACATTTTAAGGCCCGCATATAGCTAGCACCCATATCTTAAACATGTGTCCCGCCATTATACTCGTACCTAGAACGAAATAAATACTGTAGCAATTTTTGCAATGATTTATCTCAATTAAAGTCAAGTAGATTATAAAATAAAATTTCGTAAGAATAGTTTGTATATCAACTTATGAACAATAGTGACAGAGAAAGCAAGGGTGAATCTAGGATTTCTGTAAGGGGGAGCGCACTGAGTGCTTTGGGGTCCTCCACACAATATTTTTAAACATTTAGCTTCCAAAATTTAGCCTTGAGTCAGAAAAAGTTTGGAAGAACGTCCTAAAAGGGGAAAAATAAACAAAACATCTGTTACTAATACGTTTAATTATGTTTATGACACTGAACGAAAAGTATTACAATAAGGAAAAGTTAATAAATAGTTCTGAATTAAACAATGTGCAAGTAAAACTCTAGTAGTTTTCTAACGTTTTATGCAATAAATAAAGAAATTAAATAAGTAAAAAAAGGGCATTTACGTAAAAGGTGAAGGAAAAAAAACTTATTTTCTAAATACATTTTTACTTAAATTATAAAGTGATTTAACACATCAAATCTCTTAAGAAGAAGAAGAAGAAGAAGAAGAAGAAGAAGATGATGGCAGTGACATAACCTCAAATTGTATTGAAAACGAAGATGTTTCATTGCTTAGCTCGTGGAGATAAATGATTTAATCTCTTCTTCTTGATTATGAAAAAATCAACATAAGCCACACAAAAAAGCAAACGTAATCGTCACGTAATGGCATAATAGCACAACCGCCAAAATGATACAATCGTTTTAACTGTCGCTAATGCACTTGCGTCTCACTACCCGCTCACTCCTCTCGGCCCAGCATACCCTTGTAAGCTAGGAAACATAACCTAACCTAACCTAACCTAAACTTACCTTACGTGTATTAGGCTAGGCATAGAGACTACAGTATGCATTTAAACTTAACTTAGTCACCTTATCGTCCCTGTATGGGTGTCTAGGGTCAGAAGCCGGACTAAGAGCCAACGAACAATTTAATCATAGAATGAAGAACCCGGAACGAGACATCGGCCCGAGGCCAGGCATGAGAGTGAAGGAAACAGATGATAGGAAAGGTAAGGATAGAACAGTTGGCGGAATGAACCCGGGAAAACACGCCTAAGCGCCAATGTGACCACCACAGATCCCACATGCGGTCCTCTGGGGTTGAACCCGGCCCGTTTTTTACTTTCTCTATACTCAGTATGTACATAGTGTATAGAGAATGTATTGCACTCCACCAAAAAATTCGATACCGAGATTTCACTGGAAATATATGTTTTAGGCTCCCCTGTATCCAAAAAAAGTATTTTCAGAAAAAGATCCGTGTGTGTGTGTGTCCGTGTGTCTGCGAACACGATAACTCAAAAACGAAAAGTCGGTAAAATACCAAACTTGATATTTAAGTTTAGTTTCTTCCAGGGATGAGACACGAAGATTTTGAGAAAAATCCCCCCACCCCAAACTACCCTTTACATGGAACTTTTTTCGAAAAGTTTGATTTTGATTAAAATATCGTATATTAAACATATTTACCTTGACAAATAAAATGTATATTTTGAATTTTCTGGGAATAGCCTCTGAAGACTACTTTATTCTGGATGAATTTTTCATAACTACTAAACCGTAAGAGATGGACAAAAACTTAACCCACAAAAAATGTAGAGCACGTTAAAACACACAAGCTATGTTATATACGTTTTTTTCGTGGAGTTGATCGTTTTTGAGATATTCCTTTTTCTTGGTTTCAGCTTTGAAAAACTTATACTTTTCTCATACAGGAATTTGTCAACTCCTGTCCACACAAACAAAGGAACATCAGTCACATAACAACCAGCTTTTGGCTTTCACTTTAACCTATGATACTCCCTAATTTCGCTTCTACTTACAATAAAGCAAAAAATAAGACTATTTCTGCTATTTTTTGTCGATTAGCATGAAATAAATAAAACGTAAGCTTATTAACAATCATTTATAGAGAAAGTAATGTGAATGGAACACATCAGATTTTTTTATTTATCATTCGTAAATCAATTTTTCTTAAATCCATATTAACCTTTTATTAATATTATGGCAATGTTTAAACCTTTATTTGAGATGTATCATGATGCAGCTTGCATCCTTTACTGTTTTAATTGGTGAGGAGGGGGTGAGCTTTTTCTGTGCCCCCATCTGCATCCACTCTTGATAGAAATTCATATAGAGTGTAGCATATCAGATTGTTTGTCTATGTTTTTCTCAGTTCTCATAACAAACAAATGCTGGGGAGGTACCCCAAGCTTTCAGGCCCGAAATGTTTCTTTCTTAATTTTTCGCAATATTCATTTAATTTTATAAATCATCTATAACGTCAACTAATTGGAGCGATGCAACCCTGTAAACCACTATATCTTCTACATTGGCTGCCTTTTAAGTTTTGAGTCTGAGTGAGTGAGTGAGTGAGTGAGTGAGTGAGTGAGTGAGTGAGTGAGTGAGTGAGTTTTGAACCATACATTGCTGCAAGTCAACTGAACAGTTTAATTCCTGCTGGAACGGCAATATTTATAGTAGCTCCTGTGAAGCAATTCGTGTATCTACATCTGTTCCTACTGTAAATGTACCAGTGGTGAGCTCAAACTACAAAACCAAGAAATTCAATAGCTAACATAGCTCAACTGAGGATGTAGATTATGCTGATCTTTCAAAAGGTTCAATCAGCCACTAATAAAAGTATTGCAATAAATATTTCTGCCTGATAAAAACACGTTGTTCCTCTTTTCTTCTAAACAAGGTCTTAACAAGGCTAAGCATGAGTGTTATAGAGATTCATGGATGATTAATTCATGTGCTTTGAACGGCTGATTCATTATTGTATTATACTAATCTCAGTTAAGGAAGGCAGATTTATGGCATATAGCTACACATATCACTCTTTCTGCGGATATATGTATACGTCTTCCTGCGTCCTTAATTATCGCGTAAATATAGTGAAACTCATTATCGTTGTCCTCAAGCAGAGGTTAAAATCTTCTGTCTTTGTTTTCTTGCAACTCCTCTCTGGTTTTTATCAAGAAAATGTAATTCATCTTTACGAAAAACATGTATTTAAGACTTTACTTAAACTATTTTTGTCATTTTTGCTGCATTTCTTTTTTTATTTCCCTAAATCATAAATAAATATGTCCACAATCATGTAATATAAAAATAAAATGTGTATAAATGTTATTACTAACTGATGTTATCTAAATTATGTAATTGTATTAAATACAAAATGTTTAGATAAATATTTTTCATTTATATTCAAATCAGCTATGTTTTTCGCTTCCCTTCTCTTTTATTTCCTATTTTCTGTATCCTTACAAACAATGAACATTTTTCAATTATGCTATAAAATTTATAATAACAAAGTACAGTCGAAAATATTCAGAAATGTGTTTTGACAAAAAAGCAATATATTTTGAAAAAATTGTATAAAGACAAAATAATGCTGAGCTTAGTGACAACATGAAAATGAGTTTAAAAACAGAATAATATGTATCTTGTATATTTTTGTAGAACGAAGTACAATATGGAGGGGTTTCTTCTAAACTGGCATCATTGGACCCTTTTCTTCTTTTGAGTATACATAAACGGCAAGCTTGCTTTGTAGATGTCAAAGTGTTCTGAAATTCTAACGTTTCTTGTTTAAAAGAAACAAGAGCTTATTTTCTAATTCATTATTTTTCTAATGCATTAAATGATGTTTCCATTTTGGATGCTCATCTTGACTTATTAGTATGCATGGTAACGTATCAAAAGTTCAAATGATGGATTGGCGAAAGTTACGAACAAGTGACGCGAGAATTTTTTTAAGTCCAATACGCGTGAGCAAGCATACTGAAACGGCAGATGTTGACTAGCCTTAATGCACCTCTGTTGCAGCCCGCATGCACATCATTTGTAACAATCGTAGCCAACTTCTGCAAAAAAATCTCCAGACAAGTGCACAAGAATGTGTAGTAGGTGACATATGGAACCAATTATCAGCTGGTCATTTTTGGAGAATCCTGGCTCTGCTTGCTTATGTACAAATGAACGTAACTATTTGGATGAACCCAGTCGTTTGCAAACAGTCAATTCTGCGTGATAACAATGAAGACTTTGTTTAGAGATCAATATGTGAGCTTGTGGACAGTATCTGATTACCGTTAAGTGTGTATGTATGATCTTTAATAACACTAAATACATTACAAGAGGGGAAACTGGTGGCCCTCGCCACGTCCTTCAAATGAATGAATGTAAGATAGGATAACGATGAATCAGTAGTGAATAGGAGGCTGATGATTATATGGACTAATAAGGCCAGGAATGCAAACAGTAGACATCGTAAAGAAATGTATGATATTATTGGAGACAAAATGTCGATTAGTCAATGTTTGGAAATGGTTCTTCAGTAAATAGAGCTATTTGGTAAGAGCAGTTTCAGATATGGACTAATAACAATAGAATTGCAAACAATGGGCAGCTAAAGAAATGTATGACATTATTGAGGGGGGGATGCCGTTCAGTCATTGTATGGAAATGATTGATCAATCAATAGATTGCAGAGCAATTTCATAATCTTAATATGTCTTCAAGGTGTCAAACCAATCGCCATGAATCTGAAGCATTTTCTGAACAGTTATATATGCCAAATTTTGAGAAAATCTGGAACGGATTGTTAACTCAGCTCCGCTTGCCTCCAGGATTGAAGTGAAACATACTCAGAGCTGGAAATTATCTGGCAGAAAGTGTTTTGTAAACATGTTTCCATTGGCAGGAGACAATCCTATGAAGTGTTTAATGAGATCATACCGGCAACAGAAAAACTCTAGTCACAGGGCGAGCACAATCCACCAGCTTACATTCTGCTCAGAAACTGATACATTAGAACATTGAAATGCACTCTATCGAGAGGTTGCTGGCATCTGAATGATACTTAGGAACTGCATTATAAAATGTTAACTGCCAGAGATTCCGCCACGCCTGGAGAAGCTCCAGAGCCTGGAATTTCACTTCCAGAACAAGGTCTTCCAGACTTTGTGATTTGATTCGTAAAGGGGAAATCACACTGAATATTTATGCATTCCTTTATCTCCAGGTTTGAGGTTACTTACATTGTTGTACCAGAAATGCTTACTCGCTCCTAAAATACGTGTTAACTTAAAACTGCTGTAAACAGAAAGAACAAAACGGCACAAAAATACATGGCGAATCTTTGCACCCCAACGAGGAAATTGTTATAAAAGAAGGATTTACGACACATTAGAGAAAATTAACAGCGAACTTTTGTTCCTCATCTGTCGAGACTCGTAACAGAACAATTGTTGACTGGTGGTATAAAATTTACATCACGGAAATAGAGTATATCAATAAATTAAATGTTTTATGTATCTGTGTATTGTTTCCACGACAAAGCACACAACAAATATTGTGTTAAAAATACATACTTTATTGTTTAATTACAGCACGGCGACGCAAAAATTTTGTTCCTCATATTTGAAGCATTTGTGCCATGCTGACCACAAGAACCTTTTCAGCAGACCCTTTCCAAGAACTTGTGTAAGATATTGGCAAGATAGATTGTTTTCTTGTAGTAATTAGATGTAGTTAAAAGTTAGACTAGGGATAGTATACATTAACGAATTATTGTTTAGAAGACATAGTAGGTCAGTGTAATTTGGGGACAAATAGTATACAAATTTACCTTGTCAGAACAATTTAGGGACAAAAATACGTTGGCTGTATTGTCTTAAGTGAAAAAAAAACATTGTTTTAAACGCATTGCATATGGCTACATGCGCGGTAGGTAAATAAACAAATAAATATAAGCTCAAATAAGCTATGTTCGGAAAATCTGCTGCAGCAAAAAATTACACAAACAAAAATTCTAAATCATTATTAGACCACGAAATCTCAAGCTCTATATAGAAAAGATATGCCACTCACGTGGGGCTTAAAAATTATCGTGTCACCTGCTGGAACGCAGAGCCTGGTGAATTCAGTTTTCTCACTTAATTGTTCTACAACTGCTTCCAAACATTCATCTTCCGAGAATGACCCTTTTACCGAGAACATTTGAAATGCAGTAATAGATGCGGGTCTTCCTAGAAATAAGGTGTATACCTTCAGAGAATCCTTCTTGCAAATAACTTCATGGTTCTTGTAAATAGTACTCGTAAATACCTCTTAGAGTTTGAGCCTGATCATGGTTTCCACTGAAATAGACTTTAAAGTGCTATACTTTTAAGTGGCACTATAAATAATACTCTCGCCAATGTTTAATTGTATATCTTAACTAATTAAATTAACTTTTATTAAACTATCAGATAGTTCTATGCTTATTTAAATTCACTGAAACATTCAAAAGTGATTTTATAATTTAAAGATGAAATATGAGAATGAAAATGTTCCAGAAAACATTGGCTCGCATCGCCCTCCGCAAGATTGAACCCGCAGTCTTGGGAACCACAGGCTAGACCAGGCAGAACGACTCTTTTAGTCAAACGAAGAGTAGTATATAGCACGACTCTTGTTGGAAGTAAACCGTTGGTCCCGTGTTGTAGATTTACGGCATGTAAAAAAAAGTTGAGATTTTGTATATTCACACACAGACCCAGTTGCCTGCAACCGTGATAAATTACTGAATTTTTGATTACTAGTGTTCATATATATAATTACCTTCATAAGCAAAGCTGAAATTCCATGTTATTTCTATCCTTTGTGCTAAGACATTTAGGATTAAAAGAGTGTTACCTAATATACATATGAAATAAATTAACCATATAGAATTTACAGCTTACATATTTAATATCCGTTATCTCGGCTATTTTAATAATAAATCATATGTATTAATTATTTATTTTTATTCAGAAACACTTTCCTATAGGCATAGGTATACATACTGTCACTATGGACATAGTATTCATGACAATAGAAACCAAAAATAGAAATGATAAATGCAAATAAGGATACAAATGATAAATAAGTCTGAAAGACTACGTGCAGGCTAAAGTTATCAAATTAAAAATTAATAATAATAATAATAATAATAATAATAATAATAATAATAACGAAAAGGAACATTAATAATGAAAACAATAGAAATAATTTTTATGCATCATATATAAATTAGCTGGTGTACAAATGGTTACGAAGTAAATTTATTGATCCTCCAAGGTCGCAGATAGCATTATCTTTTGTTTTATCATTCTTCAGCCGAATACGTTGCAAAAGACAAGACAGAGCTTGGTATCCGTCCCACAAGCATCCACCATTAAGCCTATCACCTCTATAACTTGGAGTTCATATTTATTCAAGAAAAATGGTGTTGAGTAATCGTAATATTCTTTTTCTCTAAGTTTACTTCTTTAGTTTGGTCTTTATGTACCTAGAATCTGACAGTTGGACCGGTTTATATATCTCTTTTTACTGTTAGCATTATTGTTATCACATCGATCGTATCCTCGCTGAAGCGAGGCCATCAACTTCATGTACCTAGTAGTAGTTGAATCATATAATTCCTGTGTGTTCAGTGATCGGATGTTGTGATGGCGGTAGATCATCGTCATAATATACTCTTACAATTCGGGTTAGTTGCAATTTGCAACTGTTCCTTCCATCTCCTTCTAGCACGTCCAATGTTTCTACCCCCTAGAGGTTTTTATTCATAAAGTTCTTTAGAAACGCGAATATCCTCTATTCTTTATCCCGTGTTCTTGTCACTTATTTCTGTGTTGGTCTATCTTCTCTATTATTCCCATAACACCAAAAATACCAGTTTTATAATAAACTGCCTATGTTTCAACAAATGTGTGACACAATACTGCCTTCATTTAAGGATCCGAAACATGGGCATTACATAAAGCTGACGAAAGGAAAATACAAGCTGCTAAGATGAAATACCTAAGAGCAGTAAAAGGATGTACTCTCCTAGATAAAATCTCAAATGAAAAAATCAGAGAAGAGTTGGAAATAAAGTCTCTAGAAGAAAAAATTAAAAATTATAGAAATGAATGGAGACAGCATGTCGACAGGATATCATCAGAGAGGATCCCAAGAAGAGCATTGTACTACAGATCTAAAGGAAGAAGACATCCGGGAAGATCAAGAAAACAATGGTCAGACATATTTTAAACCCGGAACAGGCACTTCACCTAATCCCTAAAGTGAATAGTGTGATAATGATGATGATGATGATGATGATGAATATCCAGCACTCTCAAATTTCCTGATTCCTTTTTGGGATCCTGCAATCGTAAGCTGCTAATGGTCTTAATCGCTTCTTTGCTGCCTAAATTATTCTATTTTAATATTCTGCACCAAAAAATAATACAGGCTCAAAAAGAATTTATAAATTTCGGGATGGTCGCTTTCCTTATTTTTTTCAATTGTGTTCTGTTTATTATGCCAACCATATATTGTAACTTATTAAATTTGTTTTCTGGATCATTAGCATATAAATATGAAATGCCGCAATCAAGAAATTTGAAGATATGGGTTTGTTCTAATATTTATTTCCCCAATTACAATTTTGGCTCTAAGATGCTTCTTTCCCCCGAAATGCTAAAACCTTACTTTTATTAGGAACTCTTTAAATTATAGGTTTTTGCCAGTTCATCCAATGTCCATACAGCCCTTTGTAAGTAATCTGGGAATTTTGAAGTAGTGGGAATTTTGAAGTAATTCTCCATAGGGGCAAGCACCCAAAACATGCGCAAGTGTTTCAGTCTTTCTGCGGATACGCCGCACGAGGGCAGGTTCCCATGGCCACGTTCGCTAAGGCGTTTCGCTTTGGCGCTTCGTGGGCAGGGGATCGTGGGTTCGAGTCTCGCATTGGGCATGGGTGTTATATGTTTGTGCAGAACCAGTAATCATACAGGTGGGGAATGTAAATAGGGGATACATTGCCGGAGTCCTGACCAGACTCCGGTACTGTTTTTGTATATATATAAAAAAAAAAAAAAAAAAGGAACATGAGGCTGCTCTCTTGGAGTTTAGTTAGGGAGTGTACGACAGAGCAGACATTAGCCGGCATTTTAAGCCTTTAAGCACCATAGAACCTATATTCTACGCCTAGCAACAAAGTTATGGGGTTTCCAGCTGTTATAAGTATAAAAAATAGAGAAATAGAAAGGAAAGGGAAGAAAAAAGTAAAACATCTATTGCATATCAAAAGTGGACAATATTCCACATTACACAATTACGTTCCCTACCACAAAATTCGAAATTGATATTTCATTAGAAACAAATGTTTTAAGGACCGCTGAATCCAAAAAAGTAATTTTAGAAAGCGCTCCATGTGTGTAGTATGTGTGTTGTCTGTCTGTGCGAGTGTGTGGTGTGAACATAACTCAAAGTGACAGGAAAACTATAATTATAATATTTATTTTACTATCTTCCCAAGATGCAACATGAAAATTTTCAAGAAAATATCGACACTCCAACTATCCTTTTTGAAATTTTTTATATACTCCAAAATGGCTCTGACTCTTTTGGGTAAAGTGCCGTATATAAAACATATTTACATGAAAAATGTTGTGTGTTCCATTCACATGATTTTCTCTATCTATTTTATAACAAATTGTCCTTTAAAAGCTTATTTCTCCTTCATGCTAATCTAGACAAGCATTAGCAGAAATTGTCTTATTACTTAGCTCCTTATAAATAGAAGGGAAATAAGGAAACAAACTAGGCTAAATTATAGTCAATTTTTAATATCTGTCACTCTGCAACAGAAACTAAGTTCTCTTTGCTTGACGAGGAGCAAAACAACAGAAAAACAAATGACAGTTCCCGTTTAAAAGAGACTTTTTATGTATTTTAGAACAGAAACTAATAATAGATATTTTCTCAGAAACGGTTAATTCCACAAATAAAAAGTATATGACATAAATTGTGGACTTTAATGAGATATACAATTTTTGCGATTTAACCTTTTGTCCATTACTTGAGGTTTACCGTCATGCAAAAGTCACTCAGAATGAAGAGGATTTCATAGACTACTCCCAGGAAGTTCAAAATATAAATGCTATATGTCGTGTAAAAATCTTTAATATACTGTATTTTATTCAAAATCGTTAAGACTCATTTTTAAAAAAACCAACATTTTCGAAATTTTTCCATATAAACGTGTAGGTTAAAGTAGGGGTATTTTCTTGAAAATCTGCATGTCTCCTTGGAAGATGCTGAAGTTTGGTATTTAACCCACTTATCTTTTGAGTTATCGTGTTCACAGACCAACGAACACACACGGACCTTTTTCTAAAAATGTTAAGAAGACTCTAAAACGTGTATTTCCAGTGAAATCCCTGTGTCAATTTTTGGGTGGAATATAATACCTTCTATGCCTACATACTGTGTATGAAGAAGAGAAGGTATAAAATATATTACTTGAAATTTCAGGAAACAGCTTTTGAAGTCTTGATCATTCGGAAGGAATTTTGTAAAATCTTGTATAACTGGTAAAGATTATGCGATAGATGAAAAGTCCTTCACAAAAAATATAAACATCTTTAAAAAAACACATGATTTATTCCAAATATCTCTTATTTAGTCGTTTGCCATTTCCAAAATGTTCATTATTGGTGCTTCGAATTGTTTAATAGTAATTTTTAATAATTTATTTTGACCGACTAGCTAATAGCTGTACAGGCCTTTATAACAATTAACAGAAAAAACAAGTAAATAATAACTTTAAAGAGGGCTATATAACAGCATTGACATGTGTATATATAATGCTTTTAAAGACCTATTGATTTTCAATTGTTTCTTGTGATTGCTTGGAAACAATTTGGAAATTTAAAGCCAGCATAATAACTTAAAAAAATGTAACTATCGATACTCCTTTTATATCTATAATACAATTAAATGTGTACCGTAACTATTTCTGCAAAGATTATCTTAATTAAAATGATATAGCTTTCTTGAGAATAGATTGTAGACCCACTATTGAAGGATATAGAGCGCGAAAAAGTCATGAGAATACAACACATATTTTTAGAAAAGCTCCCAGACAAACTTAACTGTATATGGAATACCTGGCAGTGTACGATGTATATTATCCTTAACATGGCTTCCTTCGGAAAGGAAGTAAAGCCGTTGGTCCCGTGTCGTAGCCTGATAAAGAGAATCTAAGCAAACAAGCGGTTTTGCACGCCCAATATAGAATGAGACGCTGGAAATCACGGTAGTTAAACAGCTCCCATAAATAAAACTCCATTTTCATTTACATGGAACATTTTTTTTTTTTCGAAATAGATCTCAATATATTTTGTTTAAACTATGATTAGGATGTTTGCATAACAAATGAAATGCGTTTAGCCTTTGAAGGCGTCTTCATTCTGAAAGTAGTTTGCATAATTGGGAAACTGTAACATATAAACAAAATCTTATTACACAAAAAAGCTTAAGATCTCATCAAAGCACACAATGTATCTTAAATAATTGTTTTTGTCGAGTTAACTACTTCCTAGTTTGAATTTTCAAATAGTTATGCTCCTCTCAAATGAAAACTCGTTATTTTTTTTTCTCCCCTAGTCATGCAAAGAAAACTAATTTCAAACTCATTATATAATAACCTGTTTTAAAAATTTAATTATCTTAAGCCTATTGTAATATAAATATGTAATAAAACTATTCTACAGCTGCGCATCTTGATTACGTGAAGTAGATACAAAAATAAACGTTTGAACGATAGGAAAAATGGCACACGGTACTGAGGAAGAAACAGTTGAATATTTTGTCGAAGAATGGGTACATGTTAATGTTCACTTCTCCCCCTCAATATGAGTGCAAAAAAGACAGTGATTTAACATGAAAGTTAAACAAATAAACTTTATAAAATATCGTAATAAAACTAGAGCTAATTGTTTTTCTAGTGTAAAAGAATTTTTGATTACCATATTTATGTTTCCATGCAGGTCAGACGCCGTGAAAATACTCACCTGAAATAAGAAAAGTCACATTGTAATATTATATTGAAAGATTTAAAACAGTCACATCTGAAATAGCTGGGCATCGCTGATAAAGTATAAATGTCTGAAACTGAACAATTTCATCCTCTTTACTACTTGAATACATTTTTATACACAACATTCAGGAATAGCATACATTAGATTCTAATTATTCAGGATCCAAGTTTCATTGAAGTGTTCATATTTTAAGTCCTTATACTAAATAATACTTAGTAATAAATAATAATATTTAATACTTCAATAAAATTTAGAAATATATATATATATATATATATAGAACTATAGATATCGCTTATTAAATAGCGATTTATAAGAATGTCTACCGGATGTTACAATGATTTATTTTTCTCGTCACTCAGAAAAAAATATTTATAAAAGGTTACTTTATACCTTATGTGTATGGTGAATATCTTTGCGTAAACTATGTAAAATTCAATAAGGATTATTTATTTAACGGCACAAAATCTAGGTGTGTGTGTGCGCGTGTGTATATATATATATATATATATATATATATATATATATATATATATATAGTTTACGCAAAGATATCCACCATACACATAAGGTATAGATAAAGTAAAATGTTGTAAATATTGTTTTCTGAGTGAGGAGAAAAATAAATCATTGTAACATCCGGTAGACATTCTTATAAATCGCTATTTAATAAGCGATATCCACGATTTAGTGGTCACCACCACCACCACTACTGCTACTGCTACTACTACAACTACCACCAACACCAGCAAACTTCATTTACCCAAGGTGGGTTCAAACCCGGCGGAGGACGATGGATTTTTTAGAGGGTAAAAATCCTTAACATGGCTTCCTTCTGAAGGGAAGTAAAGCCGTTGGTCCCCTGTCGTAGATTTACGGCACGTAAAAGAACCTCAAACCTGAGAAAAAGGCCTCTGAGCAAAATTAAGCGGTCTTTCACGCCCAACATAGAATGGGGCGTTGAGAACCACAGCAGTTAAAGAGCGTCCATAAATAAAACTCTATTTCCTTTATCACCACCACCACCACCACCACCACCACCACCACCACCACCACCACCAGCACCTCTATCACCATTACTACTATACTACTAGATACTATTAATAATAGTAATTAATAATAATAAGTATGCAAATTGATATTAAGTATGTCATCCGATGACAAAAACTGCTGAATTGTAAACTATACGGGAGTATTTCTGTTTATAATTTTCATCCTAAAGGAGAGGAACGCTTTACATAACAAAAATATATATTTTCCTTGAGGAACGGTCAGAAAATTTTCAAAGTAAAATTCGTATAAATCCGTCCAGTGACACTATTTCAAAGCTAGCAACGGTTGCTGTGAAGCCACTACTATGAATGGCCACCTCTGACCATTGTTCCATCAACATGTCGCTGGTTGTATTCCTTCTTTTGTAGCTGAAGCACACCATCGCGTCATCTTCTAGACACGTAACTTTGCAGACTGTCATTTTGTATCAATTGATCTTGCCGTCAGATGGCTTGCATAATCGCCAATAGCAGTAATGACATATGCAGGTATTTGTATATACATATACAAAGATGGAACGGTTTCTTTTATTGTAACAGTGAATCATTAGCAGTAATACTTTTGGATTACTGCTGGTTATTCAAGGAATGCGGGCAGTAGGAAAAATATCGTATGTATTACATTCACATGACTTTAACTACCCATTGTCTGCCTCAAACCAGCCAGATGGCTCAAACGTTTCGTCTGGGACTGGTATTCGGGAGGTCGTGAATTCGATTCCCGTGGTTGACCTCTCCGACTCATGGGATCTTTCGGTGGTTTTTCCAGGGGTTCAGTCAGACCTAGGAAGTGGTTTCCTAGCGCTCCCCACGACGAGATGAACTGCCTGGACTATATTAGGGACCCTCTATTTTGGCACATTCCCTGCGGTTCATTTCGGTTGCCCGTCGATAGTGCTCGCATATCACTCTTTCCCCCTAAGGTCTGACGCGCAACAAGTCCATAGGTGGCTGCATGTACACTTCGGAATGACACACACACATACCTCAAACTATTCTTACAAAACCCTATTTTTTTCATTTACTACATATTAAATCATAATAAAACATTTGAAGAAATATTCGTATTACATACAACCCTGAAGGTACAATGCAAATACGACAACACAATAGTATTAATCTTCATAAACAAATATCTTATTGTTACAGT
This sequence comes from Hymenopus coronatus, assembly GCA_030762935.1. NCBI lineage: Eukaryota > Metazoa > Arthropoda > Insecta > Mantodea > Hymenopodidae > Hymenopus > Hymenopus coronatus. Next base: position 59,825,307 of record CM060888.1, on the reverse strand, counting down.
CGTATAACTTTCTCTATCCAATATTCAAAACTAATCTTCAAAAAACGCATTTTTCTATCTACTTCACGTTAATCAGGCTAAATATTTACAGAACTGCTTTTAGGGCCTAGTTACTTTCTCTAGCCCTATATGTACAATGTACATAGGATTGTATTCCACCCAAAAAATTCGATACGGAGATTTCACCGGTAATACATGTTTTAGGACCCCCTGTATCCAAAAAAAGCATTTTCAGAAATAGGTCCGTGTGTGTGTGTGTGTCCGTGAACACGATAACTTAAAAGTAGCCAAAATACCAAACTTGATATTTAAGTTTAGTATCTTCCAGGGATGCGACACGAAGATTTTGAGAATAGTGCCCAACCCCAAACTACCCTTTACGTGGAACTTTTTTCGAAAATTTTGATTTTCTTAAAAATGGCTCCAACGATTTTGATTAAAATATCATATATTAAAGATATTTACCTAACAAATAAAATTTATATCTTGAATTTTCTGGGAATAGCTTCTAAAGACCTGTTTATTCTGGATGAATTTTGCTTAATTTGGCATAACTAGTAAACCGTAAGAGATAGAGAAAAACTTACTGCACAAAAAATTTAGGTCTTGTTAAAATACACAAGTTATGTCATACATTTTTCTCGTGGAGCTTACCGTTTCCGAGGTATTCATTGTTATTAGTTTCAGTTGTGAAGTACTTATACTTTTCTCAGACGGGAGTGTCCGTTTTTTCTTTTATTCTACTCCTGGCCAAGAAAAGAAGCGATTTGTAATTACAATCGCATAATGACAGCTTTTAAAACATTGAACTATTTGTTTAGCCTAGTGTATTCTCTTATTTTCTTTCTACTTATACGGAACTAAATAATAAGAACATTGTGCTAATGAGTACCACGATTAGCAAGGTGCAGAAAGAAGAACAATCTTATGTATGAAGTTTGTAGAGCAGCTAGAGAAAGTCATGTGAGTGTAACACATCAGATTTTTTTACACATAACTATAACGGAAATAGGAGAATACACTAGGATTAAGCGAGAGTCAAATCGTTTAAGAACTGTCGCTATGTGAAGTGACTATGAGAAATAAAATATGGTAACATATTTTCAATTCATAGTAAAAGTATTTTAAACTGACACCAATAACACGGAATATCTCGGAACGAGATCTAAGTTTATGTGTAGTTAGGTTTTGTCCATCTCCTACGGTTTACCAGTTATATAGTGCCATCAGAATGATGACCCCTTCAGAGTCTATCCCCATAACATTCTAGATAAAGTACATTTTATTTGTATTAAACATATGGTACTTAATCAAAACGTTAGTCGTTTGGATAAAAGCAAAATATTCGAAAATGTTCTCATGTAAATAGTAGTTAGGAGTGAGAGGATTTCCTTGTAAAATCTCCTTAGAAGATGCTGAACTACTCGTAACATATCAAATTTGTGATTTAATCCACTTTTCCCTTTTAAGTTATGCTGCGCTCGCACACACAAATACACACACTCTTCACATTCACACACACCTAACTTTGTCTAAAAAATGGTTTATTATTTAATAACTATTTCCAGTGAAATCTCGGTATCGAGTTTTTGGGTAGAATGCAATACCTGTTGTGAGTACTGTGTATGTGGTAGAAAAAGTAATATAATTTTTTGAAGTTTTTACTATACTTGTTTCTCGTGAAATCATGAGAAGAGTATATAATTTCAAAATCAGTACATGTCGACTGACTTTAAAACATCCCACTATCTCTTGAGCTTCCTATGTCAGTTTCCTCTACAAATGTAATGAGACTATTTCTGCAAACGTTTATCCGACTAATATGAAGTATAAGATTTGTAAAAATAGCTTGTAAAAGCATCTGATGTATTCCATTCATATCTATGTCATAAATTGTGGTTTTAACGATATTTACATTTTTTGTGTAGTAAGCTTTTGTCCATCTGTTACGGTTTACTAGTTACGCAATTCCATCCAAAATAAACAGATCTTCAGAGGCTAATGCCAGAAAATTCAAGATATACATTTTATGTGTCGCATAAATATCTTTAAAATGGCAATTTAATTAAAATCATAGTGCCATTTTTGAGAATAACAACATTTTCAAACATTTTTCCAGGTTATTTTCGGGTGGGCGTATTTTTTTTTTTTAATCTTCGTATTGCATCCTTTGAACATACTAAATTAAATACCAAGTTTAGTATTTAACAGTCTTTTCCATTTTAACCTGTACTGCCCACATACACACAGAGGGATTTTTTTCTAAAAATTATTTTTTTGAACTCAGGGGTCCTCAAAACATATATCAGATTTTTGGATGCAATGTGATACTTTCTCTATACACTATGTACATATACGTGTATAGAGTATTAAACAATAATGGGTAGAGAAAGTCATTTAAACATTACTCATAAAATTTTACATTCTCTATTTCGTATGTACAATGTATAGAAGGTAGAGAAGGTATTGTACCAATATCTTAGATATTGAGATTTTAAAATAAATACATGCTTTAAGAGCCCATGAGCATTTTTAGATAAAGGTCCGTATGTGGATATGTGTGTATCCGTCCGTGTGTCTTTGGGAGCATAATTCAAAAACGAAACGTTTGTTAAGTTCCAAACTTAGTATCTAAGTTCAGTATCTTGTAAGGATGCGACACAAACTACCATTTACATGGAGCATTTTTCGAAATTTTTGATTTTCTAAAAACTAGTTAAAAGTTTTAGTAAAATGCCAAATATTAAATTTATTTACATGGAAAAGAAAATGTATATTCTGGATTTATTAGGAATAAATCCAGGATTTAGAATGAGTTTTGGTAAAGTATAGGAAATAAGGGTAGACTTACTACACAAAACATATAGGCCTGACTAATCACACAATTTTGCCATATGCATTATTTTCGTGGAGTTAACAATTTCCGAGGTATTCCATGTTATTGAAGCATGGAATATCTTTATCGTTGTACTAATAATATATAGATAATACTTTTATCATTTAAACATTGTATTGTTTTCGTTTCAATTTTAAAGCTTTTCCAAACGTGAATTTGTAATTTCTATTTGTTTTGTTTTACTCCTGGTCATGCAAAAATAATTTAATTTCAATCACGTAACAACCAGGTTTTTAAAATATTTTACCTTCGCCTTCGCTTAATGTATTCCCTTATTTCCCTTCTACTTATAATGCTCTATGTAATAAGACCATAACTGCTAATGATTTTCTTGATTAGAATGAGATAAGCAAAGAATAAGCTTTTATAAGAAAAATTGGTTGCAAAATAGATATAGAAAGTCATGTGAATGGAACACATCAGATTTTTTACAGTATTTACTCTAGGGGAACCTCTTATCCTACTCGAAATTGAACCAATGGCCGCAATGGGAGGGCATCGTGACATGCCCCTTGTCAATATGCCACACGCAGAACAAGAAAATCAATAGCTCTCAGCGTTATGCACCTTCACACGAGTCTGGCCTTTATTGCCCTCTTATTAGCACGCCTTTCCTTAATTCCCTCTCTTTTACCCGTTCCTTCTCTTAATTTCTCGACCTACCGGCTTTAGTACCAGAAACCGCCACCTGTGAGTATATTAGTATTACAGTGGTGGCAGCACTGTTGTTAACAGCTTTGCGTGCACTACTAGGATGTAATGAGTGGCAGGAACAGCTACTAAATTACCCTCACCCCCACCTAAACTTCCCTTGCGACTTGGGAATTAAGTCCTACAGCAACCAGGTGAGAATTGTAAGTCTTCGTAATTGTCTTTACCAGAAAGTAGGCCTCAAGAGCTCTTCTGATCTGTTCTCACCGCGAGCTCAAGCATCTAACAAAAGCTGCAGCACGTATTTGTTTCATAAAACGTATCACCTCCAGTTAAAACCTAAAGGATATTTATTAAACCTAAGTTGAAACGAATACAAGGTTACTATTTTACAAAAACTTACTTCACTTTTATAGGGATATATAGGCACAACTGACAGCAAATATTATATATACCAAGAGGCAGTACTAAAGAATGCAGGAAGAGGTAAATAATCAATAAGCAAGATAGTTTAAATAAATATATGTAATATAGAAACAAGATTATATTATTACAGGATGTTATGATAAGCTTAGTTTTAAGAGAGATGATATGGTTGAAACTGTGCATGGGTCATAAAAGAGAACTCTTTCGCAAAGTTTTGGTGGACATCAGCCTGGGAATTTATGTGAAACGTATGACAGAAAATCCTTGAGCTAAAAATACCAACGTAAGCTTTAAGGGGTAGTGAGATTGTAAAAGTTGCTGGAAAATTATTGGAAACTAGTAGCCTAAATGAAAAAATCTTATGTGTACCATTCACATGACTTTCTCTATAGCAGAAATAGTTTTATTACTTGCTTCCTTGTGAGTAGAAACGAAATTAGGGAGTACCATAGGTTAAAGTGAAAGCCAAAAGCTAGTTGCTATGTGACTGATGTTCCTTTGTATGGACAGGAGTTGACAAATTCCTGTATGAGAAAGTATAAATTTTTCAAACCTGAAACAAAGAAAAAGCAATATCTCAAAAACGATCAACTCCACGAAAAAATGTGTATAACATAAACTGTGTGTTTTAACGTGCTCTACATTTTTTGTGTAGTAAGTTTTTGTCCATCTCTTGCGGTTTGGTAGTTATGAAAAATTCATCCAGAATAAAGTAATCTTCAGAGGCTATTCCCAGAAAATTCAAGATATACATTTCATTTATCAGATAAATATCTTTAATATACGAAATTTTAATCAAAATCGTTAGAGCCATTTTTGAGAAAATCAAAATTTCCGAAAATAGTTCCATGTTAAGGCTAGTTGGGGTGGGGTGATTTTTCTCAAAGTCTTCGTTTCGCATCCCTGGAAGATACTAAACTTAAATACCAAGTTTGGTATTTTACCGACTTTTCCTTTTTGAGTTATCGTGTTCACAGACACACGGACACCCACCCACCCACCCACACACACACGGACCTTTTTGTGAAAATGCTTTTTTTGGTTACAGGGGACCCTAAAACATATATTTCCGGTGAAATCTCGGTATCGAACTTTTTGGTGGAGTGCAATACATTCTCTATACACTATGTACATAGTGAGTATAGAGAAAGTAAAAATAAGATAGTTTCTATTGGCTCTGAAAAGAGACGCTACTGGGAGTGGGAAAAGCAAGCCAATTAGTGCATAGTTTTGCTTAGACATAACAGGGGGTTCGTCCTCATTTACTACACAAGTCAGTTCGTCTTTATGTAGAGGTCCAGTCAGTTGTTCTTCACAGTACTTCAGTCCTCATATTATTTAGTAAGAAATGTGATACGCGACATCTCATTTGTATAAAACAGTTTTAGCTAGGATTTCAGTGAACTACCGAGATGCCACTGATACCCTGCATCCAGAAAAAAACATTTTTAGAAAAGATAATTTGTTTGTGTTTGTCCATAAGTCTGTGATCACGATAAATCAAAAACGAACTGTTAACAACAGTGCTGCCATCACTTTAATACTAATATAAATACCACATTTTAAATTTCAGTTCAGTATCTTACAAGGGTGGGATACCCTCACCCCAAACTACCCTTTATATGAACTTATTTACAAAAACTTTGATTTTCTAAAAACGATTAAAATAAAACGTATATCTTGAATTTTGTGGGAATAGCTTATGAAGTCCTCTTGGTTCGGAATGACTTTTCATAAGTTGTAAATCGTAAGAGATAGAAAAAACTTACTACACAAAAATGCACATTTCGTTAAAACATACAGCATAGGTTATATGCAATTTATAGCATTGACGATGTCTGAGATATTCGTTATTATTGGTTTTAGTTTTAAAATACTTATATTTTCTCAAACAGGGAGACGTCGTCAATTTTTCTGCTTCTTTACTATTCCTGGTCATGCAAAGAGAACCGCATTTCAAGGTCAGACGACAGCTTTTAGAAAAATGTAAACATCGCTTAGTGTGTTCTTTTATTTCCCTTTTTATGTACTGAGGAACTAAGTAATACGAGATTTATGCTAATATTTATTTTGATTAATATAAAGTAGAAGAAGGATAAGCTTACGTAACAATAGTTTGTTGCAGAATACGCAGAGAAAGCTAAGTATATGGAACATATCTATTTTAAAGTGTTTATTTTTTATATTTTAAGTAAATTATATAAATGAATTCAACTACTTTATCAAAATTTTCACTACTTTCTCTAGGGAAAATATTATTAATTAACATACAGAAACAAAATTCATGTGGTAAATCGTTCATTGCTAAATGATAAAGTGTGGACAATTTCATTATTTTACCCGTAATAGTTTTTCAGAAAATGTTCCCTAGAATTAGAAAGATGTAATTTTGACTTTCTGAAAAATGGCTCAAACAATTTTGATTAAAATATCTTTTGTATAAGATATTTTACAAAAACGAAATATATATCTTGAATTTTCTGGGAATAGCCTCTGAAGACCTCCTCATTATAGATGACTTTCACATACCTGGCAAACCAAAAACTTACTACACAAAAAAAAAATATATATCTTACTAAAACACACAATTATGTCTAATTTTGTAGGCTTAACCGTTTTCGAGATATTCCGGATTATTGGCTTCAATTTTAAGCTACCTAAACTTTTCTCAAACGGGAAGACATCTTTCTTTTCGTTTTCATTTGTTTGCTCCTGGTAAGGAAAGAGGTTGACCGTCTTTTAAAGGACGGTCATTTTCTTATTTCCCTTCTACTTACAAGGAAGCTAGTAATAAGAGTAATCATGCCTATGTTTATCTTGATTAGCATGAGGTACATAACAGATTAATGTTTTGAATAAAAGGTTTGTTTACCGATCAGCTAAATTCATCATTTGAATAGAACGCATTTGATTTTTCCCCTTCTACTTACAAGGAACCAAATAATGACAATTTTTTGCTAATTTTTATTTAAATTGTCATGAAGTAGAGAGAAGAATAAGCTTTTTAACAATAATATGTTACAGAGATGTAGAGGAAGTCATGTAAATGGAACACATCAGATTTTTTCTTTCTTTCTTTTTTTATTCACGGAGGTGTCAAAACGTGTATTTTCGATAAAATTTCGGTATGGAATTTTTTTGGTGCAATACAGTACTTCCTGTACCTACTATTTACATTGTGTTTGTGTGCTAGAGAAAGTAAAAACGATAGTTATTTTAATGCGTCAAAGACAGAATGCAGAACAAAGGAGAAGAGATGTTAAACGCATTTGCAGCAGGACTGGATGTATGTGGTGATGCCCTCCTCCATATCCAAGGCCCCTAATGAAAGGCTGCAGATGTACCCTGTAATATTAATCCATTTTGTATTTCTAATGACCAGCAATTTGAGGAACCCGTCCATCAGCGAGACGTCCCACGATTTGATTCCTAACCAGGATACTGTAATCATTGCTTATTGCTCTTCCATTATCTTCTTATCGCGGCAAACTCGAGGCATCTGCTACTTTACTTAATGTTTACACAGACCATGAGAAATAGACACGGCACTTCTAAAAGTGCACTTATGTAAACACTACAATTTGTATGATAGGAGTGCAAGTGACCTCAGAGCAATTATGACTGAATATGGAAAATTCAGATCGTAATCTGAAGCATTATGTTTCTGTCTAAATTCTTGTCAAACTGTCATCCATTTACTTTCTGATTCTCCACTACATGGAATAAAAATATATACTTTAGAACAGTATCTTAACTTTTGCCAAATTCTTTCACGCCACTTACAACCAAATATTCAAAAGAATTTTTTTCACAAGTTCCGTCAAAACATTGTAATATAATTCTTATTTATCTATTTATGTATGTAATACTTTATATCTGAACTCTGAATATTTGTTATAATTTTATAAACTAAAGCCCTGAAGCTTTTGGAGAATAGTCGTCGTCGTCGTAGTGTTTCGTGTATCTCATAAGTGGAGTAAATGGCATCGTTACGATGTTTCCATAATCTGCTTTGAATTTGTAGTTTGTGGTTTCGCCACTATGCGCCATAGTGTCGAGGAATCAGTTCGTCGCCCAAATCGACGAAATCACGACTTGCGGACGCGAAATGGCGAAAAATGTTGACCAGGAACCTTCTTCTTTAAGGTATGGGTTCTTATTCAAATAAACATTACACGGGAATATCGACTGTTCTTTCTTTTTGGAGAATAAAAAGTAAAATAAAAATATATGTAGCAAAACAGGCGCCCACTAATGATTTTTGAGAAAGCAGAATTACGTATCGTATGTTTGATATTCATGTAAAGTTGGAATGTTGATACTGAAAAAAAAATGCGGAAGGCGACTTCTAGCTCAGTCGGTAGGGCAACTTGTGAGGTCCCGGGTTCAATTCCCGGCTGGGGGTGGCGATGTATCTCTAGCCACCTCTCTGGAAGTACTAATGAGGGTGAATGTATGCGCAATCTAAAGTATAACACCTACATAAACCAGAAATTCAACAACTTACAGAATGTGTTATACTTTAGCCGATAGGTAATATGTTCCAAAGGTAAAAGGTCACCAATATGACAACTGAGTCTGAATTTTCCAACTTTATTTAATTTTAAAGTTATTTACGAAAATTAGAAATCTTAGTACAATAAAATAAAGAAAATTTGAAAACACTAGCACAAATAGGTTCTCAGATAATGCAATTAAATAGTTTCAACTAACGAAAAAATGGTAGTTTAAAAAAAAATACCTTGCACCTTTACATATGTCAGAAAAACATGAGTAACATTTTATTATACTTTAGTACACTGAAAATAAATGTAGGGATGTGATTTAAATTTATCATTTTTTGATGCAATGAATACAGTAATCTAATATCGATCGTTAAATTTTTATAGATTATGTATACAATAGAGATCATGTATACAAAATGGAAACTCCAGGAATCCATTCATGCACAAAAATGTAAAATTGAGGAGAAAAAAGTCATACAGAAGGAGAAATAGGGTTAAAAGATGGTGCATGCCTTTTAAAAGTCGTGAAAAATTATGGGCCAAAGTGATTCACAGGTAGCCATAGAATATATATACGATATAATTAAAAAATTAAACATGTTATTGCTACATAAAAACTGATGCCCAGTGTCCCTTAATGACGGGGTATAAATGGAACATAAATATCTTTGTAACCACATTTTGCATAAGGTCTCGTTCTACTTTGAGATTCCACTAAGAAAATTTGGGGAAATTCCAAGAATTAAGGACTAAAATAGCAATATTTTTCTAGCAAAGCTTCCCAACTATATTATAGCAAGATACAGTTGTGTGTTTATATGCCAGGAGTTAGCAGATATGGCGCAAATGAAAGTAATGCACCAATGATTAGCAACGGTACTGATGTTCTTAATCCTTTATTGCCAGATTTATTTTGCTACACAAGCTGTTCTTCTTCTTATATCCCTTTCGAAAGGACCACAACCGAAAGATTCTAATAGCCAATTTTTTTTTGGTAGTGTTTAACGTCCTTTTTACTACTTGTGGCACCGAAGATGCTGACACTGGTGATACTTGAAAATAAGATGGAGCACCGGTGGAATGCGATGGCGAGGGAAACCGGAGAACCCGGAGAACCCGGAGAAAACCTGCACATGCGCCGCTTTGTCCACAAATCTCACATGTGGACGCTTGGGATCTAACCACTCGGCCACGGCGCGGTCCTACCAATAGCCGTGTCAAAAGGCTTAATGAATTGGTCATCCATTCACAAACCCAAACGTCGCGAGTTCGACCCCGTCACAGCAATCAAATGCTCCTATGGTAAAGGATGGGGAGGGCCCACGTAAGATAAACGTGTATGCAGTGCTTGGAAGTAGATGGTGTTAAATAACACTTCTAGAAAATACTGGTAGAACAATAATAATATATTTTTTACTTCTTCTCATTATTAAATTTGACTGTAGAGTGGATTTCTTTCTTTCTTTCTTTCTTTCTTTCTTTCTTTCTTTCTTCAAAATAACAATTCAATTTTATCGAAAAATGTAATATCTTCACTATATAAAAGAGCTATAAATACTTACATTTTTGGTTGAAGACTAGCGTAATATGAAATTAAAAATCTGATGTGTTACACTCACATGACTTTCTCTAGCTGTTCTATAAACTTCATACATAAGATTCTTCTTCTTTCTGCACCTTGCTAATCGTGGTACTCATTAGCACAATGTTCTTATTACTTAGTTCCGTATAAGTAGCAAGAAAATAAGGGAATACACAAGGCTAAACCAATAGTCAAATGTTCTATAAGCTGTCGTTATGCAATTGTCATCACAAATCGCTTCTTTTCTTGGCCAGGAGTAGAACAAATGAAAAACGGACACTGAGAAAACTGAAACTAAGGAAAATGTATATGACATAGCTTGTGTATTTTAACAAGACTTAAATTTTTTGTACAGTGAGTACGGTTTAAGAGTTATGCCAAAATTCATCCAGAATAAACAGGTCTTCAGAAGCTATTCCCAGAAAATTCAAAATATACATTTTATTCATTCTTTAATATGATATTTTAATCAAAATCGTTAGCCATTTTTAAGAAAATCAAAATTTTCGAAAAAAGTTCCATGTAAAGGGTAATTTGGGGTGGGGGGATTTTTCTCAAAATCTTCGTGTCGCATCCCTGGAAGAAACTCAACTTAAATACCAAGTTTGGTATTTTAGCTACTTTTCGTTTTTGAGTTATCGTGTTCACAGACACACGGACACACACACACACACACACACACACACACACACACGGACCTATTTCTGAAAATGCTTTTTTTTGGATACAGGAGGTACTAAAACATGTATTTCCGGTGAAATGTCGGTATCAAATTTGTGGGTGTAATACAATACTTCTCTATCCCCATGTACATTGTACATATGGGGCTAGAGAAAGTAAAAATAGCCATTAAAAATCCAAACACAAAACAAACTACCTGTTGTGTGGAATAAATATAGTAATATATTTACAGTCTTCATTAATGCCACATGCTATTTATTTGTTTTCGTACGATCGTTGTTCTTCGTCTTTCTGATCATATTTATACTTACGGAAATTTGGAACTCTAGCACACAAATTCGTTTATATGGAAATCCATATCCAACAACATATATTTGGTGTCTATAACAACATACAATATATCTATATAGGGTGGGAACTATAATTCACTTAGGTTTTCATTTACATATTGATAATAATCACTAATAAGACATTTGGAAAATGTAACACTTCGAAGAGTATAACTCATGCAAAATTACATTCATAATCACCAACTGTAAGCTAAGCGTTCAGAACCCTTATGCTAAAATAAGTAACATCTATTATAATAAACTGCATTTTATTTATTTCTTTGCTTTCTCTACTTGGTATATAATACGTAGGTAAATAAAGTATTGCATTTTACCCAAAAATTAGATATCGGGATTTCATTGGAAATAGATGGTTTAAGTTTTCCTGTATCCAAAAAAGAATATTTAGAAAAAGGTCCACGTTTATATTAGAACAACATAACTCATAAACTAATGGTCAGTTAAATACCAAACTCGATAATTAAGTTCAGCATCTCCCAAGGATGCGATACGAAGATTTTCAAGAAACTCCTTCCATCCTAAACTACCCTTTACATGACAAAAGTTTTAGAAACACTGATTTTCTCAAAATTGCATCTAACGATTTTGATAAAAATGCTACACTGATCTATATATCATACTAGATATATATTATACTAAATATATTTACATGACAATAAAATGTATATTTTAAATTTCTAAGAATAGCCTTCCTTCCAGAATGATTAGATCTTATGCATAACTGCTAAACCGTAAGAGCTAAATAAAAACTTACTACATACAATATGTAAATCTCTTTAAAACACACAATTTATGTCATATATCTATATTTTTTTAGTTAACCGTTTACGAGAAAATTGTTATTGATGGTTCAAGTATTAACATACTAAGACCTTTCTCAAATGGGCATTTGTAAGTCCTTTTTATTTTCTTTTGCTCCTGGCCATGCAAAGAGAAAGGAATTTCAGTTGCATAGTGACTAGCTTTTAAAAGACTTGACTGTCACGTTAGCCTAGGGTATTCCCCATTTAAATAATATAACAATGTCTGCAAATATTTATTTCAATTAGTATGAAGTACTCAGAAGGAAAACAGCAGTTTATGTGATTATGGCAGAGAAGGTCAAGTGAATGAAACACTTTAGATGTTTCATTAAATAAAACCAGTCCGTAAATAGCTGTCATAACAACTTTTACTCAATTGTTTCATATTATCTGGAAATGCATGTAAGTACGTCAAATTGAAATATTTCATGAAGCTATCTTCATACTCAACACCAACAAATGCATACATAATGACAAATCTACTATATTTGTTAGGAGTGATTTGTAGAATAACACTTGAAATAAATTATAGAAAGTGTAGAATTCGTATGATTGTAATATACATTTTTACCTTCTCTATCATGTGCGTATTAGATAGAAAAAGTAGCCCTCTGTGGTGTAGTGGTTACCACGCTAGCTACATATACCCAAGGTAGCGAGTTAAAACCCGGCGGAGGACGATAGAAAAATGTAATATCCTTAGTATGGCTTCTTTCGGAAGGGAAGCAAAAACCATTGTTGCCTTGTATAATTACGACACCTAAAAGCACCTCAAGCTGATAAAGAGGCCTCTGAGCAAAAATAAGCTCTCTCTCGCCCAACATAGAATGGGACGCTGAGGAGCACAGTAGCTACAGAGCTTATAGAAAAGGTATTGTATTCCACCCTAAAAATTTGTCAGGATTTTACCAGAAATACATGTTTTGAGGACCCCTTAATCCAAAAACCGCTGCTCAAAAGTGGTTCTAACCATTTTGATTAAAATACCATATGTTTAAGATATTTTTATGACAAATGAAATGTGTATCTTGAATTTTTGGGAACAGTTTCTGAAGACCTCTTAATTCTGATGACTTTGCATAACTGGCAAGTCGTAAGAGACAATAACTTACTGAACAAACGATGTAAGTCTCTTTAAAACAATATTTATGCCACATTCATTTTTCATAGAGTAAACCGTTTCCGAGATATTCCTCGTTATAGGTTTCAAATTTAAACTACTTAATTGTTTGTGAAACGCGAAGTTATCTTTTATTTCACATCCCTTTTGTTTTATGCCTGTCCTTATAATGATATACGCATAGCGATAACTGTCGCTTTAGCGTAGTGTATTTCCTTATTTCGTGTCTACTTTTATAGAACTAAGTAATAAGGCCATTTCTGATAATGTTTACCCTGGTTAGCATGATGTAGATATAATAGTAATGTTTGGTAAGAAGAGTTTGTTTGCAGAACAAATAGAGAAAGTATTGTGAATGGAAAACATTAGATTATTTTCATGATTAATACGAAGGCCATTTTTTTCAACCTCCGATAGGCTATAAATAAAAGACAAGTTCATAAAAAACAATTATTTTATTACTAAAAATTTTGTACACTTATGGTTACTTTTCAACATAACCACCGAAAATATTGAGACATTTATCGTACCTGTGTACAAGGTTTGCAATACTCGCTTCAAAAAATGTTGCCGCCAATGATTTCAAATGAGCATTGACTTTGGTTTGAAGATCTTTGTACTTTACGACGCTTGCGGGGAGCCATTTAAAACAAACACACTGATGCCACAGCCCATCTGCTCCTTGAACAATTTCAATGGGACATTTTCGATCATCCGCCGTACAGTCCTGACCTGACACCCAGTGACTTTCACCTTTTCCCTGAACTGAAGAAATGGCTAGGAATGAAATAACTGTTTTCTATGAATTTGTATTTTATTTATAGCCTATTGGAGGTTTAAGAAAAAAAAGGTCCTCGTATATTTACAAAGATTATGTTACTAGATCCAAATAAAGCAAAGGTTATAATACTTATAGTTCTAGTACAATGCAACAAGCAAATATTGACCTGGAAATCCATGTGTTTAAAAAAATAAAAAACAAAAATCTGATGTGTTCCATTCATATGACTTTCGCCACAAATTCTTGTTACGGAGGATCATTCCTTTATCTACATCGAGGTAATCGATATAAACATTAGCAGAAATCGTTGTATTGGTTCACTCTAATTTCTTTAGAACACCGCTGTGAAGCCGCCACTGCAGTGAGACAAGTTGAACGTCGCGAGAAAAACAAAACAGGTAGAGTTTGCTTTGACCTTTTGGTCATCAGCTAAATGGTTTGAGCCAGGATGGAAGTATAAAATGAAACATAAAGTGACTCCTCTTTCAATTTGTCCCTCAGACTTTTAGGACGATAATAAATCAATGAGAGAGACGTTTTATAACTGAAAAGGATTCCAGGAGGCCGTGACGAGTCGGTCAACTGACTTAACCACAACCATTACGTCTCTCACTAAGTACTTTCCTCCTTTCTTCTTCCTAATTCTTGGTTTGATGAACAGGCCTGTTCGATACAGACAACTGTGCCCTTGTCACAGCCCCCTGTGTTTCGAAATTGATAGATATTGCTTTCAAAATGGCAAGGATTTAACCAGACCTTCTGGGCGTGGAAACAGGCAAGGAATTTATGATTAGCAATACAAGCCAGGAGCACTGTCACTTTGTCAATAAGCAGACTGTATAAAGGATACCATGCTGCCTATCACTATTCTAGTCGCTGAGTCCGCCTAATCCTTGTCTCTTATAAGCTTGCCCCGCAGAGCTGTGCTGTCTTCTCCAAAACATGATAGCCCTCTAACCGGGCCGCTGTCGACCGGACCGAACCGGGCAATAACCATTAGCAAATAAAAGGCGACTCTGTATTAGGGGCGAGAGACAACTTGGTAATATATGTTTCCTGTAGACTCTGTAGGCAGTTCAGTTTCGTGTTCGTGTTAGTACGTTTCCAAACCAGTGAGTTACTGCACGGCATGTTAAGGAAGCAGTAAGTGGAAGACTTGGTAACAAAAGGGGTTGGTTTCCAGCCGCACATCTAATCTCAAACTTTAAAGCGATTCTGAGAAATACTGTAGATATCCTTCTGCACTGCGTTAACTTCCTCTTTCCTCTGATTGGCTAATTTTCTCGCAAAGATAGGCGATAAAATCGATATATATCTCTCATGATGAATGCACATGCTAGCACCACCCTGAGAGATAGTTTTGAAATTAAATTAAATTATTTGTTTGTTAACGACGCTGTCAATTGCCGGCATCATATCAGCACCGCCGGTGTGCCAGAATTTTGTCCCGCAGGAGTTCTTTTATGTGTAAAAATCTGATATGGGGCTGTCGCTTTTAAGCAGTCTTAAAAACTATCGGTTTGAACACGCAATCTTCGGATCAGGAAGCCCAGACCGACGACAAGTTTGAATCAAAGGATCCTCTCATCTGTTTCATGATAAGAATGTATATGCATCCATCCATCCATCCATCCATCCGTCCGTCCATCCATTCGTACATACATACATACATTCCAAATACATTAAATCTCTTAAGTAATATATTTGATTCATACAATTATGAGAATGTATTTTTGATAATTCTCTTCGAATATATTAAACTATTTGTACCATATTCCACAGCGAAAGCCAAGTGATAGTTCTCATAACCGTTAAGAGGTAGGGAAGAAAATAATGTGGAACAAACGTGGAGGCGTATGACTCGCTTGAGTAAAGTTGCATAGCTAGTATATTTTTTATTGTTTCATTTATATATCCCCCTTTAACATCTAAGGTCATATCGGGGCTTTACACTTGAAACAACTCGTTGTCTGTAGGTTCTTTTTTTCCCCCTGTTAACATTACTGGTTTTACTGTTCCTTTACACAAACATATACACATTGCGCAAACACTCGAACCCACGATCCCCTGCCCACGAAGCACCAAAGCGAAACGCCTTAGCGAGCGTGGCCATGGGGATCGGTTTTGGTTTAAATCATTATATTTTCCTCAAACACACACACACACATTCACTCTCCCATACATACTTCCAGACTCTGTGGGGGATAGGGAATAATTCTGACTAAAGAAAAATTCCCCGCCCCAGCTGGGAATCGAAACCGGGACCTCCGGGTGAGAAGTCAGCTCGCTAATCAGTCGACCACTTCGTGGTTTATTTGGTCGATACGAAAGCTGCAAGCGGGAATGAAAACTGCAAACGATTACTTAATACCAGCTAGCCTAAAGCAGCAGGATTTGTCAGCAAAGTAAGTTGTAGTTTGTTTCTGCGAATGTAAACAAAAGCATTATCTGGATGGAATGAATGGATTAGGGTAGGGCTATGCAGGAAATGTTAACTGCTGATTGCTGATTTTATTTTACGACTGAGCCGGAATGGCTCAGGCGGAGATCCCAGGTTTAAATCCACAGGCCTGCCCATGACGATTTCCTACCATTTCTTTAGTCACTACATTTCATATTTTCAGTACTTACGTAGGAAACCGCACTACTTAACCCATCTGGTCAAAATATTGTGTAATGTGCTACAGGTAGGTCAAAATTATAGGATGAGATGAGATGCAGTTGGTGGATTGAGCGAGGCCGGAGGTTGCGGAGAAAACTCTCATGCGGTCCCCTGGGATTGAACCCGAGCCACTAGAAGGGAGATGAGCAGTCTAACCATTCTGCTATAGCGCGGAATTTGCATCAGTTTATACAATTTAATTGTATAACTTAATGCTTCATGTGATCAAACATATATTCTAGACTCTGTGAAATGATATTATTTAAATTAACAGTTCTGCCCCACCAGGAGTCAATTCTAGTGAGCAACTGCACCGCAGTCTGATAATAGCTCTAAAGATATTAAAAGTATAAAAAACAAAACCACATACACAACTCCCTTTTGTCTGTTGGGAACACTGGAGATAAGAATGCCTGACGAAAACGGAGCATTTGAAACGGTAGGAATCATTCATCTGCTAGTGGAGCCTGTAAATGAAACGAAGGCATTATACATAATGGGAAGCAGAGTGTGCAAGAATCTTGTATGAATAAGATTAAAAGGGAATGAAAGAGATGAATCACCCAGCGGAGCAGCATCCTCTGGACCACCCACGTCAAGACATGCTGCGCTAATATCAAGCACACGCCTTCCACTATTTGTTTCTTTATCTATTTATTTAAACGTCCTCGCTCCGTTTATTTATTGTGTACAGCAAGTGCCACTTACTCGCTACACTTCTCACTCTCGTGTTCTAGAGCTGGTGGAATGTATCAAGGAACAGTTTCTGTGTGAAACAGGGTCTATCTTCAAATACTATCACATCACTTGCATACGTACCTTTCCACTTACCTGTATCCGACCCAACAATTTGGCATCATATTTGTACTACAAACACACATTTTGAGGAAACGTTTCATTAGAGGTACAGTCTGGGAGTGGGACATGGAGCAATACATGAAACCAGGTACCAAACTCATTTAGAGAGGGGCTCGCGTGGATTAGACTAGGAGCATGTAGGAGCACAAAAATTGCTGACGAGAATGGTACGCGAATCTGTCCCATTTGCGAGGAGGAAGAGTCGTGGACCCATATCTTGGCAAGATGTAGGGCTTCGGAGGAATGGAGGGAAAAATATTTACCGAGAATGTAGAGCTAGAAGCATGTTGGACGCTACTGGGAGGCTAGGAACACGTGTACGGGCTAGGTAAATTTATACTTAAGGCAAGACAGCTGAGATCTGAGAAGGCTGCCAATAGAGAAGAATGGGGGGGGGGGAAGAACAGTTAAACAAGAGTGACTATACAATGTTTTATATATATTTTATGTCATACTTATGTCATTGTTGTGTTATGGTTTTATATATTGTGTATATGTTATGTGTATATATTCCTTTTAAGTGTATTTATCAATTATAATATTGTACATTTATGCTTCTGAATAAGGTGTACTCTGTGCTGTAAATTTAAATTTTGTATTTGAATGTCTTTGTCTTTTTATTTTCGTATTTACTTTTTTAATTCTTTGTTGTGGTTGTTTTAATATTGCTTTTTATTTTATGTATTACAAAAGCACGTACGGTCTATGGACCCGTGCGATTGTTGAAGTTCAATGTAACAATGTAATAAATACACTTATTCATTCATTCATATTTTGAGTAAATTAGGAAGCTAATAGCAATAAAAAAATCGTAAAGAAAAAGTTAGTCGTGGAGATCTAATTGGATCAAATCGAAACTATATTTTTTATTTAGATTGTATAATGAATAAAAATGAAATATATTTAATTTCATTTTTTACTGTTCCACACACGTTTCAGAAACGCAAGAAGAATTCAGAAATGAAAAGCATAAATTTCGTATTTAAATTGTTTGTACTTCTAAGAGTAGGAAGTACATACACGGAAGGGTTCCAAGAACTGAAGCACAGCAAAGCAAATAGTAAACGATGACCACTGAAAGGGAGAGATCTGGGGGCAACCAGGAGGGTGACCGACCCGAACATTGTCCCTAACTATTCCAGATGAAGCACTTCCTTGCGCTGATTAGCACCGTGTTTCACTGGGGTTCCCTGTCGCAACGAGGCAATTTTCTAGAAACGGTAAAGAGCAGGCCTACCGTACGCTAGAGAAAGGCCTAATTCATCGATCAGCTGCAACAAATCAGACACCCTCTCTGGGTCCTCCAACCCTGAAGGAGATGAAAGGTAATGATGAACAAATACTCCAGAATTCCCCAAATGGCACGGTAAAAATCATCGTCAGTGTGGGAGGCCTGATGGGAATCGAACACGGCACTACCGAATGTGAGCCAAGCACGTTACCAGGAAGTTATGGAAGCCACATTCGGAGCTAAAATTGCTAGTTTTATTAACTGTCTAATCGGGATTATCTATATTGAAAAAAACCTGATGTAATCCATTCACATGACTTTCTATATATCTCTGCAACAAATTTTTGTTAAAAAGTTTATGCTTCTATTTACTTCATGCTAAGTTAGAAAAAATTAGCAGAAATAGTCTTATTACTTGCTTCCCTGTAAGTAGAAGCGAAATAAGGGAGTAACATAGGTTAAAGTGATAGCAAAAGATGGGTGCTATGTGACTGAAGTTCCTTTGTTTGTATGGACAGGAATTGACAAATTCCTGTATGAGAAAAGTATAAATTTTTAAGGCTAAAACAAAAAACAAGGAATATCTAAAAAACGGTCAACTCCACGAGAAAAATGTATATATCATAAATTGTGTGTTTTAATGTGTTCTACAGTTTTTGTCTATCTCTTACGGTTTACCAGTTACACAAAATTCCGTAAAATTCATCCAGAATAAAGTAGTCTTCAGAGGCTATTCCCAGAAAATTCAAGATATGCATATCATTTGTCAAGTGTATATATCTTTAATATATGATATTTTTGTAAAAATCGTTACAGCCATGTTTTAGAAAATCAAAATTTTCGAAAATTTTTCCATGTGAAGGGTAGTGGGGAGTGGGGAGGGTTTCTTGAAAATCTTCGTGTCGCATCCTTGGAAGATATTGAACTTAAATACCAAGTTACGATCTTTTCGTTTTTGAGCTATGCTGCCCACAGACACACAGACATACACACAGACAGACAGACACACATTTTTTGGATTCAGGTGGTTTCAAAATATGTATTTCCAGTGAAATCTCGGTATCGAATTTTTGGGTGCAATACAATACCTTCTCTATACACTATGCACATAGTATGTATTAGAGAAAGTAAAAATGTAAGGGAATAAAGTTAGGCTATAAAACTTGCCTTGCTCTTTGCACAAATTTCCACATCACCATCTCAATGTCGGGTTTTGGAAATTTACATGTTTAGAAAGCCAAAATCGTAATCGGCTCCTGATTCCACAATGTATGAGGACTTACTTCCGCTACTTACCATTGTGAAAGTTCTAAATTCCACCCAAAAATTCTATAATTATATTTTCCCCTGAATAAAAATAAATTACCAAAGCATTTTTAGACAACAGTCCGTTTTCATTTCCGTGGTCCTAACAGTATAACTCAACTGAAAAGTCGGTTAAATACCACATGATATTTAAGTTAAACATTTTCAACAAATTCTAGGAATACTATAGAATCCTCTTGGTTTTTATATAATTGCATTTTTTAAATAGTTTTAACGCACGTTCTTAATGTAAACGATACCACAGATGGTGGTGATACGTGAAATAAGTGAGAAAGGAAATTTTGGAGGAAAACTTTCCAAGATACCCTCCCGAAATTTGCTAGTTATGAGAAGAGAGAAAAACTGAAGGAGAAAATTACACAACGACTCAATCCTGGAGGGATTTGAACTCAAACCATGCCATGACCAGATGTCAGTATACCATGTCAGGTGTTTTATTTTTGTATCACCTAAGGTATAAAAGAAATGCTTTCGATTTTAAAATTTGGCTGGGAACGTAGTTTTCGATATCTACGAATAAAAGCGAACCTTCTGAACTTTGAAAAAAAAAAAACTAATAATAATAATGGACACAAGTACTAGACGTAGTTCTTAAATCAAAGATCTTATAAGAATGGAAGACGAAGATTTCGCAATTCTCTTTTCCTATTCTTCTCTCAGTTTATCTTGTCTTCGCTTTCTTTCCGTTCTCCTTTCTATTCTTATATTGCTTTCATATACCCTTCTTTTTCAGTCGTCTCATCATTTCTCCTTGTCTTACCTAGCTTTCTCTTTCCTTCTCCTCTTGTATCATTTCGTTTTTCTTGTTTTTTACCTGGTTTTAGTCCTAAAGTCATTTTCGTAGTACTTCTTTTATTTTCCATTTTTTTTCTCTTCGTTTCCCCCTTTATTTTATTTTTATCGTTATCTTTCTTGTGTATGCTCGTTTGCTTTATGTTTGATTATTTTCTCTTACCTATATAAATTGGCATAAGAACCTGCAATTTACACGTATTAGGCAGTACGTCGGATGAACGACATATCTAGATGTGCCAAAACTTTTGATTTGCTATAGTACTTCTCTCTGCTTAATGTTGGCAGAATGTGCTTGCCACCTATGTTTCACGTCAGACCTGGAAATGCCAATCTCCTACTTTGATTTGAATTCAATTCCCATGCACGCATTACTACTCTATGAGCGAAGGTCAAGCCACGGAGAACGAAAGGGAAGGATAACCGAAACCTGGGCTGGATGGCATGCTTGCACAGGCCTATGGATGAGTCTCGTATTGGTTTAATGTCAATAGTCTGGTACTCAAACATGACTAACACCAAATTGTTGGTTCGTCACTTTATAATGTAATATGAAGTTCTGTATAGTGCTGATATCACCAACATTAACCTCGGCTAAGTATATGGGAGAAGAATCGAACAACTTTACCAACAAAGACATTAACATAAATTCTAGTTGCTTTAGAAGACATAATTCAGTTGAATAATGGCTTAAATAAATTTTATTTATTTATGGTTTGTTACTGAAGTACAATTTCAAGGTGGGTTTAAATGATTTTATAAACTTTTAAATATATATTAGAATAATTTTATTTTTTGAGTTTTAAAAACCATTCTTTGTTGATCTCACGCCACAGCTTCGGATATAGGAGTTAAGTAATTATTATTTTAAAAATATAAAGACGTTTTCCAGATTTTAAACCATCAATTTATATGCTCTTGAAGATATTTGGTGAAGCAGATTGCTCTTTTAAAAACCCATATCATTTTCAGATATTAACGGGTAAAATCGCTAATTATTGCAACGCACAACAAACCGCACTTCTCTGATTATGACTACATATCAAATAAGGATGAGTATCTGTCATGCTTTGCGATATAACAAATTAACATGAATACAATAAAACTCATTAAGGGACACTCGGAGTAAATTTTCAAATGTTTATATTTCCGTATAGATTTTTTCTGAAAGTTTACTGCGAATGCAGTGCTTCTATTATAATATGAATACTAAATTTCATTCAAATTGGATAAATACCCTTCAAGATATAAACTATTTCATAAAATGTATCACACAAATATATTGCATAATCAAAATGTTACACGTGCCTCAAATTTGAGAAAATTGGTTGGCATTTTCTAAATTAGAGCTTTGAACCACACAGGAAAACTTTAAATGTGATATTTCAATAACTTTGATAATTGAATTACTATATTTTTTAAAAAAAAAATTAGAAATAGTAAGCTTTAAAATTAAAAATGTTTATAAAATATTTTTTTTTAAAAAAATTGCTATCGGTATTAGATTAATTTATCCTTTGTAATATTGATACTCTCGCATATTCTGGGAAACGCTATTTTAATGTAAGCAAAAACTGAGAAGTTTGGAACATTTTGAAAAGTTAGTTTTGAGAAAAACGCTGTTTTATGAAATAGCATGTTAGAAAAGAGGTGTATTTTAGATCTTTAAATGACAGTAGACCCCGATGCAAGGGACACAGCTAAATGGTGATTCTCTGTGGATGCCCATGGTTTCCAACAACTATTTGCGATGAAAAAAGGAATTTTCGATTTTTTGACTTATTGTAGTCAAAGTTTCACTCCTGGTGTCTCTTAAACGTGCCCCTTAGATGAAGAAAGCTATACAGCTATTATGACCGAGTGTTTATAACGCTTTAATCGTCTGGCTGCAAAGGATTTGTACGTATATCAGAGCTGTACTTAGCCAATCAGAGGAAAGGGGAAGGGAATTGTGCGTGGAATGTATATATATATGTGTGTGTGTGTGTGTGTGTGTGTGTGTGTTGTAAGTTTTATATGTGTTTAAAAATCGCACACATTTGGAATTAGCAGCGAAGGAACAACGGTTGTCATATGCCACGTAAACAACCTCAAAATGTGTTATGCGAAACACATAACAAAACCCACATGCTACGGTCTCTATTCCTAAGGTGACCTATACCGCGCCGGCGTGTCTCAAACTACCCCTACACCACGTGACCGGGACCGTCACTACCAACCGGCATCTCTCTTGGAGTGGGCCAGGCACGTGCCATTTGGTTATGTACGACTGCCTAATCCATGGTAATTTTATGGCAGTTTTTGTATGTGCCGAATTTAGACCTGAAAATTATATTCACGCATCACGTACGGTATGACCAACAAGGTCCACATCTTCGTTTTGTGTCGTTTTGAAACACCCTGTGTGTGTGTGTCTATGTGTGTGTGCGTGTGTGTAGCAGGGGAGCATTCTTATAAGAAAAACAAGGATTAGGTGATGAACGGGGGAGTACTGAAATATATCACCTGACTGGCTGGAAGGCTCGCACCAACACCTGGATGAGTTTCTCTCGTATTGGTTTGATGTCAAACGTCTTATAGTCACAGGATAAATACATATGGGTAATTAATACCTAAAAACACAGGTCCGTTTTAGGCTCGGGAGCAAAGGAAAAGACAGAGGTAACATTAAGTGGAGGGCTAGAATCAAGTGAGACGCATAGGAGAGGCGGTTTAATATGTCCTTAACAACATAAAACCACTTTACATTATATTGGCAAGATTCCATTCTCTCGACCGTATTCCCTTATAAAACGTGATGCGATGGTACTTAAAGTAAACTTTAGAAGTTGACACCCAGAAATCGTTAAGGTGGTGTGAAAACTCCCACATCCAAGTGCAATTTTTATGGTTTCTACCAGCCAGACAACGTTGATGGTACCAGCAAATCTCTAATGCCTAGGCCATAAAACATCTGACGTAATTACATGGGACTGAACCGCGAGCGGAACTAATGGCAGAGGTCTTTGTAATGCTTCTTAACGAGGTTCACAGATTAGTTGTTAACAGCCTAACATTTTGCTTCAAGAGTAAACTCGTGTTGCTGGATTTGTTTTCACAGTGACATCACACCATTTAAATTTGGAAGCTGCTTTTATTCAAAGTTATGAAAACAACTTTCTTCAAATTCATATTCATTTTGGTAAAGAGAGAGGGAGAGAGATATCTCATAATGTTGTTAGTAGACTAAATGGCATTAGACGAATCCTTCAGAAAGAAGGAAAGGTTTATACCATTCAACTTCCTATCAGCAAGTTTGAGGAAGACTGTAGGTATATAATTATTTATTTTTGAGATCATGGAGGGTATTTTAAGGTTTTACATCTCTCAGAACCAAATAATGATTAAAAATTTTAAGTGTTCCATTCACACGACTTTCTCTACCAGCTCTCGAAACAAATCATACTTTAAAAAAAGTATTCTTCTATCTACTTCATGCTAATCGAGATAAACATGTGCAGAATTGGTGTATTATTTAACAGCTTGTAAATATAAGGGCAATAAGGAAACAAACGTCTAGGCTAAAGCAATAAACAAATCTTTGAAAAACCTGTCGCTATACAATGATGTTAAAATTCGTTTCTCTTTTCATTTCCAGGAGTGAAACAAAAGAAAAATGAAAGAAATGAGACCTTCCGTTTGAAAAAAGTTTAAGTAATTTACTATTGAAACAAATAATAAGAAATTGAAGTGGTTGGTTAAAAAAGAAAAACGGAAATGCCATTAATTGTGTGTTTTAGCAAGGTCTAAATTTTTATATAGCAAGTTTTGTTAATCTCTTACAAACAGTTATGTAAAATTCATCCAGGATGAAGAGGTCTTCAGAGACTATTCCCAGAAAATATATCCTATATTAACTTAAATTGTGTGTTTTGTGAGATCTAATTTTTTTATGTATGAGTTTTTGACCATCTTTTACAGCTTACGAGCTATACAAAAGTCATCCAAATGAACAGGTCTTTAGAGCATATTCCAAAAAATTCATCATACCTATACATTTCCTTGAATGTAAAAATCTTAAACATACGATATTTTAATCAAAATTTTAGAGTTATTTTTGAGAAACTCAAAATTTACGAAAGGGTAGTTGGGGTGGGCGGATTTTCTTCAAAATGTTCGTGTCGCATACCTGGAAGACACCTAACTTAAATAACAAGTTTGGTATTTAACCGATTTTTCGTTTTTGAGCCATACTGCCCACAGACACACTCACTCACACTCACATACCATACACATATACACACAGACACACACAAACGGACATATTTCTAAAAATATTTTTATTCAGGGGGTCTCAAAACATACATGTTCTGTGAAAGTTCGTAATCGAATTTTGGGTTGAATATAATACCTTCTCTATCTACTAAGTACATTGTAGGAAAAGTAAAAATATCGTTTTAAAATGCGAAAACAAATATTTTAATGTTGTTAAACAATTTAATATTTAGTGATTTAATATTATTAACAATTATATTAGATAGTATTCTAATAATATTAAAATTACCAAATAGATGCATAAGTAGATGAACCTTTTGGGTCTCCCTCATAAATAAGGACAGCTATTTTTGTGGATATTCTCGCAGTTTGGAATTCAGTTTCAACCGCTCCAACTTGTGCCACTCTTGCTCGTGATACAGTCAGTTCGTGTTGTAAGGACGGCAATACTGAGTGCGTACGCGGGATGCTGTGCTCCAAACGGTGAGATGTGCATCAAATTCAATGCACGAAACCGCATCTAACCAATGGGGATCACCTGGAGGGCGTGGCGAAGTTCCTTCCCCACCCCCGCCCGCGCCGCATTCCATACCTACACTGTTTCTCGTGCTCTTGTTGCTTCCATTATTCTTCACAACAGATGCAACTGGGTCGTTAAATCTTCACTGCGCTCTGTGCAAGTACTACGTTGTGAGGTTTCCGCTGAGAAACGCACTGTTGCCAATCTTTCATATCAGAGTATGAAGCAGCGGGATGAAACGTAATCAAGTCTATTTTCCATGGTTGACAATATCACCAGATTTTTAGGTTATAAAAGCTTACAATTTGGTTCTATCTATTATATGTTCAATTTAGGCATTTATATAGTTTTTGGATTATATATTTATATGTTTAATTGGGTATTACATTCTATTTAAAACACTGCAATTTTAAATTGTAAAAAGTTAAATTAACTGTAATTTTTGCACCATACTAAAGTTAATGTTATACCAAGAGACCATTTTTCTGGACACTTGTAAATGAAATGTACGAATAAGGAGTACCTCCATGGTCTAATGTCGCCCTCCGTGGTGTAGTAATTTTCATACTAGGCTCTAAAACCCAAGATTGTAAGCTCAAACCTGGTTGAGGGTGATGGATTTTTTCGGACGCAAAAATCATTAGCGTGGCTTTCTTTGGAAGGAAAGTAAAGCTAATTGTCCCGTGTAATGTGTATTTGCACGTTAAGGAACCCCATGTATTGAAAGAATAAAGTTCCTGGACAAAGTTTTCCTCCATTTTATGTCGGCAAATCGTGATTTCGTCCTACAGTGCCATCTGTGGACGACAAGCTGATCCTTCGTCATCATGGTGCATAGTGACGAATTCACTTCTTCTTCATAATGGTTTAGACCTTATTGGTCTGTTCTGGCTCCAAATTGCTGCTGATTTTTCTAGGTCTTACCAAGTTTCTTCTTCCTCGTGGTGGATATTTATATACTGGTTTTGGTATTCTGTTTTCGGTTATCCTTCCTAGGTATTGTTTCCAGTTTGTTCTATATTTCACTATTGTTGTATTTAGTTTAACAGTTGCGTGATTTCTGTTTTATATTTTTGTTTGTTCTTTGCTATCCTGCTAATGATCTGAGAAATCTCATTTCAGCAGCTGGTGCTCTAGCCGAATATTGTAGTACTTATCATAATCCATGTTTCGGGTCCATAAGTTATTGTAGGAACTGCCATCTTCTTATATAATTTCATGATAGATTCCTTTTAGAACTAGAAATTTAAATTCGATCACAGAAACATTGTAACTAAGTCCTTTGCTCCACTTAGAAGATGCAGGAATACTCGCGCGGTCAGCGAGCGCATTTCTCACCCAAGGGTCCCGGGTTTGATTCCTGACTGGGGCGGGAAATTGTTCTATAGCCAAAGCGATAGCCAAATATTTTTAAAATTTACCATGTGGTTGAAATATGTTTCTTTGCATGGCTAGGAGTTTACAAATTCTCGTATGACAGAAGTTTTAAGTATTTTAAAACTGTAACCAATAACCAGCAATATCTCAGAAATTGTCATTTCCAAAATTAAATGTATATGACATAAGTATGTGTTTTAACGAGATCTGCATTTTATGGGTTGTAAGTTTCTGTCTATCTCTTACGGTTTAACAGTTATGCAGAATTCAGAAAAAATCGCCCAGAATAAAACGGTCTTCGGAGACTATTCCCAGAAAACTAAACATATATTTTCGTTTGTCATAAAAATATCTTAAACATATGACATTTTAATAAAAATCGTTAGAGCTATTTCTGAGAAACTCAAATTTAAAAAAGCTATATATCATACTATAAAAGCGGGAGCTAAGATATGCAACATTTGTTAGTTTGATAAAAAAAAAAAAAAAAGGGTTACGCAATCGCTTAGAAAAAGATAAACACATGCAATGATTTTTTTTCATCTTAGGAGTTGCATCTGTGAAATTTGGAAAATCCACAGAATATAAAGATATTTTAATAACATTTATATCGGTTATTACACAAAATAATAGTGATACATTTGCCATGTATCAAAATGGCTATTTAAATAATAACTATCTAAATAATTGTCTAAATGTATTATTCTAATAAATAGCCACGTGATACATTTTAAAAGTACTTAAATACAAAACTCCAGTTTTACGCTAAAAGAGTTTTTAAATAGACCTGTCATATTATATTTTGTAATATCTATTATCCCTAATTAGTGCAGAAAAATTATTACTTTTTTTACTCTCTAAGATCTTTCAAAATATAATAATTTGTTTATCAAAATTGGGGAATTATTTAAAAAAAAAAAGTAATATGACCATTTTATTTAATGTATCTTTTAGAGGCACTATAAAATTTGAAATAAAATAGTGCTATATTGCAATGAGTGGAACATTTTGGGTATCGAAACGTGTTGGAAAAAAGTTTGCGAGAAAATGAGGTTTAAAGTTGGGAGTAGGTACCTATTAATTAGCATGCGCCTGCTCTTTTATAGCTTTAGTTAATTAACAGTTAAATTGAGCCAAGCGGAAAGCACGATATTTTTTGTTATGTTTAGATTTCATATAATTCTATTTAATGTTTTATTTATTTATTTTAAAAATCGGCTTACCCTCCTCTTGTGTAGTACTGACATCTCCCTAGAACTTAAAGCAGGGGACTAAGGGTCAGAAGCCGGGGAGCCAGAGACATCTGGCCACAGAATGGAGAACCTGGTACAAGTGCTCAGCTCGTAGCCAGGAATGAGCGTGAGAAAGTGGACGATATAAAATGCACGCTAGATGGATGGAGGGGAATGAGTGGCGGGGGAAACCGGAGGACTCGGGGTAAATCCGCCCAGACGTTTCGTCCACCACAAATCCCACATGTGGGCGCTTGGAACCGAACCCGGGCCGCCTAGGGAGGCGAGCGTTCCAACCACTCAGTCACGTCAAAAAATGTTATTATGAAACAAAATATGTTTTAAATTTTTCAAACTGATGGTCAAATTTCATATATGCATTACCATAACAAAATATAGGTTGCAGTTTTATATATATATATATATATATATATATATATATATATATAATAAATTGCGTACTAAGAACTATAAGTATAACTTACAGTTTGAGGTTAGCCAATTACTTATTTAAATACTTGAAAAGACTGAAAAAAAAAGAATAAATTAAAATTGCTTTTCAATGTTTTATTGAACACTAAGAAAAAGTGAATTCTCATTATGAACAAATGAAAGGCTACATCTAAATTATATTGACAAAGCCTTCTTATACACTCTTTTGTTAATGAATTTGCACTAGATTGTTTACTTGAAGTGGCACATGTCTTGAGTGTTACGTCATTTCTAATTCGATCCCAAGCAACCGTATGAGAGATTTGTGGTGGACAAAGCGGCGTAGGGGCGGGTTTTCTTGGGGTTCTCCGGTTTCCTCCGCCATCGCATTAAATCGGTGCTTCATCGGTATCACCAGAGCCATCACTTGGACGCCACAAGTAGGAAAAGCGTGCGTTAAACACTACCAAACAAAATCTTCATTATACCTACTGTAAGTATTAATGACCTCTCAAACTCTTACTGTAAGTTCTTACAGTGCATATCAAGTATTTCAAAAGTAATATTTATATATTTCTTCTGAATAACTTGGTTTGTGCTTTAGATACTGCTACTGTAGCCGTGGCGGATTAAAGAGGTAATTGGTTGTCCAGTAAATGGAGCAGGCTACTTTAAACAAATGTGTACCCACAAAGGAAATACAGAGCACCTCCTAATAGATCCGCAACTTGTGTGGTCTGTTCGGAAAACCATTTCATATTCATGACGGAGCCTCTCATGAGAGCGGGTTCTTGATTGATAAGATACTTCCCGTGCTTGCCTGCCTGCCTCGAACCACGGCACCCGCGCTTCCTTTTGTCTTTCTGAGGACTCTACAGGTTTCTGACATCCCACTCCCGACTAGAGAAATGTCTTAAGGTGGGAGATAATGGTGCCGCCATTCTGCAGTAACTGATTGTCTTCTCCAGCATCTTGTTTCAAATAAGTTTTGACATCTGAAGAGTTCATATGCAAAAGGTAACATGTCCATCAAATCTTACTGAGGGGATACCGAAGTAAGTTAGAGCTTTAGTTTTTGTACAAACATTACTGGTAAGAAAAGAAACTTTCGTTACATTAATTAATTCATTTATTCGACTTTATTAGCTAAAATCAAAATCTAATCTATTTACAGATTTTAAGCTAAATTACACTATTTTCTAAAACTTAGTACATTCCTTAATATAGTTGTTAACAAATGGTCTGTTCTAAATTTTCTAAAGTGGATAGTATTTGTTAAAAAAACTTACTTTACATCACAAAATGGATTAAAAACTGCAAAAAAGCGCACTTTCTCCACACGTACTCTACATTAATTCCACTATTCCACCCAAAAATTCGATGTCGAGATTTTATCGGAAATATTTTTGAGGTCCCCCGAGTCCAAAAGAATGTGCTTTTAGAAAAAGGTTCGTGCGCACACCTTAGATGTTAAAGGGGGCATCAAGATTGCCAGATCAAAATCCAATCGATATGAAATCCACTCGTGCATACGTTACAAAAGTTTTTGATGTGGAAACATTGTAAGAACGGATAGTTCAAATAGCGATATAAAAGAAAAAAATCTGATGTGTTCCATTCACATGACTTTCTCTACATCTCTGCAACAAACTATTGTTAAAACGCTTATGCTTCTACATATTTAAAAAAAAAATAGCACAAATAGTCTTATTACTTGCTTCCTTGTAAGTAGAAGCGAAATAAGGGAATACCATAGGTTAAAGTGATAGTCAAAAGCTGGTTGCTATGTGACTGAAGTTCCTTTGTTTGTATGGACAGGAGTTCATAAATTCCTATATGAGAAAAGTATAAGTTTTTCAAAGCTGAAACCAAAAACAATGCATATCTCAAAAACGAATAACTCCACGAAAAAAAATGTATATAACATAAATTGTGTGTTTTAATGTGCTCTGCATTTTTTTTTTTTTTTTTTTTTTTTGTGTAGGAAGTTCTTACGGTTTAGTAGTTATGCAATTATGCAAACTTCTGTAAAATTCATAAGAATAGTATTTAGAGGCTATTCTAGAAAATTCAAGATATACATTTTATTTGTGTGGTAAATATTTTTAATATACGATATTATAATCAAAATCGTTAGAGCCATTTTTGAGAAAATCAAAATTGTCGAAAAAAGTTCCATATGGTTAAGGTAGGGGAGGATTTTCTTGAAAATCTTCGTGTCGCATCCTTTGAAGTTTGGTATTTAACGGCCTTTTCGTTTTTGAGCTATGCTGTCCACATACACACTCACACACGGATCTTTTTCCAGAAATGTTTTTTTTTGGATTCAGGGGGGCCAAAGCACGTATTTCCGGTGTAATCTCGGTATCGATTTTTTGGGTGGAATACAATACCTTTTCTATACACTATGTACATAGTACGTATAGAGAAAGAACGAAAATCGGACGTCCTCGCAGTGTATATTGAATTGGAGAAAATGTTGTGAGGCGTCTATGTTGGCGAGGGGTGCACATTTTCAATAATGTCTCTAAAATTGGGATTGAAGTTTACTTTCTCTACTTTGTACACAGTAGATAAACCACCCAAAATTCAATTCCGAAATTTCACTGGAAATACATGTTTTAGGGTCCCCCGAATCCAATACAAGCATTTGCAGAAAAAGACCCTATACTATCTGTATGTGTTTGCGCACCCACGCACGTGCGTGTCCTTATCGTGTCTGTGAACACAATAATTCAAATACGAAAAACTGCTCAAATACCAAACTTGATATTTATGTTCAGCATCTTCCAATAATGCGACACCAAGGTTGTCAAGAAAATTCTCGCACTCGAAACTACACTTTACTGGAAATTTTGTCAAACGTGAATCTAACGATTTTAATTCAAATGCCGTACAATAAAGATAATTTCATGTCAAATTAAAGATATCTTTTCAATTTTCTGGGAATAACCTCTGAAACCCTCTTCAATCAATTTTGTATAAATGATAAAAAGTAAGAGACAAAAAGTTACACCAAAAAATGTAAATCTCGTTAAAATACACAATCTTACATTTTTTGTAGTTAACCATTTCCAAGATATTTCCATTTTTGGTTTCTGATTCTCAGTTTTAAAATACTTATACTTTTCTCAAATAGGAAGTCTTCATTCGTTTCATTTTTTTTTTTTTTTACTCCTGATCATTGAAAAAGTGCCGAATTTCTATGTCAATCGCATAGCGACAGCTCTTAACTGAATTTAGCTGTCGCTTTAGCCTAGTGCAATAATATGGCAACTTATGCTAATGCTTATCTCGATTAGCGTGATGTAGATAAAAGAATAATCCTTTGTACGAGTAGTTTGCTTGCAAAACAAACAATGTCGCGAAAATAAGGCTTAAAAAACATTGCAATGTCGTAACACAATTACGAAACCACCATTTGTATTTATACCATTGCTGCAGAATGGCAAAGGGTAAGCCAGCATAATTTAGGTGCTTGGGTACAATAAATTGTAGCAGCAGTGGCCCAGCAATAAACTTGTGGGGACGACACTGCTGCCCTCTGCATAAATCTCGCCACAACGAGATGGCTTCACTTCACACGGTTTGTTTCCTTCTCGCTATCCGGGGGTTCACCGCCCCCGTTCCTAAGCTTTCTGTGCAGTTTGTAATGGCTCTGTGTGCGACTAACAGCATATCTACACTTAACAGCAAAATTAATGTGCAATTTCCCCAAGTTTATTACTGGATGAAACCTGGGTATACAAAACCAACGCTACTTTGTATTACATCGGTGAAATTTGACGAAATATTATGAATAATTAAAAATTGTTTTTTACTTTCTCTATACGTACCAAAATGTCACCTGAAATACATGTTTTGAGACCCCCTGAATCCAAAACAGAATTTTTAGAAAAATGCCCGTGTGTGTATGTGTGTGTCTGTGTGTGTGTGTGTGTGTGTGTGTGTGTGTGTGTGGACAGCATAGCTCAAAAACGAAAAGACCGTTAAATACCAAACTTGGTATTTAAGTTTGTTATCTTTCAAGGATGCGAAATGAAGATTTTGAAGAAAATCCCTCCATCCCGTACTACCCTTTACATGCAACATTTTTCGATTTTTTTTATTTTCTCGAAAATGACCAACGATTTTGATTAAAATACCGTATGTATAAAATATTTATATGGCAAATAGTATGTATATCCTGAATTTTCTGGGAATAACCTCAAAAGGGATAGACAAAAACTTACCACACAAAAAAATGTAGATCACATTAAAACACACAATGTATGTCACACACGTTTTTTTCGTGGAATTGACCATTTCGGACATGTTCCTTGTTCTTTGTTTCAGATTTAAAATACTTCAACTTTTCTCGGAAAGTTTTAAACTCCTGGCCCTGCATAGAATTGGAATTCAACCATATGGCAACCAGCTTTTAAAACATGTGACTGTCGATTTAGCCTAATGTATTTCCTAATTTCACTTCCACTTATAAGGAACTAAGTAATAAGACCGTTTCTCCTAGTGTTTATCTCGATTGGTATGAAGTAGATAGAAGAATAAGCCAATTAACAATAATTTGTTACAAATACATGTGAATGGAATAGATTTTTTCATAATAAAATAATATGAATTCTAAAGTTTGAGAAAATATATCCATTTTCCCACTTTGCGTACTTTAACTACTAATTAAGTGAAGCTATACATTGGTAGCAGCATGCTTATTATAGGTACGTCCATCTTCACACCTGTTCTCGCAAACTTATTTCCAAAACCTTTTCAAACTCAAAATGCTCCACGCGATGCAGTATTTTATTCATTTGTTTAAAAAATATTATACTGGCACTCAAAAGTGTATTAAAGAAATAGTCATATATTTCTACGTTCTCTAGTTAGTACATAGTATGAGTACATACGTAGAGAAGGTATTGCATTTCACCCCAAAATTCTATACTAAGATTTCACCGTAAATATACGTTTTATATTTGGATACAGGTGACCCTAAAAGGTGTATTTCCGGTGAAATCTCAGTATCGAATTTTGATGTAATGCAATACCTTCTCTATGCGCTATGTACATAGTACGTGTAAAGAAAGTAAAATAAAAAAATAGTAGATGCTACACTGTTAATTTGCTGAAGACATGACATAAATCCTCACTGAAGATGCATTATTACAAAAATTATTTAAATTTTAATTCTACTCTAACAACCAGAATTCTGCAAAGATTGCTAGTATTGTATGTTAGTGTACATTATTTTTTTCAATATTACGATTTCAGGATCATATAAATTACACAAAATAAAAATACGTTTTTCTAAAAAAATATTAAGTATAGGTATCTGAATAAAATTAAAGGCACATTTACGGTTGTGGTAGAGAAACTTATAACAACACTTTGCAAATATTTATATACATTTGATGTGTTTCAGTCATATCATTTTATCTAATCTGAAACAAACTGGATATTCTTAAATAAAGCTTATTTTTCTATGTAATTTACATATATCGATATAAAACTTTGTAGAAATACTTATATTACAAACCTTTTTGTAGATAAGTGGGAGTAAGGGATACACTACGCTAAAGCGACACTCAAATCTTTTAAGCGCTTATCACTGTGTGATACATTTACACTCCATTGTTTTGCTGGACCAGGAGAAATAAAAACGAATAACGATTTTCTATTTGAGAAATGTATAAACATTTTAAAATTAAGACCAATAACTAGCAATATCTCCGAAGCCGTTAATTCCACAAAAAACGTATTTGACAGATATTTCATGTAAAGGGTAGTTTGGGGTGGGGAATTTTCTTGAAAATCTTCTGGTATGAGAATGCTGAACTTAAATATCAAGTTTGGTATTTATCTAACTTTTCGTTCTTGAGATATGCTGTTCACACACACACACACACGCGCACATATACACACACAGGACTTTTTTCTGACACTGTTATTTTTTATTCGGGAAGTCTCAAAACTGTATTCTTGTGAAATCTCTGTGTTCATTTTTAGATAGAATAGAATTTTCCTCTTCCTAATATGCGCATTGTACGAGTATATTAGAGAAAGTAAAAACATCAAGATATAAAAGTATGGTGCTCTTTTGAGCTACTCTGGATATCCTTAGTAATATATTAAAAACTACACGAGTTTTC
Organism: Hymenopus coronatus; assembly: GCA_030762935.1. Lineage (NCBI taxonomy): Eukaryota > Metazoa > Arthropoda > Insecta > Mantodea > Hymenopodidae > Hymenopus > Hymenopus coronatus. The sequence goes on along the minus strand of CM060888.1, from coordinate 59,790,685 downwards.
TTTCCTCTCCCCTCCACCCTCATTTTTGTGCTCCACGAAGTATAAAGAAAATGACATATGACTATAGCCAATCTGATTGGCATGAAAATTATATCATTATATCTTAATGTTAAAATATTATAATTCCGTGTAACAAGCTGATCCCTATAGCCTCATTAACTTTGAAAAGAATTACGTTATTATATTTGACATGCCGTATTGAATTACGAACACGATTGCACGTAAATTGCATTATATAACAAAAAATACGCATACCTACTATTCAAAGCTACACGCCTACGATTTATGATGATTTGAGATAATTTAAAATATTATCTCTTTCAAAACATCAGTAATGGAGGGTATGTTGTCAAGCTACGTGCGTAAGATGATTCTTCAATTCGGATTGTTTATCAAATTAAGTAATTTTACTTAATGCTTGCCTGTTACTATATATATGCGAGATTATGTCATCAAATAACTCATTTTATCTTTATTTTGTTAAGTGTAACAATTAAAATTACATTAGTTTTAAGGGAGAAAAGTTAATTTTCAAAATTCAACATTTTTATGGATGTTTCTGAAACTTTTTTGTGACTGCATTGCTGTTTAAGTAATATGCACCTACATCAAATTTTATTCAAGTTGGATAAATATTATATTCTCATAATTTGAGAAAACTGGTTGCAATTTTTTGCAATTTGAACCAGAAACAAAAATTGCATTAAAATATGTTTTAAATTAATGTAATGAGTGATTTGTGAAATTGTTACAAGTCTATAAAAATGTAACCATTAAAAATAAATATTATTTCATAGAATAATTATTATTTCATAAAAAAATATTTTTAAATTTTCTTATTAATATTAATATGCACTGTAGAATATTATAGTGGTACTTCTGGACACTCTTGAGTAATTTTAATGGAGTTAAAACCAACGGTATGTACATGTCTGTAGAATAGACACCAATAGAATGTTTAGGAAAGTTTTAAATTATCAACCTAGAAGCGGAAAAAGAGACGTCCATGAGAGAAAGAGATACAGCACCAATAACAATTGTACCCGGAAGGAACAAATAAAATTTAATCCCTGAAGAAGAAGAAGAAGAAGAAGAAGAAGAAGAAGAAGAAGAAGAAGAAGAAGAAGAAGAAATAGGGGCATGAGGTCAGAGTATTTTTAAAAAACCAATGAATAGTACCGGTTTCCGATTAAAAATAATAAATACGAATACCGTTCTGTAATCGAAGTTCTGTAGCAAATCTATAAATTCAGTTGTAATGAATTAAGGCGGAAAAAGTGAACAATTTTTACTTTCTCTAACCCCGTATGAAAAATGTACATAGGGATAGAGAAGTATTGTATTCCACCCAAAAATTCGATGTCGAGATTTCACCGGAAATACATGTTTTAGGACTCCTGAATCCAAAAAAAAAAGCACTTTCAGAAACAGATCCGTGAAAGAAGGTTAAATACCAAACTTGGTATTTAAGTTTGGTATCTTCCAAGGATGCGACACGAAGATTTTCAAGAAAATCCCCCCACCCCAAACTACCCATTATATGGAAAAACATTTCGAACATTTTGATTTTCTTAAAAATGGCTCTAACGATTTTTATTAAAATCTCGTATATTTAAGACATTTACTTGACAAATAAAATGTATATCTTGAATTTTCTGGGTATAGCCTCTGAAGACTACTTTATTCTGGATGAGTTTTACGGAATTTTGCATAACTGCTAAACCATAAAAGATGGACAAAAACTTACCAAACAAAAAATGTACAGCACGTTAAAACACACAATTTAAGTTATATGAATTATTTCGTGAAGTTGATCTTTTTTTTTTAGATATTCTTTGATTTTGGTTTCAGCTTTGAAAAAATTATTTTTCTGATACAGTAATTTGTCAACTCGTGTCCATACAAACAAAGGAGCTTCAGTTACATAGCAACCAGCTTTTGACTACCACTTTAACCTATGGTACTCCCTCATTTCGCAAGTAAAAAGACTATTTCTGCTAATTTTTTCTCCAGTAGATGTAGTAAGTAATATAATGTGTTGCAGAGATGTAGAGAAAGTCGTGTGATTCCACGTCAGATTTTTATTATTTAGGGCCAATTTGAAAAAGTGACAAAGTTAATTAGTATGTTGAGTTCTGTCCTTTGGATAAGAAATATCACCAGTAGAACCAAACAGATATTACTACATTCAGTGCTGCATCTGGACAGTGTCGGAGCAGCATAAGAAGAAACTGGTGACAATGGAAACGAGTTCTTTTTAAGAAGATCGGCCAAAATGTCAAGGAGAGAAAAAGTAATAAATACAGAAATACCAATGATAGTGGAAATAGAAGAAAACATAGAAGACTGTGATGGTACGGATATTTGAGGAAAGTGAGAAAGGAGAGATTCCAAATCGACATATGAACAGAACGGCGGCGTGGAAGACCAAAGATCTTATGACAGCATAATTAATATTCCATACAAGAAGGTGCACAATAAAAATTGAATAGAGAAATAGGACAAGATAAACAAATTGATCTGCTTGAATAGAAGTTGTACTGAGGAATAACTCTTCATAAAAAATGTGTTATTTTCCTATTAGAGGCCTATCATAACCCTATGCGTGGAGCTGGATCATAGCGTATGCCTACCTGAATGGTCAATATTTCATCACAAAAAAGAAAAAACAAAGAGAGAGAGAGAGAGAAGAAAAGGAGAGAAAAACAAATGCGTTCCAAAAAAGCATGCGCACAGATGAGGGATGCAAAAAGGTTTAGGAAGCATACTTGATAGAAGAGAATGCAAAAACATTCGCAAATTAATGATATTGTTAATAATAGTTATATTAAACATTATTATTAAGAGAACTAAAAACAGCAGTCAAACCCCGAGAACAGAAACAAGAATTTACCGAGAAAAATAATAAAGCATTTGTTTTTAAATGCATGTACTATCAACTGAAGCTATGTAAAACCTTGGAACCCAATGGAAAGGTTGATTTCCCATTTCCTTGCTCAAAGGTAGCCAAAACCTTATCGGCTGATAATATGACATAACACAATCAAGAGCAAAAGAATACGTCGCCCTGCTTTCCTCCCTCCTTAAATCAAGACTCTTCAAACGTAAAAATGCAGCGAGATAGATCGCTCTATATAATATGTTTTTTTCGAAATCACAAAAATGGAAAGGTAGCGTTTCCTGACGTCACGATTCCTGCAATTGCGAGGAACAATTTGCTAACTCCTGTCTTATCCAGCATTGCATACTGTATGCTTTTCTGCGAATCTGTCTTAATCGTAGGACGCAGTATAAGAGATTCTGATACAGAGCTCTGTAATGGAAACGCGAAATTGGGATGCTTTCGACAGCTGCTCGTTTATGCTACCAACAATTGTATTTAGTTTAAGGATAAAAAAATAAGATACAGCTTTTTGCTTTCTATATTGTTTTACCTATTGTAAGCAAGGAAGTATTAATTCCACCTAAAACTTGCATACTGTGATATCACCTGAAATATATATTTTACACCCCTTAAATAAAAATAGCTATGTGTTATATTCTCATGACTTTCTCTATTGACTTCTTCATAAAATACTCCAATCATAGCTTATTATTGTATAATCTAGTTCATCCAGATAAACATTAAATTCATACCTACCTATAAAAAAAATCTGATGTGTTCCATTCGCATGACTTTCTCTAGATCTCTGTACCAAATTATTGTTAATAAGCTTATTCTATTTCAGGTTAAAACCTTAGCAGAAACGGTCTTATTATTTAGTTCCTTATAAGTAAGTAGAAGGGAAGTAAGGGCTAAACCAACTAGGTTTTAAAATGTGGTTGCTATGGAACTAAATCCATTTCTTTGCGAGGCCAAGCGTTGACAAGTTCCCGTATGAGAAAAGTTTAAGTATTTCGAAACTGTAATCAATAACAAGGAATATCTCGAAAACGGCCCACCCCACAAAAAAAATGTACATGACATAAAAATTGTCTGTTTTATCGAGATCTACATTTTTTTGGTAACAAGTTTTGGCTATATCTTACGGTTTACCAGTTATGCAAAATTCAATAAAAATCATCCACATTAAAGAGGTTTTCAGAGGCCATTCCCAGAAAATTCAAGATATACATTATTAAATAAATATATTAGATACGTATAACAGATTTTAATCAAACTCGTTAGAGCCATTTTTCAGAAAATCCAAATTTTCGAATTTTTTTTCCATGTAAAGGGGACGGAGGATTTATTTAAAAATCTTCGTGTCGCGTCCCTGGAAGATACTGAACTTAAATATCAAGTTTGGTATTTAATGGACTTTTCGGTTTTGAGCTATGCTGCCCATAGACACACACACGGAGATTTTATATATATATATATATATATATATACATATATATATTTTTTTTTTTTTTTTTTTGTTTGTCGTCAGGTAGTCCAAAAACATGTATTTCCGGTGAGATCTCAGTATCGAATTTTGGGTGCATTACAATACCTTCTTTATACACTATGTACATAGTATGTGCAGAGAAAATAATGATAATCAGACTTTTGTGGAAGGTATTGCAAAGTGTAGCTTTGAAATTGCATGTTCGTTGCAGGACAACGATAAGAACGAATAATGCTTTCCCAGTTGAAAAATATATTTTTCAAAATCAGTTCGTTTTCGCTGTAGTTTTATTTCAGTAGTTCTTCCCTAACAATGTCGATATTCGCAAACAGCGACTACTGGCTAGCAGATGATGAAGAATCTGTGGAGGGCAGAAACGTAATTCTTGCTGTGAAGCAGGACAGGAACACAGGACAGTAAACATTCCAGTGGCTTGTAGTTTGTGGTGCACATAAAAGGGATATGTGGGGAGGAAGCTGCAGTGCGGCTGTGTTGTCAACTCACCCTGAATTGATAGCCCCACCCCTTTCATTACGAGATCCTCCCTCGCAATGTAACAATCGACCAATACACACCGCATAAAGACATTTGTGGCGATTAACATACTCATGGTCACCACTGAAACGGTCCCTCAAACTGTCAGCGTTTCACAGCCACAACGCTTTTCTCAACTGAAACCTTTTTGTTTCTTTTCAATTTATTTAAGCAATGCAGGGTCTTCATATGTATCCGGCCTTTGCCGACAGTCGATTGTCCGCATGAGGGCAATACTAGGCTGCAGAGGACTAGCGAACGATGGGTAGGAGCGGATATCAACAGTTCCGAGGTCACCTTAGTAAAATAGTACTTGTACCGTATACCTTTCAAATATTTCCATTTGGAAATTTTGCTTGCGTCTTTTAAACTCACAATCGCAGCATTTATGCTGATAGGTGACATATTCTTGCCGTTAGGAAGTAACACTGAACCCTGCAAACTCTGATCAGTGGTGGTTTCCGTCTCGCGTATAAATAACTCACAAAATGTCCTGGTGAAAAAAGTTCTCCACCGCCCAGGACATCATCCTGTTGACGAAGTCCGGAATGCACGCAGTCCAAGGATCAATTCTGTCTCTCTCCTTTGAGACAAGGAGCTCGCTCAACTAATAATGACGTCATGCATTAAAACCCTTTGGTGCTAAAGAATAAATCTGAAGACCTACTGGTGAGAATTACCTTTACTTTCCCTTCTCTTAATTTAGGCAGTAGAAAAGTATTATTTAAATAACCATGCAAGGCTAAATTTTGATAACGTGTCATTAAATATCACCAATTTTGTGTATGATAATTGGTATAAATTTCAATACAACTCACATACTGTGGATTTTCCAAATTTCACAGACGCATCACCTTAAATTAACTTCAAATATACTGGATAGAGGAGAGCGGAGAGGCAGAAGTTCCATGGCTATTGACTTTTTGCTATAGGTAAAGGCGGCCACAGAAGTAAATGTGCAATTCTATAGTACACATAATGTGTAATACAAAATATAATTAATATGAACAAAATAATAAATCTATACTCTAGCAGATTAAATAATCAGTTTAATGTGTAATTTACATGTGTGGGCAACTATTGCAATGGATCCAATATATTTTCTGAATCTATCAAAAGCAAAACGTCTTTTATTGGATTTCGTATCTTTATAGCAGGCTATACATGTACTGATCACTTGTTTAGAATGAATGAGTGGCAGTGCTTTGGGAGGGGGGGGGTCCTCAGTGAAACCCTATGTGAACGTAACTAAATTGCAACCGTGTGCGAAGTCTTATTGATTATGAACTACAACTCAAAAGACCGAGCCAGGTGGCTCAGGCGTTTAGTCTGAGACTGATATTCGGCCCATCTTTCTGACCCATGGTTATTTTCAGGTTTTTTTTCGGGTCAGTAGGCGAATACTGGGGAGGTTTCTTCATTTCCCCGAACTTCTTATCCCTTCATTGCATCTCATTTCATTCACCGTCTCTCTCAATGCTGTAAGTGTCGGCAAGGACTGCGGTGGTAGCGTTCTTTCCTGGAGGTGACTGCGCTGTGGAAATACAGCTCTCAGCGGTGGGATGTAGTTGGGAGTCGTCTGACTCAGGGTGTTTGGTCAGGTCTGAGGCGCGGGCTCCTAGCGCTCCCCGCTTCGAGATGAACTGCTTGAAAACGGTTAGGGACCTACCACGGTGGCTCCATCTCTCCGTCCGGTTCCCGCCTGCTGAATTACTCGCATCTCATCCCAATCTCCTGAGATTTGACGTACAATAAGCTAAAAATGGCACACCCACACAATCGCTATTACACTATCACAACTCCAAGGGTAGAAGAAATAGTGGTAGACGGAAGATAGGTTGCTAGGTTTTCTAACCGAATAAGGGATATTTCAGGAATGGTATTCCTGATACCTTGACATGACCTATCAGTTCATTGCGGCCATCGCCTTCCGTGATTTTACTTGATTTATAGAACCACAAACAAACAAATCACGTGTTCCTCTCTTCAAATAAAAGTCGCAAGTGAACGAGACGCGTGCTACCATGGCTACCAACAGCTAATTAAAATACTGCAGCCAACATTGGGAAAAAGAAACTACCACTTCGACATATCGCATATTCCAAATATCCTTCTAAAAACCAGGATTCATGACAGTGTATGGAATACGGGAGAAATAGTCCAAAATACGGGAGCCGGGAGACTCAATAAAATAAGGCTAAAATAGGGAGAACCGGGAAATACGGGAGACCTGGCAACCATTACGGAAGACCAGGTGCCCAACAATGAGACTGGAACAAGCCTTATGATGATGACTACATATTTTCTGTTGAGGAACCCGATCTAAAGGATCCTGGGCTCGTATCCCAAAACCCGATTGCAGTAGTTGTCAGCAATTAAAAAGACAATAAATGGATCCTAATTGAGTGCATGGGACATTTTGCTCTTTTGGTCGTGTTTAGGAATAAAAATTTAATTCGTACTTTTGCTGAGTTTCGCAACCCTTTTATTGTCCCTTAAAAACATAATTGTCTACATTTCCGACCGCGCTATACAAATACCGGCAGATCGAAGCCAATTTCAGGTGACATGAGTTACTGGCGAGAGAGCCATTGTAAATAATGATAATTACATTGCGCATTTTTTAGGCCTCGCTTGTTTTTTTTGCTACCCCGCTTTCTGACTCAGCTTGCTCTGCATCTCTCCCCCTTGTTATTTCTATCTTGTCTCCCTCTTTGTACGAATGTTTGTGTGTTTTGTGAAAGTGACTTTTAATTTTAGTTTTTCTACTTCCGTGGCAGAAAATATGGCGGCGGACACCACAGGACTATGCATCATGGCCGGCGCAAGGTATAGTGAACAGCATTAATTTAATTTATCTTTGTTCTCCCTTCTCTTTCTCTCCATTCCATTTCACAGTCTCTTTTTGTACACGCACATTCGTGAGCAGGTTTATGTGCATACCTCTTGTTAAACCTCTACATACATGGAGATTCATTTCTTACTCAACAAAAGTTGGTGGCACAAACAGCGAATAATTACTCTAGAACAGTGGTCCTCAAAGGGTGGGTTGCGGCACACTACTGCGACGCGAATTCTCAAAATGTGCCGAACACTTCCAAGTAATTACGATAATATGGTAATAAATAGTATTGGAATGCTTATTTCTATTGTTTTATACATTTGAAATAGTATAACTGAGATACAAGTGTGGGAATGATTTTTATAGTGTTTAACGCTTGCTTTTACATCTTGAGGCACCGCAAGTGATGACACTGATGATACGTGGAATAAAAATGAAGGACAGTGCAATGATGGCGGGGGAAACCCAAGAACCCGGATAAAAATCACCCCTACGCCGCTTTATCCACCACACATCACACATGAGATCGCTTGGGATCGATCCCGGGTCGTCTAGGTCTAACCACTCGGCACGACGCGGCCCTCAAGTGTGGGAAGAGTACTATTACCGAATTGAGGACAAGTTTGAAAGGGTGAAACGAAGCTGTTCAATTTACGAGATTCTGCAATACACTTAACACACGTGTGTCGTATACTAATTTTTGGACCATGAGTATTAATATTAATTAAAATATAGTAATAAACAAATTAACATATCAGAGGTAAATGACTTCTATGAGAAATGGACATTTGGCGGTCGTAGTTATGTAGCTTTTTATTATTTTATTTATAAATAAGGTTTGTTGGCTGTGTAGACATTTAACTCTAGATTCAAAAAATCCCTGGAATCGTTTATTTTCTCTGTAATGTATACGAAAGTAAAGGATATTTCATTTTTAAGCGTTGGTAACGTCCATGACGATACTTCATTTCAATAATTGTTGTCTTTTGTTGGCAACTAGATTTTGTTGTTTGTGTATGTTCGTTTATCGCACTTCATAATGTCGGCAACTGAGCATGTTCAAGCATAACGTTTTGTATTTTGTGAAAAAAATTCCATCAGAGACATTGAGAATGATGGAAGAAGCGTATGGTGAAGCAGCGATGAAGAAAACTTAGATGTATAAATGGCATAAACGTTTCAATCAAGATTTTCGAACGCTGAAGAAGTTACTGTACTGTACATGCACTACGACAGGTATCAGAAAATGACTTCCAGGAGTGCTTCCAGTGTCCTAACAGTAGGGTATTTTGAAGTAATTGTGTAAAGTTCTTTATGAGAGGGTCTCTGGTGGTAGCGCGGCTGCTTGCCAAGCGAGAGATCTGGGTTCGGTTCCCGGTACCGGCGTGGGGAATTTTCCCGCGTTGGGAGACCTGGTCCGGGGTTCACTCAGCCTCGTGAGAACCCTGGACCAACTGAGGAGCTACTTGATTGAGAATTAGTGACTCCAGATCGAGAAGACCGCATCAACCAACCGGGAGGGACTCGAGCACTGATTACGTCTCATCCGCCAGCACTGCACTACATTCATGACGCCTTCATGATGGGGGATACAGCGGCCGAGCAGTAGGCCAAGGTCCCTTGGAGTTACGTCATCTTATAAGAACTTGTTTCTGTGTTATTTACAAATTCCGGGAACTTTTTGAGTGTAGTATTTATATCTGTCCTACTCTAATTAGAATCGATTTGACAACTTTGTTATGAAGAAAGTATGGTCGAAAACAGAGAAATAGAAGGAGTCTGGAGAGTGGGGTGTGCTACATTGATAACGGAGGTATGAGTTAGTGTACAATACATTGAAAAATTGTTTAACGAAAAAGGTGTGCAGATTAAGGAAACGAATATGTTGGCGTATTTTGTTCTGAAGTCTGACACATTAAAGTCTGCAGGCAGTTTATGATCAGAGTATTCAATGCTGAGAGATGCTTTTGAATTGTACTAATTGTACTTTCACATTCAATAAATATTGCAACTGTTTTATTTACTGCACTTGTGCTTTTTGTATTACAATTTCATTTGTTTCTATAGTAACCAGATTAAAATATACAATCGATGCTCCCATACTTGACCACCTCTATGGTCAAGTAATCAGAATTCACAGGTGCTTCATTTCATTTCCGGATGGTGCACAGCTTTTTTCTTCATTTTTCACAGTTCCCGCCGAACAACCAGGACATGAATGGGAGTGTATATTAAATAAAAAGTCTGTGTTACTTTCACATGACTTTAACATCTTACCTTAATTAGCGGTTTACAAATTATTCTTATAAAGGCGAATTTCTTCGTTTACTTAATTTTAATCGATTTAAACGTATACAGAAATATTCGCATTATTCACTTCGCTATAAATAAAGATCTGATGTGTTCCATTCACATGACTTTCTCTACATCTCTGCAACAACTTATTGTTAAAAAGATCATGCTAATCGACAAAAAATTAGCAGAAACAGTCTTATTACTTGCTTCCTACTTGAGTACCAAAGGTTAAAGTCATAGTCAAAAGCTGGTTGCTATTTTACTGATGTTCGTTTGTTTGTATGGACACGAGTTGGCAAATTCCTGTATGAGAAAAGTATGTTTTTAAACCCTGAACCACAAACAAGGAATATCTCAAAAACGATCAAAAAATGTATATAACATAAATTGTGTGTTTTAATGTGATCTACATTTTTTGTGTGGTAAGCTTTTGTGTACCTCATACGCTTTAGCAGTTATGCAAAATTCTGTAAAATTCATCCAGAATAAAGTCTTCAGAGGCTATTACCAGAAAATTCAAGACATTCATATTATTTGGCGGTAAATATCTTTAGTATACATATTTTAATCAAAATCGTTACAGCCATTTTTGAGAAAATTTGTCCATGTAAATGGTATTTGGGGGTGGGGGGATTTTTTTGAAAGTCTTCGCGTTGCATCTTCGGAAGATACCAAACTTAAATACCAAGACTGGTATTTAACGGATTTTTCCTTTTTGAGCTATATTGTTCAAAGACACACACACACGGACCTTTTTCTGAAAATGATTTTTTTTTATTCATAGGATCCTCAAACATGTATTTCCGGTGAAATTCCGGCATCGAATTTTTGGGTGGAACACAATACTTCCTCTATACACTTTATACATAATACGTATAGAGAAAGTAAAAAGACGATAGCACTAAACAAATGTTTTAGATTCCATACTGTCTCCATGCAATCCAAAGAAACAGCTGAATATGGACAGGACTGTATACGAATGACTAAGTGTTGAGCATCTCAAAAAAGAAAATATATGAAATAACTTCATTTTTTGTGCAGTAATAATCCCGTTGGGTTTTTCATCTCTTTTAATGCACGAAGGGCTATCTGTACACGTCAAATAAGGATCAGGGCCACCTGTAACAAAAAATATTTAGAATGAAGACGACTTCACAGACCATTCACAATGAATTTCAGTTGTACATTTTATTCTCATGAAAATATTAAACAATTGATATTTTATTTAAAAAATCATTAAAGCCATTTTTGATAAAATAAAGAATAACAAAAATGTTTCATATAAAGAATTTTCTTGAAAAGATTGGAAGATACTGAACATACAAATTGGTATTTATAAAGTATTTCGACTCAGAGTCAGCATGTTCCAAGGTAACTCCTGCAGGTACTGAAGTCACAACGACGTTTTGCACAACTCCAGCAAAAGAGGGGAAGTGTGGTGAGTCACACATACTGTCAAACATATTGCGACATACTCAAAAATGAAAAGACCATTAAATACCAAACTTGGAATTTAAGTTCAGAATCTTTCATGGATAAGACACGAAGATTTTAAACAAAATCCCTTCAACTTAAGATTTTCTTCAACACAAAATCCATATCTTGAATTTTTGGGAATAGCTTCTGAGGCTCTTTTCATTCTGGATAAGTTTTCCATATCTGGTAAACCGTAAGAGATATACAAAACGTTACTATCCAGAAATGTGAATCTCGTTAAAATACACTTTATATCCAGTATATTATTTCTAACCATGTTTGCGAATTCATTGCTATTGGCTTAAATTGTGTAATACGCATACTTCTCTCAAATGGGAAGTCGTCATTTATTTTTTATTTATTTCTTTCGAGATAACAACACTTGATGCAGATAAGAAAGGTTTTGTACTCCATTGTGCCGCATAGCTGAATGCGCTAATGCTTCTTACGAAGTGGAATAAGTTACTAAGCCTTCCTCTCCTCTCCTTCAATTTGAACATTACTGCCTTAGAGTTATGATGTTCAAAAAAAGACTCTTTTTTAAAAGGGGGGCGTCAAAACATGTCTTTCCGGTGAAATTTCACATGGAAGATGGTATGAGGTATAAGTGGATAACAGAGAACGTAATGAGATGAAATTTTAAAATACTAAACTGTAAATTAAACTGAAGAAGCAGGAAGTAAAGAAAATAAATGAATTACTGAATAATGTTTTATATAAAAGTATAAAGTGGTGGTTCACTAAAGTGCATCTTCACATCAACTTTCAAAAGGACCAAAACAGCAGGAAACCTGTTTAATAAGGATTACCACAATTTGCCGTGGGGACACCGAATTAGTAAACATGATCCTTTTAATGACTTTATTTAGATTATTTATTCAAATTAAAGCACGCAGATGTTAACCTAATTGTTATTCAGAGCCATACATTCTTGTTTTGGCTTTTAAGCGGTGATGAAGGACAGGCAGTCAGCTGGACTGATTTGGTTCTCACTGACATATCATCTGGCCGGAGATCAACAACCTTATGGGACTACATCATAGTATTTCACGTCATTTTATTGGCCCCTTTTGGATTACCATAGTGTTGGAATCTTCAGATGCTATCTTCAGTACAGCCTAGGTATTACATTTTTATATGCCATGGTAAAAAACTATTTCACTTAAAAGACATATGAGACTAATATCATAAGACTTACTTTTCTCTCTCTCTCTCTCTCTCTCTCTATTATATATATATATATAACCAAATAAACTTAAAATCTGTTTTTAAAATTACAGATACGTTCTCATAGTAATGTCGTTTTTTAAGAAAAACAATTATTTGAAATGTGTTCTGACGAGCAATTAACTTATCTTCAAAAGTACAGAACATTAGATTCTATGGTCTTGAGCCATCTTTCAGCGAGGTTTATTAATCCACGATAGTACCAGTCTCTGGTTTTGATGCGAAGAATTCGTTGAGACCACTTGCACTCCTTCAATGTTGTGAAAATTTCCTCCACGTATAAAATGGGCCATGGATTGAAAAAGATGATAATCTGATGGTGCGACATCAGGGCTGTATGCTGGGTGTGGTAGCAGTTCGATTCCTCCCAATTCCTGAATTTTTTCCATGGTTGTTCGTGCAGTATGTGGTCTTGAGTTGTCCTGTTGCAATATAACTCTATGTCGGTTAACTAATACTGGGTATCTCAGTCTCCGTCTCAAAATTTCATGAACTCGTTCTAGTTGTTGAGAAGAAAGACCCGAATCAATCGTCCGCCCGTTTGGAACAAACTCCCAGTGAATCAAATCTTTAAAATTTCACCAGACACCCATTTTTCATCACAAGTGACTATTCTCCTGACAATTCTATCATCCATGGGGTTACGGTTAAGTTGACGACAGATATCCACTCTACGTTGAGCCTGTTGAGGTGTCAGTTCATGAGGTACAGATCTACAGCTTCTGTATGATTTTCCAAGTGTCTTATTGTGGCGAAGTATGGCATATTTTGATGCACCAAGTTCTTCTGAAAGCCTGCGTGTACTTTTTGCGGATTTTCTCGCAAAACTTGGCATGTATCCTCACTATTCCATACTTTAAGTCTTCCAGAACATGGTAAATCTTTCGTGCTTTCGCCTTCACTGTTGAAACGTTGGAACCATCGTTGTGCTACACGCTCTCTAACGACACCTTCTGCTTCCACTTCACATATTCTTCGAGCTGCGGCAGCGGCTTTATAATCTTGTTTCCGGTAGTGCTTTAGAAGGACTCTAACTTTGTTGTCTCCATTTTGTGATTGTTTATTAACAACTGAAGACTGACACATATTCGCAATGTACCAACACTAGCCATTGCATCCTGTAAATAGCATTGCCAAACCAAAGAAACCCAATAATTTTCAAAACACCAAAATCAAAAAACCGACATTACTTATGAGAAAACCCAATAATAACATTAAAGCTAATAAATTCTGTAGATACTACAATAATATACTCCTGTTGACTATGTTGGTTTAAATTCAATATTCAAATACATTGATTTAAGTTGAAGAGAGTATATTGGTACTCAAGAATTTTGTTTTGTTTAATAAAATTAGTGATATTTAATCAGTCATTTTAAACAAATAACTAAAAATATTATTTAATTACATTAATTACATTAATTTTGATTGTATTTATTATTTATTCAAATACCTTGTATATATACTGTAACACTTAAGCTGTTATTTACAACTCAAATTTAATTTAAATCGTTTAAACAATTTCTTTAAATAAAAATATATTTTTTATAAAAATGTACGAAGATAGTAAATTTTCTCAACAACAGTTTCAATGCGAAAATATTAAATTTTTAGAGATGAAAGTAAATTTTATTTGGATTTTATAATAAATAATTATGTTTAGTTTCGTTTTTAGTTGATTGGCTTAGAATGTCTTTAAAACTGCTGCACGAGTATAGAAATAGCGATTTTCAGTACGACTGAACATCACTTTCTTGTATATATATATATATATATATATATATATATATATGTACTCAGGTAGCAATTATGGTTGGTAGTTCAATAGCACTACTATCATTTCCTTTATTTTGCTCACTGAATTTAGTTGTATACTGAGGAATGTCTATGAGAAAATTCATGTGCACATCTCTGAACTTCCATATATGCGCCTTATTTACTATGAATCAAGAAATATTGGTTATTGCACACACACAAACTTTTAGATAGAGTGCGACAACCATTCGTTCGTCATTGTCAATTTGACTTGAAATACAGGTCGCCATTTTGAGCAGTTCTCATAAAATTATCTTAAAGACTTTGCTGTTTTCGTTTTTTATTTTTCTCCCCACTCTTTAAACCACTTCCCATTTTGAAGTATAGCGTGTCGAAACATCAAGCAGATTTAAACTTTGTTACATGGATTGTAATTAACTTGTACCGATAGTTGAGATTAAAATGCATAAATTGAAACATCAATTAAAAAGTTACTGCATTATGCATTCCAACAAAAATAATAAGAATAACATAAAAAAAAATATTGATGTACGAGACTCAAACACAAAGACTACCTATTATTTTTACGCCAATGACACAACCATAGGCAAGAGGTTTTGTTTTTAACAATAAATGAGAAAGTCAGACCGAAAAAGTCAATGTCAATGTCCCGGTCTCTGGCAGGTTGCTCTGACCATTTGAGATCTCTTTGTGGTTTATCGGGATGGACTCAGTTGAGGAACTTAATTCTTTGTCAGCGTGTTGTCATATTAGCTTAGTGGTAGAGCAGCAGGCTGGAAACTGGGAGATCTGTGGTTCAAATACGTCTGTGGCATTTAATTTTTCAATATGCTTCTGCCTGTCCAACTCATGTTCTATACACGGCTTGTGCGAAAAAAAAAATAATTAGCAATGATAAAGTGATTGAATTAAAAACAAAATGTTTCATATGGGTTTTACATAATTTTGAAATAATGTGTAGGCTTATTTTTCACGAATATTTGAGAATTTATATTTTCGGGAATAAATGTTTTTTCAGCCATACATTTTTATTTTCCATAGAAACATGTGCATTTATTTCAAGCTAGAAAAATAAAACTTTATTTTATTATTTGAGTCTTCATATCATTGTGAAACAAGTTTAGAACTAAACGAAAAGGAGTTAGCAGTTACAATACCTAAGTACATAGCAGATAGAGAAAGTATGTATGTATTTATTTCTCTGCAAGTGGGTATCACCCGGTGGCAGAGTTATATATGTATACAATATATATAAACAATAAATCACAGCTGCCAGTTTATGGCTTTGTAAGTTAGATATAATAGTTATTTACACAAATATGAAAACATTAATTTTTCTCTCGATTCAGATTAATTAATTTCATAATTAGAATCACCAACCAATTTAACATTTGTATTTACAACAATATAAAATCATAAGCATTTCATTTAAGGAATATTTACAAAAATTATCCAACATTAATATCAAGATTTTTCCTAAATTTCTTCAGAGACAGGGGACAACCCAGGTAATTCATTCCAGTCTTTTATGGTTCTATTTACAAAGGAGAGCTTTCCCACGTCAGTTCTGTATCTTCTACCCTTAATTTTGAACGGATGATCGTTTCGTGCATAGTAAGTTGGGTTTTCCAGTTTGTCAGTAACGTCCTTCCATGCGTTTAAGCCAGCGTAAGCTTAAATAAAGCGCACAACCTCTGTTTCTCACGCCTAATTTTCAACGGTTCCCATTTTATCTCCTCAGCGTTCGTAGGCCCAAAATATTTACCCCTTTTTATGAATTTTATAGCCCTTTTCTGGATCTTTTTTAACGAATCAATTTGATTTACTCTATACGGGTCCCAACAAGTTACTCCAAATTCCATGACCGGCCGCACTAAGGACTTGTACGCGATTTCCCTGGACTTTGCACTCCCCTTTTTTAAAATCCTCATTAAGAAGTGCAGTGTTTTCCACGCTTTCTTAGATACAGAATTTACCTGCTCGTCCCATCCAGCGTTACTCGCCAAGTAAACTCCCAAGTATTTGCAGCTGTCCACCTGTGGAATTTTTTCCCCACCCATTGATAGTTTTGCAGAATGTTTTCCCTAGATCTATTAAATGCAACTGACTTACTTTTGCCAGCGTTAATTTTCATTTTATTTGCAGCAGCCCAATCACTAATTTCATTTAAATCACCCTGAAGAGCAGTCTCATCTTCAACATTTCTAATTTTATTGTAAATAATACAATCGTCTGCAAACAATTTTATCTGGCATTTTATATTAACAGTTATGTCATTTAAAAAAATAAGAAAAAGTAACGGCCCCAGTACTGAGTCTTGGGGCACGCCCGAGCTTACCATACCCCTCTCAGATAGCTCCTTGCCTACTTTTACCCTTTGCGATCTTCCTTCCAAAAAATGGTTAACCCATAGAACTACGCGTTTATCAATTCCAGTATCAGTTAGCTTCTGGATAAGCAAATTATATGATACATCAAAAACTTTGGAAAAATGTATCACCACTGCATCTGTTCTTCCCCTGCATCCACCTCCTCTGCTAAATCTTGAAATAATGACGTTATCTGGCTTTCGCACGAGTATCCAGGTCTAAACCCATGTTGCGCTTTACTGAACCACTTTTTGTTTTCTAATTCCTCCCGTACATATTCCACAATTAAATGTTCCATCAATTTGCACACTACTGAAGTTAGGCTGACTGGTCGATAATTATTTAATTCTGCTTTATTTCCCCCTTTTTGAATTGGAACTACAATCGCGGTTTTCCAGTCTTCCGGTAAGGCACATTTATTTATTGACATATTAAATAAAAGCATTAGGTACGGAATCATGGATTCCCCTCCAATTTTTAGTATTTCGGTCGGTATATTATCAGGCCCCCTCGACTTTCGATTTTGCAACAATCTGATCCTTGTGCGCAATTTGGATGCCATTATTTGAAAAACGGATTTTCCACTATCCTCAATTTCCAGTTTATAATTATAATCCGCTTTGTTAAAAACAGACACAAAATGTGAATTTAATGCGTTCGCTTTTTCCTTATCGTTCAATATGGCAATTCCATTTGTATTCCACCTAAAAATTCGACAACCAGATTTCACCGGAAATACATGTTTAAGGGTCTTCTGAACCGAGAAAAAAATTTAGAAACAGGTCCATGTGTACGAGTCTGTTGACAGTACAACTCAAAAGCGAAAAGTCAGTTAAATACGAAACTTTGTATTTAAGTTCAGTATCTTCCAAGGATGCGACACGAAGATTTTAAGGAAAATCAGCAGCACCCCAAATACCCCTTATATGGAACATTTTGCGAAATTTTCGATTTTCTCCAAAATGGCTCCAACGATTTTGATTAAAAATACCACTTCTTTAAGTCTTTTTATGACAAACTAAATGTATATTCTCAAATTTCTGAGAATAGTCTATGCATACATATTTGTATTCATAACTGGTAAACAGAAAGAGATAGACAAAAATTTACTACACAAAAAATGTAGATCTCGTTAAAACTACAATTTATGTCTTATACAGTTTTTTTACAGAGTTAGGCGTTTCCGATATATTCCGTTTTATTAATTTCAATTTTAAGCTACTTAAACTTTTTTCAAATGCCAAGTCATCTTTCTTTTCATCTCTCCTTTGTTTATCCTGGCAAGCAAAGAGAAGCGAACTTTCATTGTTTCACATAGCGACCGGCTTTTAAAGAATTTTGACTATTGCTTTACTCTAGCGCAACGGTTCCGAACCGGTGTGCCCCGGCACCCTGGGGTGCCGTGTGATTAGCTAAGAGAAATTGAGATAAACAAAAAAAATACCTTCTACTGAAGCCTTAAGTCTTGAAATAAAATAAGTCAAATCAATTACTCTCATGCACGGCAGATGGTGATAGTGGTCGATTCATTTCAATAATTCAGTTATACTAGTATCCCACAGATGGCACTACAGCTATACCCTGCCGAACATTCCCGAGACTACTCGCTTCCTCACGAACATTCCCGAAACTTCGACATGAATATATAAAAGTGTACGCCGCTTGGCGCTTTCAGTTGTCTTCCTCGCGTTGATTCACAGTGTTTAGCTATGGATAAGTTCATTGTTAAACGTAAACGCCAGGACAGTGAAAGTGAACAGTCGGCTCCTACTGCTTGCTTTAAGAAGCCAAATCTTACACTTTCTCCCGGACCGTCGAATTCACCACATAAAGAAGACAAACGAAAGAAAAGAACACACCAGGACAGTTACTTAGCGTATGGATTTAAGTGGAATAACAACGAGGAAACCCCTATCCCTGTGTGTTTAGTTTGTGGCGAAACACTTAGCAACGAGGCCATGGTACCTAGCAAACTGAAGCGGCATCTTACAACAAAGCATCCTAGTGTCACAGAAAAGTGTATTTTTCACATATATCAGAAGGGGAGAAGAAAACAGCTGTGCGAATGGTAAAGAGAATGACCATAGGTGATACTGCTCTTGAAGCCTCATTTAAAGTAGTAGAACTGATAGCTAAAAACAAAGAAACCTCATACTCTTGGAGAGGAAATCATTGGCCCTGCATGTCAAGTTATAGTTTCAACAATACTTGGCGAAGGAGCAGCTAATCAAATTTCGAAAGTTCCTCTGTCCAACAACACAATCAGCTGCAGGATATCTGAAATGTCATGCAATATCAACGAACAAGTCACGGAGAAAATAAAAAACTTATAGAACATTTGCTTTGTAAGTAGATGAGAGTCTCGATATTGGTGACAAACCGCAACTCCTTGGTTTTATCAGATATATTAATGAAAAAAATATTAGTGAACAGTTTCTGTTTTGTAGACCGCTGGAGACTACAACCACAGGCCATGATATTTTCGTTTCTATTAATTCTTATCTCAATGACCATGATCTTTCATGGAAAGACTGTTGTGGTATATGTACAGATGGTGCACCATCTATGTCTGGGAAAATTGAAGGTTTTACTGCCAGAGCTCTCAATGAATATCCAACCATTATTTTAACTCCCTGTTTTCTGCATAGAGAGGCATTATTCGTGAAAGCATGTAATGAAGATTTTGCTGAAGTGTTTAAACAAGTTGTGAAAATGGTGAACTATATGAAGTCTCGACCTTTAAAGTACAGAATTTTTGAACAGTTATGTCGTGCAACGGATGCAGCTCATACCTCTTTGTTACTTCACACAGAAGTAAGATGTTTGTCGCGGGGTCGTGTATTGAACCGGTTTCTCGAACTTAAAGAACAGGTAAAAACTTTTTTTAAGGATGAAAACCAAGACACATTTCATGAGCTCTTACTAAGTGATTCTTGGTGTTTTGAACTGTTGTATCTGGCATATAGTTTTCATAAGCTGAATGAACTGAATGTTTCGATGCAGGGTCGACATGAAACAATAATCTCCTCAAACAATAAAATGAAAGGTTTTAAAAGAAAACTTAGTTCTTGTAAGTCTGCAGTTCAAAAAGGAGATTTGTCGAACTTTCCATCTCTTCTTAATGTGGCAGGAGATAAAGATCTGGGTAAGCTGAAAGACCGCATTTGTGATCACTTATCAAGATTGCAAGATGCAATAGATGCGTACTTTCCAACTATTTCCACTACGAATCTCGACTGGGTTGTCTCACCACTTGATTTCGTAGATAGTGCAGAGGAAATAGATTTCACTGCTTGCGAACGAGATAAATTTATTGATCTTTACGCTGATTCCACACTCAAAGGTAAGTTCACCAAGAGTGAGGCGTCGGTGGCTAGTTTTTTGCTTCAACGGAGAGAGGAGTACCCTAACCTAATGAAGAAAGCAATTAATGCACTTTTCAACATCCTATGCGAGCAAGCCTTCTCTGCTATGGTGACAATAAAATGCAAAGCAAGAAATAAACTGAATAACCTTGTGTGTTTCACTGTCAACTGTAAGACCCGACATCACATATCTGTGCTCTAAGCATCAATCACAAGTTTCACATTAATCATTAATCGAACAAAATTTATTGATGTATTTTTACTCAGTGATTGTAGTAAAGTTTTCTGTATTATGTTATGGTGTACGTTATTATTATATAATATTTCAATAAATTAACATATTAAGCTTAATTTTCTTTTAATTCAAGGAAGGGTGCCCCTGGTGTTTAATGTAATTCCCAAGGGTGCCGTGAACTTCAAAAGGTTGGGAAACACTGCTAGCGTATTCCCTTATTTCCCTTCTACTTACAAAGAAGAAAGAATTAAGATCATTTCTGCTAATGTTTTTCTTAGTTAACATGATGCAGATAAAACAATTATATTGTGTAAAAAGGTTGTTTGCGGAACAGCTAGAGAAAGTCATTTGAATGGAACACATCATAATTTTTCGTTTAATTGTTTGAAATAGTTTTTATATTAATTTATGTTTTGATCATGAATAGTTTTACTTACACTGGTGTTTACATCTAACTTAGGTTATTATCCTATTTATGATTCATTTTATTATGATTTTTATCTCTGGTTTTTGCCTCGATTTGTTTTTCAAGGGCGCTAATGATCTAGCAGTTGATCGCCCTTAAACACACATCATCATGATCAGCATCACTCTGAAGCACCCCTTCGAGCGTCGTTTTAGTGTGAGGTGCTCCTGAATATATCATTAGCCAATAGCATACCAGGACCACTAATTATATTTTGAGCTCGGCAACACTGATTGCTGTAGGTGACATCTGGTGTTTCCACTGGAAACTTCATATATTTTAGCAATAGAGAGTTATTTGTGTTGTTTACAGTAACCTTAAATTTGTGTCTCGGTGAAAAGCTGGATTTAACCCGTGAATATCTGCGATGATTTATTGAGATTTTCTGAAGTGGATTATCAAGACAATAGTGCATTGATCAACTTACTACTGGCGAAGAAGCACCATCCTTTGCCACTGTGAAACGCTAGTATAACAAGTTTAATCGTGACCGCCGTTCGCTCACTGACGAAATTCGTGAAGGTCGACAAAAATCAGTTGTGCTGATGCTGTGCGAAAACTTATAGTGCAAAATCTTCATGCATATAAAATACTGCATGATCATATAGACGTAAAAACTGTGAATCTCACATAATTTGACCCAATCTAAGAAGGATGATCGTGTCGATTGGTGCACATAAATGCTCAAGAAATACAATGGAAGGGCTTCAAAAGACGTATATAAGATTGCAACAGCTGACAAGTCATGGATCTATACATATGAGTGGAACGTAAACAGCAGTTGACTGTGTGTATTTCAAGATGAACCAAATCCAAGGAAAGCTGTTCGCACTTCCAAACAAATGGTCGCTTGCTTTTTCAGAAAAACTTATCATGTGGCAACAGCACGTTTAGAAGAACGGGTCATTTCTGAAATGGTACACAACCATATGCCGGAAGTCTTCGGTGAAACAAGAAAGGCAAACAAGTGTTGTCGGATCGTTCTTCGTCAAGACAATACGAGCGCTCAGACATCTCGTCTAACAACCGACTTTTTGAACTCGTTTTTATGACTCATCCACCGTACAGTACTAATATGGCATCAAATGATGACTTTTTGTTCCCAAACATCAAGAAAAAAAATGCGTGGACAAGGATTTTCGTCGGCAGAAGAAGCCGTTGTTGGGTTCAAAAACCATGTTTTGGAGGTTTCTCAAGCAGATTGAGAAAAAAATGATCTAATGGTTTGAACGCGTGCAAAAGCATATTAATCAAGGGAAGAATATTTCGAGAAATACTAAGCAACTTTCAATGACAAATTATTATTTTAATTATTAGGCTCAAAATATAAATAGAGGTACTTCAGAAATTTACAGCCTTGACTTCAAAAGTTCAACAATCAGGCCATGAGTCTCCTATCTCAAAGATTTCTTTAAGACTCCTCCTTATTCTCTGAAAATATTTCGGTGTACTTCATTAACACCCTGTATATTGTGCATAGAGAGGATGGAGGGGAAGAAAATGAGATTTGGAGATAGAACGAGGGGAAAGTGAGAGAGAGAATTCCATCAAATACGAATGACCAGCCGTAAAATGATCGGAAAAAGTTTATACATTTCTCATAGTTTGTACTGAATCTATATCACAACATTATCAAGTAGAAGGCTAGAAGTAATAATGGAGGAAAGTGAATCTGTTTTCATTAATGTAACCAGCCCGTGAAGAACTCCTGAAGACATTTGTGTTGCTAATCAACTTCAAGGACCTCCTTTTGATCCTGCAGCATATTCCAGGTTAACGACTTGGGCAAAGCAACTTTTCTTCCGGATCCCTGCCCTTCCAAATAGATTTTTGCTGTCTCTTACGCAGGTAATAGCATGATCATTAAGTTGTCAATTACAGCTGCAGGCTGATTATGTCCAATGATTTACGTCGCCCTCTCTTAAAGTAGCTCACGGACATCAACCGTGTCCACTTTGTTGATGGTGAAGTAATTGTAATTGCCTACAGATTTAATATGCAGAAAAAGTTGTCTGTGGAAAATACCCGTGTAGATTTAATGTTGTTAAATTGTATCTTTAGGTATATTTGGTGGTCTAGGTGGCGCCTAATCTCAAGATCACGGGTTCAACCCCGGCCCAGTTCAATGGCATTAAGAGATGTGAGTGAAATTTCAAATTTCTATATTTGTGTATATATTTTTTAAAACTTTTACAATTGCATTGCTGTTATGCTCATATGAATATAAAATTTCGTTCAAATTAAATTATTTAACCAGAATTATTCCCCATCCCCCACAGAGTCTTGAAGTATGTATATGAGAGTGGATGTGTGTGTGTGTGTGTGTGTGTGTGTGTGTGTTTGAGGAGAATAAAAGACGATTTAAACCCAACGTTAAGAACCTACACGTAAAATTTTAAAGGGAAATATATAAATGAAACAATAAAAAAAAAAAAAATAGATGAATACTTTGCAATACGCATATAAATTATTTTATTAATTTTATTATGTAAATATATATACCGCATAATCAAAATGTTCCATGCGACTTAAAAATTGAAAAAACATTGGTTGACATTGTTTTAAACCACTAAAAAAGCTTTACGTGATAATATTTCATAATTTTTAATACTAAATTGTGATATATTTTTTATATAATTAAAGGTAATTTAGCCAGGAAGGTTATATCGGACGATGAATCAAATCGATGGAATGATGCTCAAATGATTTGAGGTCCTTGGAGGTTAAAGTTACTCTTCTCAGGATAAGAGAAACCCCCCAAAAATCTTGTATATAAAAAACTTGAGAACACCTTGCAGTTTACCAGAAACCAGTATTGCGAGTCAGTTGAGGAATTTAATGCCGTTCCGGAATGTTGCCATGATAGCTCAGTGGTTAGAGCGATCAGCTTGAGACCGAGAGAACCGTGCTTCAAATTCTAGCTATGGCATTGAAGTTTTCAGTCTGACTCTACCTATCCAACTCCTGTCCTAAACACGGCTTGTGTGAAAAAACAATTAAATTACCACTGTGAAAATAAATAGTTTTGAGAAAAGTTTTTTTTAAATATATTATGCTAGGAAACAGGCGTATTGTACGATATTTAAATGTTTGTAGAGCCCCAGGCAAGGGAAGGCCAATTAAATCTTGATTCTCTTTAGATGTCTAAAGTTCCAACAAGCATTTGCTATACGAGTATATGTGAGCAAAAGCGAATCTCTACGAGTGTTACATGTAACGTTTTATGCAATTTTAGCATTAAAACACGTAAAATAATTAATACATTTGCTAAATGAAAAACTATAATGTATCAGCGATCACAGATATATGGTGTAATAGGATTGCTAAGCAGATGTTTCATTTGTTTCAAAACTTACCTACAGAGAAAAATGTAAGGAAAAGATAAAACAACTGAAAATATAGATTGTACTCAGCTTGACATTTTGAACAAAACCAGGTGTGTTGAGAGTTTATTAATTCCAGAAATTGACGAAAAAGAATATGAAAAAGTTTTGTGGGTTTAAAAATGCGTCAGTTTGGCTAATAAAATCACATTATTGGCATATTTTCAGAGCTGGTAATTATGCAAACGTTTATTACTTGTTAACTTGGTAAGTAACTTAAAGTTAGATTTGTAAGTGCTGTTTTCTTTTTTTCAGTCAAGATTTTTATGACTTCGACGTTCTGGTATGTAAGTATATTCAAAGATGAAATGTATGCTGAAACTAAGAGAAAATGTCGACATTTCATCTTTTGTTAAAGTTTTTAATATCTTGAAGTTCTCAATGGGGTATAAGCCACAAAAAAAAAAAAAAAAAAAAAAAATGAATGTGTTCTCCTGATCTGAAATTAATTTCTTGTCGAAGCTTCTGATGATAAGTATTCAGATATTCATGATACGTATTACGTGACGATTTCAGGTTTTCTTACACACACATTGGAGAAAATTATGTTGTTGTGGTAATGACATCATTGCTGTCTTGTTGCCATAATAATATTGGTGCTAGAAATAGGGCAATTTCGCTTCATTTATGCCATCATAATGAGTCGTTTTAATGCCAGGATTGCGTAAGAAAATTTTACTCTCAAAGTCTCTTAGGTATGCTTAAAAACAACAGTACAATGGCAGTAGTTTTACTGGTATATAAAAGAACTCCTGCGGTAGGAAATTTTGGCGTACCGTCGGTACTGATATGATGCTAGAAGTTGATAGCATCGTTAAAAATGTTTCTTTTATTACTTGGGTACGTTTACTGATAGAGGACCCCACTCGTGAGTAACAATTAACTTTCCTCACAAACGTGTGTAGGACATTGCTCTATTGCACAATTAAAGTAGATATGTAACGAATACAAAGAAGTAGTTAGGGCTAAGTTGTACAGTTGATACTGTAGTGTACCAAGACAGGTGCCTCAGGCATTTCGCCTGGGACTGGCATTCTGGAAGTCTTGGGATCGGCTGCTAATGGATTTTTCGGGGTTTTCCCTGGCCACTAGGCGAATACCGAAGAAGTTTCTTCAGTTCCCGAAATTCCTGTCCCTTCATTCCATCCCACCCGAACTCTTTCGGAGTTATAAGTGGAGGATTGCAGCAGAGAGCCATATCGTGTAGGTGACTGCTCCTGACGCACTCCGTGTCGAGATAAACTGCTTGTGATCTATTCGGGATCCTCCACGACGGCTTTTTCACTGTCCAGATGTCGACCGCCCTCTGAAATTACATTCATCTCAACTTTCATCCATGGATCTGGCGTACAATAAGCCCACGGCTGCGGATTGAAATACGCCTCCGTAACGTACACACAAATACACACGCAGAGTGCAGTGTAACACAGAAGTCAGTGAACAACATGGGGGAAACCCCCTATCTAAACTGCATTGCAGTATGAATAGTTTTGTAAGATGTATAATGGGACAATTTTGATGTTATTTATATTCTACATTATTTAACTATTTACATTATTGATCTATGTTTTGTTCCTACCCTGCCATTTGTGTCACGAGTCCCCTGAATTAGTCCGAATAGGACACACAAAACGAATCGAATATAAATTGAAGTGGACCGTGGTAAACAAGAATAACCCCCCTTTGATTTCTATGGTCATATCAGAGACTTCAACTTGGGAAACCACTGCTGGGGTTTTGCTCGGCGAACTTTAGGGAGCCTCAGGTTTGGGTTTTACAGTATTATATCATTAACACACACACATATTCACTCCCACATTCATACTTCCAGATTCTGTTGCTGATAGGGAATGATTCTGGTTAAAGAAAGCTTTCACGCCCAAGACGCCTTGATTGAGAAGTCAGAACACTGACTTCTAGACCGTAGAGGCAGTTAAGTTTGGTTTTGTTTCGCTTATTAGGAACACATTATTTAAAAAGAATTACAATATTGTTTCCTTCTACTTATGTTATTAATATTAATTGAGAGTTGAAGTTGAGTATGTAGAACCTTGAACAGCGAGTGATTCTAACACTGCTCTATGAGAACAATCACAACAAGAAAAGTTATAGACAAGTTTCATCACGTCATTCTGACACTTCAAAAATATTTCTCCAAATGTAGCCAAAATATTCCATAAATTAAAGCCAATTCTCGATGTGTCGATAGAAAAGGAAATTGTCGCTCCCATATTTGCTACTGATGAATAGAATTTAATAAATATGATTGCGAAGATGAAGCCTTGCGGTTACACGTTAATGCATCTATGGCTTCAGAAAGTGAACCCAGGCTTCGGACATGGTTGCGGTTTGGTTGCAGTCTGACTGGAACTCATGAGTTTCACTAAGATCTTCCCTTCCCCAAAAACTGCCGGTCATTCACTCTAAGCAAGCACTCAGTACATGTACAGCCTGTTCTGAAGATACGAAGTCCAATAGGAGATGTTTTGCTTTTGATACATTCAGAAAATATATAGTAATCCATTGCAAAAGCTGTCTAAGCATGTAAATCACATACGAAACAGATTACAGATCTATTATTTTGTTCATGCTATTTATACCTTAGAATAAAAACTTATATTTAATACAGAACTTTATACTTACTTCTGTGGTCATCTATACCAGGGCTTTTTCCTCTTCCCTCTCCGCTCGCTTGTAAACAATGTAACAGTAAACCAGAAGTTAACGCAAAATTATAAAAGCAATAAGCTTTCTCCCCTACAAATTACAGCATTTGCATACCGATCAAGAGGCAGGCAAGTTGCAAGTGGATGATATAGCGTTTGCGAGCTGATCTGCCCTTCCTGATCAGTGACAGTTCAGGTTTGTTCCCAAACAAAGCATGAAATTGTTCAAATCAGATATTCTGACGCAGGGGGCACTTAATCAGTATTTATGTTACGTTTATGCCAGCCAATTATTCTATTCAATAAACCAATTTCCCCTAATAAATTTAATGAAGGTGGAGCTGCTATATTGCAAGAAGATAATAAAAATCCTCATAAAGACATTCTTGGCATTAAATTCAGCAGTATCTTCTGAGCAATACATAGGAACAATGAAGAAGTATTATTCTGCTAGAATAGACATCAGAATAGATAACTGAAGGGAAGTAATTCCTCTTTAACGAGCTGGGGGAAATGAGAGCAAAACATCCCCCATCCCCACATTAATTCGAACCCTGGATAGAATCTAATATGGATGCAGAAACCTATTAACCCTGGTGTTCCGAAAGTTATGGAATAATTGGAGTTACGTTGTAGGTCATTTCTTTGAGAAATTACCACTGAATCAAAGGTAAAGAATGTGATTTCAATAAGATGGAGCCACGGTATATTATAACTTGATAGTTCACCATAAACTGAATGACTGGATTGGGCGAGATGGACCTCAATCATGGACCCACCTGAGTTTCTTCAGTGAGGTATGTAAAGCAGAAAGTTTCTCAAAGAGAACCTACATCTACAAATGGTTACAAAAATTTTGGCTTAATTAATATAAACTATTAATATTTACAGAAAGATTTTAATGAGACTTGTGACGATTTTGATTTTATGTTGCATGACAACCCAACGTTATATACAAACACCGGGCTGACAACCTTCACCTCTCTACGGTCTTGGGAAGTGACATAGACATGGTCAGTTATTTTAATCAACTTGTTTGTTTATAGTTCTTGTGCTACCAGTTACGTTGAGTTTCTCAAACAATATACTTAAAGGGCTAAGTGCCCATAGCGTAATTATTGTTAACGGTGAATACGAGTCAAAGAGCTTGTTGTCGTTTTCTAGAGAAAATAAACTGGCAACTATCTTGATAGGGTAGCGCTTCTGTAAACAAGGCGGCTTTCTTTTGTTATTCTCCTGTAATGACAGTCATATGTTTGTGACATACTGCGGTATAGTTCTTTGATTTGTCAGATTTACTAGAACGTTCAAATATGGGAAGCCGAGAGCCAAACAGTATACACAGTTTTAAAGCTATTACACAACCAATAAAGGTAACAACAATATTATAAATCTGTTGTGCTCCATTCACATAACTTTCTCTAGCTGTACCATATACAAACTATTCTTACAAAGGATTCTTACAAAAGACTATTCTTTTATCCACATCATGCTAACCGAGATAAATTTTAGCAGAAATGGTCTTATTACTTACTTCCTTGTAAGTAGAAGAGAAATAATGGAATGCATTAGACTAAAGCGATAGTCAAATCCTTTAAAAGCTGATCGCTGTATGAAACAATTGAGGTTCGGTTCGCTTCGCTTTCGCTTTGAGAAAAGTAAGGTGGCTTAAAAATTAAAAAAATAACAAGGAATATCTCTAAAACGGTCAATTGTATAGGAAAAACATGTATGACATGAATTATGTGTTTTATCCAGATCTACATTTTTGCGTAGTAAGTTTTTGTCAATCTCTTACGGTTTAACAGTTATGCAAAATTCTGCAAAACTCATTTAGGATAAAGAGGTCTCTAGGCTATTCCCAGAAAATTTAAAATATATTTTTATTTATGATATAAATATCTTTAGCATACGTTATTTTAATCAAAATTATTAGACATTTTTGAGAAAAACATTTTAAAAAACCCAACTAAAAGGTAGTTTGTGGAGGGTGGATCTTCTTGAAAATCTTCATGTTGCAACCTTGGGAGATACTAAATTTGAATACCTAGTTTGGTATTTAAAGAACTTTTCGTTTTTCAGTTATGCTGTCAAAAGCAAACAGGGACCTTTTTAAAATGTTCTTTTCGGAATCTGGGGACCTCAAACCACATATTTCCGTGGAATCTCGACATCGAATTTTTGGGTGGAGTACAATATCTTCTCTATCCACTATGTACATTGTACATACGGGCTAGAACAAGTAAAAAGGAATAGAGGGTTTTGAAAGCGGTAAATGGGGTAAAATCATGCAATATTACTATGAAACGTCCATGGAGTTTACAAATAAAGCATAATGAAGGGATAACGTTATAATCCGGGGCGAAATCACGATGTTTTACTGTATTTTTATTTTTTATTGTACCCAATGTTGAAATTTAAATTATTGTTCTCATATTACACAGAGTAACTCACAATTTTGGGAAATCTAGTACTTTTAGGGCTATGACATTTCAATACCATGCATAGCCCTAAAATATCGCATTTCCCCAATTTTAAATCCCCCAATATATCAAGTAATAATTTGTTATATTTCATATAGAATGCAGAATAAAGTAAAAAGTATATTTTAAAACCAAATTATTTAAGATTTTGTTCATGGTTTGAAATGTAATAATCCAAAAATTAATTCTCCAAATATTGGCCTTCTCTATTAAACTGACAGCAACAATTATACTTTTCAGATTGGATAAAATAAATGTATTTTTCCAAAGTTGGATCAAAGTAGCCCATTAAGTACAAAATTTGCTCCAGTTTATGGTAAAGGTTTAATACTGATTATGATAGCACTTCCTGTAATTGTTTAATTTACGAAATAATAATGATTCTGAATAACAGTTGAATACATTCAAATTTGAAGGTTATTTTACAACAAAAAAAAGGGTTTTTATCTCGTGTATCTATTGGGTAGAAAGCAATTGCATTCTAACATAAATTTGATACCGATATTCAACAAGAAAAACACTTTTTGAAGCGCTGAGAATCCTAAAAATAAGCATTGGCCTGCGTATATCTATATTGTGAACAGCATCTCAGAAACGAAAGGTCGGTTAAATATATACCTTAGTATTTAAATTAAGGATGCGCCACAAAGATTTTCAAGAAAATCCCTCCCAACCCTGACCCTTCTACACGGAAAATGTTTTTGTTATTTTAAATGTTCTCAAACACGCTGCTTTTTCCCATTAATTGTTATGGAACTTGATAATATAGCTTACGTATCTTAGACAGAGTGGGATGGTATGGAATTTTTTGGTTTAAATACCTTCCTTACCTACTATATACGTGGAGTTAAGGTAAAAATATTCTTTTACACTGATATGGCTTTCTCTTCAATAAATTATTCTTTAAAAAACTTATTTTGCGATCTTAACTTAATTCCGACATTCCACAAAGGACCTTGGCCTACCGCCCGGCCGCTGCATCCCTCATCTCGACCAGAAGATATCATAAATGGAGTGCAGTGCTGGAAGGTGAGTCGTGATCAGCATCTCGATTCCCTCCCGGCCGGTTAATGCGGTCTTCTCGATCTGGAGCAGCTACTTCTCAATTTAAGTAGCTCCTCAATTGACCCGCCAGGGACCTCACGAGGCTGAGTGCACCCCGGGCCAGGTCTCCCATGCTGGTACCGGGAATTCAACCTAGGTCTCCTGCTTGACAAACAGCCGTGCTACCACCACGCTAAGGAGAACCTATTTTTCGATTTACTTCGCCTTAATTAGTATAAACATTTGCAGAAATGTTTTTATTACACAATTCCATTGGATGTATGTGAATAGGGATTTACAGTAGACTTAAGCGATAGTCATATTTTTTAAAAGCTAGTCCTTTGTGATGGTTTTGACTAGGAGAAGAAAACGAAAAACAACTTCCTATTTGAGTAAAGTATAAATATTAAAAAACTAAAAACAATAATAAGCAATATCTCGAAAATTGTTCGCTCCATAAATATGGCAGTTGACATAAATCGTGTTTTATAACGAGATCTACATTTTTGTATATCTCTTACGACTAACCATTGAAGAACACTACAGAGGCAATTTCCATAAAATTCAAGATACGCCTTTTGTTTATTATGAGAATGTCTTAAACATATAGTATTTTATTCAAAATTGTTTAGACCATTTTTATAAAATGAAAATTTTCGAACAGTTTTCCAAGTAGGTAGTTTAGACTGGGGGACTTTCCTGAAAATCTTTGTGTCATACCCTTGGAAAATGCCGAACTTAATGCCAAGTTTGGCATTTAAACGAGCTTTCCGTTTTGAGTTTTGCTGAATACATCCACAACCAAGAAAACCCACATACATATACAAGAGCACATTTTCTATAATGTTTCTTTTTATTCAGGTGACCCTAAATTCTATATTTCCAACGAAATCTATGTATCGAGTTTTTGGTGGAATACAAATCCTTCTCTACCTATATATACATTGTAGTGACGGCTAAAAGGTCTAGATTATTTCGCTTGCTACTGAGCCTTTTGAAAAAGCGCTCATAACAAAAAATAATAAGGATGCTCCGACAAGTTCTTGTATTTGCAATAGTTTGATAAGATAAAATGTAACCACTATTTCCGTTTCTAGTAAGCACGTGCATAAGCCATCATTTTTATTTACTAGCTATCCATCACTATAATATATTTCTGAACCCCATCTCTGAGACACTTATGTAGCACTTAAAAAACGCTTGGTTTATGTCCTTTACATTAGTTCTTAGAAATCCACAAGGAAACTAAATTTCCACGATATAGTTCAGCTTATCATTGACACCATTATCATATACGACTTGTCTTTATGAAAGTCGAAGAAGCATATTTTTGCATGACCTACCTCAAGCAAAACAGGTTTTCTATTAGATTATTCAGAAGAATTTAATTTTTTGCTCAAGAGCAGATGATAAAATAACTGGGTTATCTATTGTCACTAATCCTTACAAACATTTGCAGCTGCCATTACTCGTATTTAATCAGTAAAGTTATGTTCAAATAATCTTACATTTATTTATGCCAGCTGCCCAGACAAGGTATTTTATGCATTCAATTTGTTTAGTTGTCTAAGTTTCTATTGATAATATTCATAGAAGTACAAGCAGGAGTTCTTATACTAAGCGCGCACCATTTCTTGGACGTTAGTTTTCCGGGGAACACCGGGAGAGGAAGAGAGAGATCGCGTCTTTCCGCAGTGTTGTCAGCCATGAAAGGTTTCTTTCTTTGAGACCTTAATCTTTATGTTATCATAATGTCTTTATAGGTTACTCATTATAGGTTATCTAAATACCGCGATTATTATACAAAACACAGCGCAAGAGCATGTGCGTGAAAACTCGGGGATCTATAGAGGGAATGAAACCTTAGCATTAAAAACCCCATATGTAATATATATTCT
Source organism: Hymenopus coronatus (assembly GCA_030762935.1). Taxonomy (NCBI): domain Eukaryota; kingdom Metazoa; phylum Arthropoda; class Insecta; order Mantodea; family Hymenopodidae; genus Hymenopus; species Hymenopus coronatus. The sequence continues at coordinate 59,758,253 of CM060888.1, read as the reverse complement.
GGTTATTTCCCCGTGTAATAATTTTTTTGCTTCAATTAACACTCTTGTGATTTTTACTTTCTCTACACGCACCATGTACATAGTGTATAGAGAAGGTATTGCACTCCACCAAAAAATTCGATACCGAGATTTCACCGGAAATATATGTTTTAGGGTCCCCTTTAACTAAACAAAACATTTTCGGAAAAAGATCCGTGTGTGTGTGTGTGTGTGTGTGTGTGTGTGTGTGTCCCCGTGAACACGATAACTCAAAAACATAAGTCGGTTAAATACCAAACTTGGTATTTAAGTTTAGTATCTTCCAGGGATGCGGTACGAAGATTTTGAGAAAAATTCCCGCACCCCCATCTACACTTTACATGAAACTTTTTTCGAAAATTTTGATTTTTTCAAAAATGACTCCAACGATTTTGATTAAATATAGATATTGATTAAACATATTTACCTGACAAACAAAATGTATATTTCGAATTTTCTGGGGATAGCCTCTGAAGAGTACTGTATTCTGGATGAATTTTACAGAATTTTGAATAACTGCTAAACCGTAAGAGATGGACAAAAGCTTACTACACGAAAAATGTGGAGCACGTTAAAACACATAATTTATGTTATATACATTTTTTTTCGTGCAGTTCATCGTTTTTGAGACATTCCTTATTTTTGGTTTCTGCTTTGAAGAACTTATACTTTTCTCAAACAGGAATTTGTCAGCTCCTGTCCATACAAACAAAGGAACTTCAGTCACTTAACAACCAGCACTTGACTTATGACTTTAAACTATGGTGCGCCCTTATTTCGCTTCCACTTACAAGGAAGCAAGTAATAAGACTATTTCTGCTATTTTTTTCTGATTAGCATGAGGTAAATAAAAGTATAAGATTTTTAAGAATACTTTGTTGCAAAATATAGAGAAAGTCATGTGAATGGATTTCATCAGATTTTTTTTCTAACATCACCAGTGCATGTGTAATTAAATAATAAACTTCATATTTCTGTAGAAAAAATAAAAAAAATAATAAATTGACATTTAAATGATTTGTTTCTCCTAAACTAAAATTGAAGAAAACTGCTGTAGAGGAGAGAAGGAAGAGGCAGGAGGGTCCCACTTATGTGTCTGAAGGGTTTTAGATAGTTTGAAGGTATGCAACTTAGAGGGAAAATGTTTTGAACTTTAAACTTGATTTACTCGTTTACATTTTTTGCCATTCAAAATGTTCTCACGATGCAGGTTTTATTCAAGCTCTCTTAAATTGTAGGATAGGTTCTTAACAAGCAAAAAAGGGTTTCAATCATATGATTTTTTAAAATTCCTAATATTGTCATAGATATTGATTTTTAAAGTCAATTATATTATAAAATTTCTTGAATTTTTGTCTGCTTCTTGCTTTAATATTTTTACCTCTTGGTACAATAAATTCATATGATAGTTCTGTTCCTGATACTTAAATTCATATTTTGAAAAATAAAAGAATTAAATTTTTCTTCGTTTTCACCATGTGGAGTGATTTGAATTTGGCACCAGATTTTTAATTTAAAAGTTAATAACTCAAAAACTACTTATGATACATAAACCAAATTTTAAAGCATGTACTACTGTACAGCATAAATGCATGTTCAAAATTTCAGGCTGATTAGTTGAAAACTGTTGGATTTAGGAAGTTCACAGTTGCGTTACCTTAACGGACTTTTCGTTTTTGAGCTATGCTGCACACACACACACACACACACACACACATAGTCGCCCTCTGTGGAGTAATGGTTACCATGCTGATTTCATATACCCAAGGTCGCGGGTTCAAACCCGGCGGAGGATGAAGGATTTTTTGGGGTGTAAAAATCCTTAGCATGGCTTCCTTTGGAAGCGAAGTAAAGCCGTGGGTCCCGTGTCGTAGATTTACGGCACGTAAAAGAACCTCAAGCCTGATAGAGAGGCCTCTGAGCAAAATTAAGCGGTCTTTCACGCCCAATTTAGAATGGGTCGCTGAGAACCACAGCAGTTAAAGAGCGTCCATAAATAACACGCCATTTACATTTTTACACACACAGATAAACGGACATGTTTTTAAAATGCTTCTTCTTGTTCTCAAAACATACGAATGTTTGGGGTAGAATACAATACCTTCTCTGTACACTGCATGTAGTATGCATAAAGAAAGTAAAAAGACTTCTACATGTTAAAAGTATTGCTGTTCCCATAAAATTTGTTTACCAAACTGGTACCCTCTTTTCGTAAACATAGCAGCTAAAATTTACCTCTTAATATTTGAACTATACATATTAAATCGCTAAACTGACAATCTGTATATTAACTAGACCATGTCTCAAGATCATTTTTTGTGATTTACTGCCTATCTAAACTCGTTTGGATGTTTAAAACAGACATATTTCACCTTTACACTAATCTGGAAAGACGGCTGACTACATTAGTTGATTTATTTCCTTTTAGGTTCATTAAGGGAGAGTTGACTATGTCGTACCACTTTTTTCACTTAATTTATTACTGCACAAATTTCCCTTTAATTTGACATATTAGCATAGTCAATATTGTGTTGATTTCTACATAACTGTGATACAATTATAAATAATTAGTTTAGTCTGACACAATTTTATAACCAGTAAGAGTATACATTACGAAATTACGATAAGTTATGAAAGCAAATCCAGCTCTTAAACTGCATCGACTAAATTATTACACATGATAATACTAATTGCAACCGAGGCAGGTGTCGCAGGACTTAGGCTGCGAGTAGTATTCGAGAGGTCTTGGATTCGATTTTCACGACTGATCTCTCTGACCCATGGGATTTTCAGGGATTTTCCCGGATCAGTAAGTTAATGCTGGAGAGATTTCTTTATTCCTCCTGACTTCCGGCTCTTCATTTCATCCCAACAGTCTCTTTCAGGGTTGTAAGTGTCGGCAAGCACTGGGTGATAGCACCCTTCCGAGGTGGTGAAGCGCATTGGAAATGCAACTCTCGGTGGTGGGATGGCGTTGGAGTCGTCTGGGTTTGGCCAGATCAGAACTGCTTAGACCATGTTAGGGAACCTCTTTCCCCGCGATCCGGTGGCTCTTTCCCCGTGGTCAGGTTTCGGCCTCCCATCGATAACATTATCATCACATCCTCTCTCACGCAATAATCCCATGGGGTCTGTAGTGTGGAACCCCATCCAGAATTAGTCGTCCTTCATGGTCAGGGAGCCACTGGTTCCCAAAGTGCGAGGTGCGGCAGAGGACAATGGATTTTTTGGGGGGTAAATATACTTAGCAGGATTTCCTTCGAAAGAGAAGTAAAACCGTTGATTCCGTGTCATAGATTTACGGCACATAAAAGAGCTCTGCTAAAGGAGCCTCTGAGCAAAATTAAACGGTCTTTCACGTCAATATAGAATCAAATACTGAGAATCATAGTTAAAGAGCGTCCATAAATGACATCAATTTATCATTAATATATTTACCTCCGGAATGAGAGATTTGTGCGCATGCGCGCGCGCACACACACACACACACACTAATTGCACTTTTGTCAAGATATTTTATTTGGTAGCTAAGTGAATAGATACAACACAGAATATCCACCACGCACTTATGTATACTAAAATGATCGAGCGCCGTCAAATTCGTTCGAGGATGCATATTCGAAGCGATATTTGCTGACTGAAATGGATAGCCTTCCTTGATTTATTGACGTTCATTCAAATCTGATTAAACCCTTGTTTTCAAAATTAGCATAAGTCGGGAATGTTTTGTATATAACGATGATGGGTTGGTTTAACTCAGACCAAGTCATGTTATTAATTCATAACATTATGATAAACAGTAATTACTTTGTAATTCGTTCCCATTCGGAGGTTAGGTCTCTACTCCAATTATTCCCTTTGGATATTACACTGAGCAAGAAGCTGTTATTTATTTATTTTGAAATGTTTATTCATGTTTATATTTATAACCCCTTAGTAATTTGCACCGTAATTATTTCAGCGGTCATAACTAGCGATTATTTTTCACAAACGTAGTTTCATTACTTTATGGGTTTGTTTATATAAACTAGGTACATCTATGGCACGGCTAGAATAAAATGTATAGCAATTGCATATGAGAACAATCTAATAATTTGTGTCTAGTTCTCGTACATAGAAACAATAAAATTCGTAAGGCATTAGAAATATGTATGGCAGCCCGTGACATTGATTACCCATGTCTCTGAAAGCCGTGTAGAGCTTCTACCTTGATTGAGTTGTCGTATAAACGAGTCTCTCCAGTAAACTGGAGGCAAAGTCGAATGAACTTAGCTTGCCTCGCTCTAGGAACAAAGTTCGGTAGCAATCACACTCAATAAACATGAACCGAAAACAGGTATATTGCAACATATTGCGGCTACCACTACGCAAGAGAAAGGGATGGAGTAAAGGATCCGAAAGAAGCTATAGTCCCTGGCTTGAAGGCCCATCCCACTGCTGGAGTTACCCAAAAAGGATATCAATTGCCCGGCAATACCATGTCCACGGAGAATGCTCTTATATTTGAGAAAATACTTTTCATGGTAAACGAGAAATCTCTCAATATTCGCCTACCGACAAGGGGAAACCGCGAAAAATTCAAAATCAGATTAGGTGGTCGGTAGAAATCGAACCTGAAACGTCTGGGATGCGAGTCTCGCAATTTGCCGCGGAACTTATTGCTCGTTCTTATTCGGATAATTTAACCTAACCTAGATTTGAACTCGGGATCTCAAGCAGTGCACAAAGTTTAAATTTTTTTTTTCCTTTTAACTTATGCTTGATCTATTCCTAATATTAAAATTACACAATAATACATTCATTAAGACAAAAGATTAGTAGAGAAATTAAACAGCAGTCATCGAAAAACCCAGTTTCTATCCATAAACGATTATCATATACAACTGCAACATTTACCTCTACGGCCTTGTGAGTTACTCTCCTAATGGAAAAGTGAATAAATATTTCTTAGCGTCTTCGATTATCTGCACTGTTTAACAACCATGACCGTTTAGCAGCATTCCTTTATAATAACCTTATGGTATTTCGGTTGATGGTTATGCTATTAGAAAGTGGCTATTTAAATGGACCAGATCACTTAGTGCACTTACATACACATTCTTCAATAATAACAACAATTATGTGTTTTACAAGTCTCTCGCACATTCGACCTATTTTAATCTGATGCGTTCCAGTCACATGGCTTTCCCTACCTTTAAGATTATTCTTGTATATAGGTCATGATAATTGGCAAAAATTGTCTTATTGCTTGCTTCCTTGTAAGTGGAAGTGAAATAAGGGGTTAAACTAGGCTATAGGAATAGTCAAAACTTTTAAAAGTCGGTCGCTATGTGATTCAAATTCGTTCTTTTTGCATGCCCAGAAGTAAAGCAAAAGATATATGAAACGAATGTCGACTTTCCGTTTGGGAGAAGTATGAAAGTACTTATCAAGGATGACATACAGCAGAAGTAATAACAGGATTACGATGAGGAATAGTCCTCTTTAATTGTTTTCAGAGGTGTTCTTATCACTCCTTTGAAGTATCATGTATTTTAAATTCGAAACCAACAACAAGGAATAATTTTGAAATGTAGTGTATGTATGTATGTATGTATGTGTGTGTGTGTGTGTGATGAGATGTACATTCTTTGTGTAGTAAGATTTGTCTTATCACCTAAGGATTACCAGTTATGCAAAAGTCATTCAGAATGAAGATAATTTCGGGGGTGTTCCCATAAAGGTTAGGATATATATTTCGTCATGTAAGTATCTTAAACAAGTGGCATTTTGATTCAAATCGTAGCAGCCACTTCTTATAAAGTCGAAAATTTCGAAAAACGTTCTATATAAAGGCTAGTTTGGGGATATTTCTGATAATATTCGTGTTGCATCCTTGGAAGATACTGAACTTAAATAACAAGTTTGTTGTTTAATCGAATTTTCGTTTTTGAGTTATGCTGTCCTCATACACACGTGCGGTGGTCATACACAGACGAACATTTTTCTAAAAATGTAATGTGTTCCATTCACATGACTTTCTCATGTCTATCTGTAAAAGCGAAATAAGAGATTATACTAGGCTAAAGTCACAGTCAAATCTTTTAAAACCGCCTCTTTGCGATTGTCATTATAATCCGATTCTCTTTCCATGGGCGGGAGTAAAATAAAAGAGATATGAAACGGATGAGAGCTTCGCGTTAGAGAAAACTTCAAGTACTTTAAAATTGAAACCAATAACGTGAATATCTCTCAAATGATTAACTCTACGAAAAATGTGAATGAATAAATTGTACGTTTTAACGAGATCTACATTTTTGTAAGTTTTTTCTTCTTTTTTTACCTGTAACGTTTATCAGTTAGCAAAAGTAATTCAGAATGAAGAAGACTTTAAGTAATATCCGAAGAAATTAAGGATATGCCTTTTATTTGTCATGTAAACATTTTTAGTATGCGTCATTTCAGCAAAAATCGTTAGAACCATTTTTAGAAAATGGAAAATTTCGAAAAACCTTACATGTAGAGGGTAATTGGGGGTGGGGCATTGTTTTGATAATCTTGGAATTTGAAACCTGAATACCAAGTTTGGTATTTAACCATTTTTCTTTTTGAGCTATGCTGAGCTATGCTCACACAAAAAACACACACACACACACACACACACACACACACACACACACACACACTAACATAGGCACACACAGAGGCAGTGCAATCTTGGTATCGAATTTTTGGGTCGAATACAATATATTCTCTACCTACTCTGTACGTTGTGCAACCCGGCAGAGAAAGTCAGCATCGGTTTCTATGTATACACGATCATCATATGTAACTGCAAAATTTGTCTCGATGGACTTTTTGCGATTCTCTCCTTATGGAAAGGGGGAAAATATTTCTTAATGTCTTTGATGACCTGAACTGTTTAACAAATTATAACCATTTAGCAGCCACATTCTTTTATAACAACCTTACGGTATTTTGGTTGATGGTTATGCAATTAGAAAGTGATTTTTAAATGGGCCAGATTACTTCGTGTACATACATAGACATTCACTTGTCTTCATTAACAACAATTAAGTTTTTTGCAAGAATACCTCATCTTCATGTCTCTCGTACATAATTTGAATGAAAGAGTTTAAATGGGGAAGAAAACAATGTTATTACACTTTACAAAACGATTACAAATAACCAGATTAGAAAATTCCGGATATATGCAATAAGCAGTACCTTATATAGTATATGGTACGCAGGTAGAAAAGGTATTGCACTCCACCCAAAAATCAATACCGATATTTTACTGCAAATACCCTATAACCGAAAAAAGCATTTTAAAAAGTCCGTGTGTGTGTCCATGTGCCTGTGAACACTAAAAATGAAAAGACAGTAAAATACAAAACTTGGTATTTAAGTTTAGTATCTTCCAAGGATGCGACACGAAGAGTTTCAAGAAAACCCCTCCTCTCCAAACTACGCTTTCTATGGTAAATGTTTTGAAAATTTTGATTTTCTCAAAATGGCTAACGATTTTATTAAAATACCTTATATTAAAAATACTTGAATGCCAAACACAGGTATATCTTTAATTTTCTGGGAATAGCCTCTGAAAGCCTCTTTGTTCTGGATGTATTTTTGCTTAATTTTGCATAACTAGTAAACCGTAAGAAATAGACATAAACTTACTACATTAAAAATGTAGATCTCGTTAAAAAAAAAATTTATATCACGTACATCTTTTTTGGAGTTGACTATTTCCGAGGTATTTCATGTTATTGGTTCCATATTTAAAATACTTAAAACTTTTCTCATACGGGAATTAGTAAATTCCAGGTTATCCAAATAAATGGATTTTAACCATAAGGCGACCGGCTTTTAAAAGATTTGCCTATCGTTTTAGCCTAGTGTACTACCTATTTTCCTTCTACACACCAGAAAGCAAGAAATGAAACAATTTATGTTAATTTTTACCTAGATTAGTATGAAACAGGTAGATAGAAAAATAAGCATTTTAACAATAATTTGTTACTGAGACGTAGAGAAAGGCATTTGTTTGGAGCATACGAGATTTTATACATGTCAACCACGTTGCAAGAAACTTCCAGTAGTAGTTCTGCCTATTGTTGCATCTGCAAGCCACCACAGGTGTCACAAACTCTCTCACAGGTGCGACAATCTGAGCTTCGATAGTGTTAGTTGAATGCAAAGGTATTCACTCATACAGATGTAACGTTGCATTAGCTAATGAGAGGAAGCCAACGGGTGAACGGCAACAATTATTTATGATTTTCGAACAAGCCATTCACACTAGTGCGGCAGTTATGGCCGGAAAGGCGTAGTCACAATACCAAGTAGCTCAACTGTCCCGTATTTAACGTGTGCAGATATCCCTTCGTGCGTTAGAAATGTTGCAGAACTCAACGGGGCTATTTCAAGTTAAAACCATCAGCGACCTGCGTTTTATTCCTCGCAATGAGCGTGTAAGACGTGTAAAGCGAAGGTCGTTCTCTCCAGTACTCCACTAGCAGGTTTTAACTTGAAATAGCCTCGTTGAGTTCTACAGCTCTTAACGCCAAGGGGTATCTGCACACTCAAATACGGGACAGTTGGGCCACTTGGTAATGGGTGTCTCTAAAGAGTCTTCGCAGTGAACTCGGATGGATGTAACTGTGGTTACGTTGGTAGCGGAACTATGGAGGGGGAGCATTATTTTGAGCAGATTTGTTCTCCCTTATCCCACTTTAATAACACTATGAGAACTGTGTGCTGGAAATCAATACTGTGTGGTTGTGCTTGTGAAACGAAGTCAAAATATTAACCATTGAAGAGAGAACATTTTCAGTTTACATAGGTATTCTTTAATGGTGATAAGATTTTAGAGTGTGTAAAACGTAAATTTCTTGAACGTTTTGCACATTCGGTATGTTTTCATCACAGTGCATGACAGATTTAATTATTAAATTCCGTGAAACAGGTTCCATACATGATGTTTCGAAAACCTTTAACAGAGGCTAAACTGGACGAAATTTCAAATGTAATGCTAGGAAGCTCCACTAAGTAAATACAGAAATCAACTGTTTCTGTGCAGACAGCCATAGAGATGTTAGTAAGGAAATTAAATTGCGTCCCTATAAATGTAAAGTAACCCCAAAACAAAATGAACTAAAGGAAGAAATCACAGATTATGTAGACACGACTGCATGGGAAACCCAACACAAAGTTTCCGAAACAAGAGCAAAAGAGCCGAGCTCTGCCTATAGGGATGAGGAAAGCATTTTTAACAGCTTCTGTGATAGTAATAATGATTATTCTCAATTTATGTTCAGCTCATCTGCATTCCCAACAGCAATTAATGGGATCCGTTGCCAACTGAAAAAACATGAGTGAGTTTGTTAGCGTATTCACCTCACTGTGGAGACATATCTGAGACACCCGTTATAAATAAATGGGTTTAGCACGTTCACCGCATACCAGAGAAAAGAATACCCCAACACGCCTTTTGTTACAAACCCAGAGGACGAATATCAATTAGACGATCCCAAAAATGATGGCTTCCGGAATAGCTAAGTGTTTAAACTCTGAAGAAAGAAGATTGGTTTTTTTTTTTTTTTTTTTTAGTCAGTTGAGAATTTTAATGTGGTAGAGTAACCGGCTAGATACTAGGAGATTCGTGGTTCAAATCCTGCCTATGTCTGAATTTTTTCAGTCTGAATACCTATCCAACTCCTGTCCTAAACATGGCTTGTGTGAAAAATCAATTAAATCAATACTATTTGACCACAATAGTCTTCTGTACTATGAATCCTGGAACTTAAAGCACTTATGACATTGTAATTCGCCATTGGGGTTGTCATCTCAAAAAAATTTGAGATCATCTTATGGCCATGGTAGCTCAGTGGAAGAGCAACCGGCTAGAGACCTGGTTCAAATTCCGGTAATGGCATTGAATTTTTCAGTCTGACTCTATCTACCCAAGATTGTTCACTCAGTTAGGCAAGGTATTAAGTGTAGCATGGTCTACCAGTATGTCATGTAGGGTTTTGTGTACCCACAGAGATTAGGAGTGTTTGAAGCTAAAGCACAAATCACAAGAAATATTGTGGGAGGCGTAGGTAGGGCGTGACTCCCTCACTTTATCGCCGTGAAGTGAACGATAAGGGCTTCGCGTGCACCCCGAGGTCCGATCAGCAGGGGTCGTGTAATTAGAGCAGGGTGGATTTATGTACCAAGACACCTACTAGCGGCCAGCCAGGAAATCATTACCTCTACTGTGTATTGTTCCTACACTATTTCACGAGATATTGCCCTTCATATCTCCCGCCTTCTTTTCAGTTACTTGCTGGATATATCTGCCATTGTTTTCTTGCTCCTAGGTTTGAGTCTTGTTATATTTCTTTGTTTTTTCTTCTTTCTGTAACACTCGCCTGCAGTAGGTAGAGAAAAGACAAGGTTAATACAAATGATTAATTTGTTTTCAAAACGCTATATTTTCTGAAGTATTACATGTATAAAAACGGTTGGGTGGTGTGGTGGTAGCGTGTCTGCCTCACATTCAACAGGTCGCGAGTTCGAATCTCGCTTAGGTTGAGTTACCCGGTTTCGAAGTTTTCCCTTATCCTGAGAACTTTAAGCTCCATGGACCTCGAGATCATGTGACTATCATTTCACCAATTTTATTCATCCTCCAATATGACCAATCAGGTTAAACGATGTCAAGCTTAAAAAAAATTGTTGATACATCAAAAGTACGTAAACTCCTCAAGTTGAGATTTTTTGCACCAGTTCGCAGCGCGAGTGAAGTCCTTCACACAATGATGATAAAACAGTAAAATAATGATAGAATGATGCTACAAAACAGGGTCAAGCCCGCCTGGGTGTGTGATGGTAGCGTTTCTGCCGTGCACTTAAAAGGTCACGAGTTCGTATCTCGCTTAGGGTGAGTTATCTGCATAAGTTGCTTTCGGGGTTTTCCCTTATCCTGAGAAGACGAATGTCTAATAACTTTAAGCTCCATGGACCCCAAGATCATTTGAGCAGTATTTCCACCAATTTTATTTATCGTCTAATATGACCAACCAGGTTAAAGGACTTTAAGCTTAAAAAAACAAATAACAATAAAAAAAATCCTTTCAAATGCTTAAACGCGTGCAAACCGAGGTGCAGAGGTTCTGTGCACTGTACATTGGTCCGACTAGACCCGGTTCACTTTTGAAAAAAGAAACGTGGAGGAGAGGAAGTGGATGCGAGCGAGACAAGAGTAAGGAAAGAGAGAGAGAGAGCCATTGCTCAAAATGGAGGAATGGGGGTTTCCACGATGGTCAACTTAGTAAAGTCGATGTTTGCACCTTCCAACGTGAAATGCACCGGCGTACTCTGAGAGGCCCTGCTACAAAATGTATGAAATGAACGCCAGAAAGTGTGTCGTGTTATCCAAAGGCACAAGTAGAATATATGTAGAGCGAGAGGAGAAAACTTGGTGAGTTTGCGGTTGTTTTGATATAGGTTATTGTTTTACGGGCTTTGAGCAATGAACAGAATGAGTGAGGAAAGATACCTACTACCGGCGAGTAACTGTCAAGCAAGAGGACGAGATGTATGTCCTAGGAAGCGTTGTGCTGATATTTTAAGAAGCTGCCTAATCCTTGCAGGCTTGGTGGTGGTGGCGGTGATAATATGATGGTAGTGATGATTATGATATATTAATTGTGGTAGTGATGATAGTGATGATGTAGTGGTGATGCCGGTTGATTGTTTTATATATATATATATATATGTTATTTTTGGTAGTTTAACGCCCACTTTTACTACTTGTGGCACCGAAGACGATGACACAGGTGACACATGAGAACCCGGAGAAAACCCACCCTTGCACCGCCTTTTTTTTTTTTTTTTTTTTAAATACAGCTCCGGAGTCTGATCGGGACTCCGGCGCTGTATACCCTACTTTTTATTTACCTAATTTGTTTACTGTGATTACTGTACGATTACTGAATTTCTGTTTTACCTTTTACACATACATATAACACCCATGCCCAAGGCGGGACTCGAACCCACGATCCCCTGTGCTGCGAAACACCAAAGCGAGACGCTATGGCGAGCGCGGCCATGGGGACCGGCTGCTTTGCCCACCACAAATCTCACATGCGGTCGCTTGGAATCGAACCCGGGACGTCTAGGTGAGAAGCGACTGGTCTAACCACTTGGCCACGGCGCGTCTGTGATGGTTATGTGGTGGTGGTAAAGATGGTGATGATATGATAGTTGTGCTAATGATATGGTGTGCAGGTGGTGGCGGTGTCCGTGTCGGTGGTCATGAGAGGGAGCAGACAAGAGGAACTTTTAGTCCTTAACCATGACGTTAAAGGTGAAAAATAAATGTCAAGTTTTGTGGAACAAAATGATTGTCCTCGAAAAAAATGTCAAAATCGCCCACATTACGAAATGTTAAATAAGCATTCTTAGCCTTGGCACCATTATACCATCGGATGAATAATCCGGTTTTCAATAAAGGATTAACATTATAACTCAGCGATTCGAGAGAACGTTAATGAAGTTGTTTCTACAACATTACCTTGGAAACCTTGTTAATAGCAAACTAGTTGAGATGTTATCGCCCACTAAATGACATGTTAAATCAATTAAGATGGGTGATTGACTTAACGAGCGGATATGGGGAAGCAAAAAGTAAGGCAAAATAGTTATTAAACGCTTGATCGTAGAAGATAACTGATTATACTATATTTATGCTTTCTCTACCACATACCTAAAATGTGGATATTATATTCTACCCAAAAACTCAACATCAGCAATCCACGCAAGAACTTGCTTTTATCCTAACCTAAAGACTTCATGTACACATTTTATATATCCTAGGAAACAACAAAAATTAGTCTATATTTCATTGTAAATTAATTTAACTCCTTTGGCAGCTCTCCAGTCTTTAAATAACGAAAATGTCTTATCATCTAAGTTCTTCGACTTGCCGGCAAACAAACTAAGTACAGTTTTTTTGGCATAATCTAAAAGTTCTTCGGGAAAATTTATTTTCATTCATTTTTCGACTTTTTTGTGCAATTTTAACACCCAGAATTGAAGCTGTTTATCCCGGTGGTGTTGCGCAGCAACGAACAAACAAAGCACGACTAAAATTCAATTCCTGACGACGTAATAATATTAATAAATATAGGAATATTTCAGTCAATATTAGGTTAGGATTAAACTTTGTATATTACACGTGGTTTATTAAACTATTATTTGCTCATAATAAATTAGAACAATCGCGCTTACTCGTTCGTGTACTAAACACAAATAATAGTCTATATAAATAACTAATAATCCCCCTAATGCATAAAAACATGTTAGTAAAAAAATCTGATGTGATTCATTCACATGACTTCTCTAAATCTCTATAACAAATTATTGTTAAAAAGCTTATTCTTCTATCTACTTCAAGATAATCGAGATGAACTTCAGCAAAAATCGTATTTTTACTTGCTTCCTTTTAAGTAGAAGGGAAATAGGTTAAACGACTGTCAAATGTTTTAAAATGTGCTATGGGAATGCAATTATTTTCTTTGCATGGCCAAGAGTTGACAGGTTCCCGTATGAGAAAAGTATTTTAAAACTGAAAACAATAACAAGGTATATCTCGGAAACGGTCAACTCCACAAAAAAAAAGTATATGACATAAATTGTGTGTTTTAACGAGATGTACATTTTTCGTGTAGTAGATACGTTTTTGTCTTACTCTTACGGTTTACTAGTTATGCAAAAGTCACCCAGAAAGAAGAAAACCAAAGCTTTTTAAAGGGTAGTTGGGGTGGGGGATTTTCTTGAAATATTCGTGTCGCATCCTTGAAAGATACCGAACTTAAATACCAAGTTTGGTATTTAATGGACTTTTCGTTTTTGAGCTATGCTGTCCACAGACACACACAGACAACACAGACATGTTTTAAGGGGTCTCAAAACATGTATTTTGGAGAAATCCCGTTATAGAATTTTTGGGTGCAATACAAGTACCTTCTCTATACACTCTGTACATTTGTAGTATGTATAGAAAAAGTAAAAAACCCAAAAAGTCTATGTGTATGTGTGGGACAACATAACCTAAAAAGTTTTTAAAACTGTAACTAATAACAAGGACTGTCTCAGAAATGGTTAACTGTCAAAAATAAATAAATAAAGCGTGATTTAACGAGAGCTAAATTTTTATGTAATAACATTTTGTCTCTTATTTACCTCTTACGGTTTACTAAAGCACATTCAGAACTAACACGAATTTGAGGTTACTTTCAGAAAATTTAAAATATACATACCTTATATTTTCCAAATTTCACAAATCTTCAAATATCCAGAGAGACAGAGGAGAAGTGAGAGTGAAAGAGAAGACCGCTGAGAAATAGAAAAAACAGTGTCTGAAGATTACGAAAAATCGCGAGTGGAATTGTGGGCTCTGATAGTACAGAAATAAAGCATTTCTTATCCATCTTTAAAAATGTATGTGCTGGTGGCGACATAAACTTTAATGATAATAACGTCTATTATCACCAGCAAATCCCAAGAAAGCTTAGATAAGAAAACTATATATTCTACCTTAGAATTGTCTTAATGATACACACTACCACCTTTTCCCACATTCGTTTACACCTAATTTTCATAGCTTATCTTATGGAAATTAACGAGATAAATAGCTTTCTTGTTCTTCGTAACACTGCCTCTGGGTGGTTGATTTCTACATATGCTAGATTCATGCTTCGGCGATAACAGCCATTTGTTTCTTTGCGTTTCTATATCTTACCTCAGCACCGCTCATTTATTATTTTCTCTACATAGTACATGGTACGTAAGTAGAGAAGGTATTGCATTCCACCCAAAATTCGATATCGAGATTTCGCCGAAAGTACACGTTTCAGGGTTTACTGTATAAAAATAATTTGTTTAGAAAAAAGTCTGTGTGTGTATGTCCATAGTTCAATATATTAGTGTGTCCGTGTGTCTGTGAACACGATAACTCAAAAACGAAAAGTCGGTAAAATACCAAACTTGTTATTTAATTTTACTATCTTCCATGGATGCGAAACGAAGATTTTGAAGAACCCCCCCCCCATGCCAAACTACCCTTTACATGCAAAAAATGTCGAACATTTTTATTTCTCAAAAATGGCTCTAACGATTTCGATTAAAATGCCGTATATGAAAATTATTTACCTGGCAAATAAAATGTATTCCTTCACTTTTCTCAGAACATCCTATGAAGAGCTCTTTATTCTGGATGAATTTTGCAACATTTTGTATAACTGCTTAACCATAAAAGACAGAGCACACAAAAATGTAGATCTCGTTAAAACACACAATTTATGTCACATACATATGCTTTTCGTGGAGTTGACCGTTTTTGAGATATTCCTTGTTATTGCTTTCGAAACTTTAAAATACTTCAACTTTTCACATACGGGAACTTGTCAATTCCTGGCAATGCAAAGAAACGGATTTCAACCACATAACAAGTAGCTTTTAAAAGATTTGGCTAATGCTTTAGCCTACCGCATTCCTTTATTTATTTGCTACTTACAAGAAAGCATAAGACCATTTCTGCTAATGTTTATCTCGATTAGCATGAAGTCGATAGAAGAATAAGCTTTTTAACAATAATTTGTTACAGAGATGTAGAGAAAGTCATGTGAATGGAGCACTTAGATTTTCTGTTTTAGTTGCTCTCCGCGTGTAATGGTTTTCATGCTAATTCATGTACCCAAGGTCGCGGATTCAAACCCGGCGGAGGACGGTGGATTTTTTGGGTGTAAAATCCTTAGCATGGCTTCCTTCGGAAGAGAAGTAAAGCCGTTAGTCCAGGGTCGTAGATTTACGGCACGTAAAAGAACCTCAAGCCTGATAGAGAGGCCTCTGAGCAAAATTAAGCTTTCACGCCCACTATAGATGGGACGCTGAAAACCGCAGCAGTTAAAGAGCGTCCATAAATAAAACGGCATTTTTTTTTGTTTTATAGTCCTGTCTTGGCAAACTTTCCTGTGAGAATAGTGATATATGGAAGTAATTCGAAACTTAAAGAGTTGTTACCAAATGTATGTGGGAAGTTTAACTTTGTAGCTGCTTGTTAAAGAGTTATATGCCTGAATAAGGTCAATAGACTGTTTAAACACGGACTGCAGCGTGTTTCTGTGATTGCGTGACCATTAACTCCTTGCCACCATCACGCGTGCAACGTAGACTAAACTCTCTCACCAGGGATTTTCCCGATATGCGTAACATTTTAAAGTATTAGCATAGAGAACATCAAACTTTCCTCTTTGGCGAACTTAATATCGGAACGCATTCTTGTTTCGCTATTAGCATATTATATATATATATATATATATATATATATATATATATATTAAGAATTATATTAACTCTAAGAATTATATTTTTATTTCTAAATCATCCTTTATCTATAGGATTAATTCTATTTTTACAAACAATTTGTATATGTTTAATTAGAGGATGTATATCCTTAAGATTTTGATTCTCCTATGTTCCGATTTACTTCAGCGTTACTTTGTTGCTAAATTCTGGAAGTTTTACATATTGCCTTATTTATTAGCTTAACTTCTTATACTTTGAACATAGTACAAAGGTAGAGAAAGTATTGCATTACACCCAAAAATTAGATAAGATTTCACTGGAAATGCACGCTTTAGGGTTCCCTGAATCCAAAGAAAAAAAATTAATTGTTCCATTTACATCTCTGTAACAAATTGTTGTTAAAAAGCTAATTCTTCGATCTACTTCATGCTAATTGAGATAAACATTAGCAGAAATTGTCTTATTCTTTGCCTTCTTGTAAGCAGAAGGAACTAAGTGAATACACTAGACTAAAGCGATAGTCGAATATTTTAAAAGTTGGTTGCCATGTGGTTGAATCCGTATCTTTGCATTGCCTGGAGTTGACAAATTCACGTTAAGAAACGTTTTATGTATTTTAAAACTGAAACAAATAAAATGGAATATCTTTAAAATGTTCAACTTCACGAAAAATGTGTATACGATATAAATTGTGTGTTTAAATGAGGTCTACATTTTTGTGTGGTAAGTTTTTGTCTGTCTCCTATGGTTTATTAGTTAAGCAAAATTCAGCAAAATTCATTGAGAATAAAGAGATTAAAGATTAACGTTTGATTTGTCATATAAATATCTGTAACATTTTATTTTTATTTTAATCAAAATCTTTATAGTCATTTTGAGAAAATAAAAATTTTCAAAAACTTTCCATCTAAACGGTAGTTGGGGGGGGGGTTGATTCGTGTCGTATCTTTGAAAGATACTAAACATAAATATAAAGTTTGGTATTTAACGGTCTTCTCATTTTTGAGCTATGTTGTTCACAGACACACACACACACACACACACACACACACACACACAAAGGACGTTTTTCTAAAAATGCTTTTGTTGACAGTTGAATACAAAACACATGTTTCCGGTGAAATCTCGACATCGAATTTTTTAGTGGAATACAATATCTTCTCTAGCTACTATGTACATTATATGAAAGTAAAAGTGAAAGTAAAAGCGTGTGTGTGTGTTAAAACCATAATTCAGAAATGAAAAGTCGGTCAAATAACAAACTTGATACTTAATTTAGCATCTTCCAAGATAGGATACAAAGATTTTCAAGAAAATCCCTCCGCTTTTTACATGAAAAATTGTTCGAAAATCTTGATTTTCTGAAAATGGATCTAATGACATTGATTAAAATGCTGTCTATTAAAAATATGTGCATAACAAAATATATAAGTATTTTTTAATTCCTTGGGAATAGTCTCTGAAGCTCTGCTCATTCTGAACGACTTTTGCATAGATGATAAAACACAATAGGATCTTGTACACTTTGAAATATTATTTTTCTTTTGTTTCTCAGGTGCTAATATAAAATGCATATAACTAAGGATTTATGTTTGTGAATAATTGTTATTTAGCCTAAAAGAACCTAACATATAAACTTTTTTTGGTAGTGGTTATAGCTCGCTTTTACTATTTGTGGCACCGCAGGCGATGACACTGGTGAGTTATGGAATGAAGATGGAGCATCTGTGGCATGCGATGGTGGGGTAAACCTGAGAAACCGGAGAAAACCCATCCCTGCGCCGTTTCGTCCACCACAAATCTCGCATGTGGTCGATTAGGATCGAACCCGGGCCATACATGTACCGTAGTTGTTTCTAGGATATCAGGTATTTGAACAACAGCAGAACGAAAATAGATTATAATGGGTGTCGATGGCTAAATGAGTGTTGCACATTAAACTGTGTACTAATTCTTTATTTTAAGAAGTCAATGCCTCTCTTGCAGTAATCATTTAGGTAGGCATGCGGTACATTTTGTTCAACAGCTGTCTTACATAGCATTAATACATTCTATAAGTACGGGATTGAAAATAAGAATAAAGTGATATTTGAAATGTGTAACTATTCTATAATACATTTTTAGTTGTAGGTAAGCACTTAAAGAGACACTGGGAGTGAAGTTTTGACTACAATCAATCAAAAAAGTTGAAAATCGCTTTTTGATAGATCATTGTTGGAGTCTTTGGGCATCCATGAGAATCTACATTTAGCTGTTACTTCCTTGATTTGGGCTTCACAGCCATTTAAAGATCGTACAATACACTTGTTTTCTAGCATATTATTTTATAAAACTGTGTGTTTTTTCAAACTATATTTTCGCTTTCAAAATGTTGCACGTGTCCCAGTTTTTGTTCAAATAAAACTAAAATTTCCCAGAATGTGCAGATATATCTGTATATTATATATTATTTGCAAGGGGCTAAGGTCC
The DNA here is from genome assembly GCA_030762935.1 of Hymenopus coronatus. Classification (NCBI taxonomy): domain Eukaryota; kingdom Metazoa; phylum Arthropoda; class Insecta; order Mantodea; family Hymenopodidae; genus Hymenopus; species Hymenopus coronatus. The sequence goes on along the minus strand of CM060888.1, from coordinate 59,739,428 downwards.
AAAGCCGCAACTTCTAAATGAACCAAATACCATTTGAGGACCCAAAATCAGTCAACAAACAAATTTTCTCGACAACCGGATCTGAATTTACTCCGCCATTTACCTTGTAAGCATCATGAAATTGTAGAATAATTTTGCTGAACAGCCAAGTGACTCGGATTAGGTAAATTAGAAGACAATGCTTAACAGAGCAATACTTTGTTTGCGAATCTGCAATCTTTATAAAAAAATTTAAATCGGTGCAATAAGCCAGCTTATCAGAGTGAAGAATCTGTTATTTCCAACGATGTAGGAATCTAAATTAGAATGAATTTAAACGTATGCTCGCACTGCTCAGTTTGATAATTGTATTGTGGAAAAGTTATATCCCTAACGTCCAGCAGGCTACTATTTTCTATATATTCTCTAAATGTTTATATTGAAATGTGTATTTCATCTTTCTCTCTGTTAAGTCAATCTCTGTATCTATGCAAATCCAGTTTTATTCTGATTGCTCCGACTTTCTTACCTTGTACGTAAAATATAAAACGCATAGTGTACGCAAAACTTTAACAAGTTACATCGCACCATTGTAAGATATTATTTTTATTCATTTTATTAATCAATGAATTTTATATCGTAATATAAAATATTTCTTGAACCTAATATTTATCGCAATGTTTCCAAGTTTTAATCACAAACCTAAATAAATTGCTGCATATGCATTTCTTGATTTTAGTCATTTTAAGAGAAGAAAAAGTAGTTTTGTACACAGGTTATTGAGCTTTTCAACCGTTTTCATGTGAGATATGGAAAATAATTAACTTCAGCTAAACATTAATAGTGTGATTCAGTTACGTACCGAGCTATCAATCGGCTGGCGCCAACCACAGAACCGATAAGAGACAAACAAAGATAAGCAGCGCTCTCGCCCAGCGTAAACGCGCGCAATTGAAAGATGACTTGGAAGTTTCCCTCCACCTCCTCCAAAATGCTTCCAGAACGATCTATAATGTTTTGTAGAGATACAAGTTTGCCAAGACAACGTGTTCGCGTGTTCGAGTTAGTAGTGAGTGAAAGCAAGTTATGAGTGTGTTTAGGGTGCAACAAAAAGTGCTGTTCTCCGAGCGAGTATGTGACGTCTGTTGTGATGTGCAGTGAATGTTGGTTCCGCGAGCTGTTAGGAAGTCTTGTGTTCGATACTCCAGCCATTGAACCACCCGGGGGAAGAGGATACGTTATGTGACAGAGGAAACTGATCTAGTTCACATTAGGGAGGTGACATTGTGGGCTAAATGTCATCCCAGTGAAAAGTTGAACTAAGATCTGTTCCACAAAACTTTGACCCGCATCTCTCAACGGCACTAAATAGTTGGCTGCAAGTTGAAAAGACGTTGGATATTTAACATAGATATTTATGTTAATATATTCAAATAGCGTTGCAAAATGTACTCCTGATAACCGCATGAATCAAATATATAATATAATAAGAGTAATGTATCTAAAATAAGCTTAAATTTGTATCAATAAATACATTTAGCAGAATCCTTCGTTTTAAACCTGTCTTTCGGATGACGAAAGCGTTATATCGCTTTTGCCTGACCTTGCCCAGATAGGGTTTGTGTATCGCCATCAAAGGTATACTAAGCGAATCAGGGGAAAGGAGAATGGAGTTGAGCGCGGAATTTTACATATCAGCGGGGCAACTTATAAGAAACGAGAATTGGATCACATTAACGAAGCGACAGTGAGAGCTTAGTGAAATGACAGTTAAAAACTGCACAAAGGCACAATATCCTTTAACTAATACACACTAATTTTAAATATAAGTATAATTCATAAAGCTTTTCTGAAATTTTCAAGCTGATAAGTTACATAAATTGGGGTCTAATGCAGCTTTTAAAACATTTGACTATCGCTTCAGCCTAATGTATTCCGTTATTTTCCTTGTAATTATAAAGCATTAAGAATAAGATCATTTCTGCTGATGTTTATTTTGATTAGCATAGTATCTTCACATAGGAACTACGATCGATTTGTGAAGAGTGAATTGAGTAAAAAACAGACCAAGTCCTATACTCCCAAATCAACATTTTTATTTTATGGATTGAACTACCGAACTTACAGAGATTGTTTTACATAAACCCTTCAATTGTAAACATTGTATACCTAATTGCATTCTTCGATTTTTTTTCCAATAATGTTTATTTTTACTTTCTCTATACGTACTATGTACATTGTGTATAGAGAAGGTATTGTAATGCACCCCAAAATTCGATACCGAGATTTCACCGGAAATACATGTTTTGAGACCTCCTGAATCCAAAAAAAAACATTTTTAGAAAAAATTCCGTGTGTGTGTCTGTCTGTCTGTCTGTGAGTGTGTCTGTGTGTGTGTGTGTGGGGGGGGGGCAGCATAGCTCAAAAACGAGTAGTCCGAAAATTTTCAAGAAAATCCCCCACCCCCAACTACACTTTACATGGAACTTTTTTTTGAAAATTTTGATTTTCTTGAAAATGGCTCTAACGATTTTGATTAAAATCTTATATTAAAGATATTTACCTGACAAATAAAATGTATATCTTGAATTTTCTGGGAATAGCCTCTGAACCTACTTTATTCTGAATGAATTTTACGGAATTTTGCATAACTATTAAACCATAAGAGATGGACAAAAACTCATCACACAAAAAATGTAGAGCACATTAAAACACACAGTGTATGTCATGTACATGCTTTTCGTTGAGTTGATAGTTTTTAGATTTCCTTTGATTTTTGGTTTCAGCTTTGAAAAACTTATACTTTTCTCATACAGGAATTTGTCAACTCCTATCCATACAAACAAAGGAACTTCAGTCACATAGCAACCAGCTTTTGACTATCACTTTAACCTATGGTACTCCTTTATTTCGCTTCAACTTATAAGGAAGCAAGTAACAAGACTATTTCTGCTAATTTTTTCTCGGTTAGTATAAAGTAAATAGTTGCATAAGCTTTTTAACAATAATTTGTTGCAGAGATTTAGAGAAAATCATGTGAGTGGAACACATCAGATTTTTTTCTAGTTGTAATGTAAAGAACCCAATGTACATTTATAAGTATAAATCGCCTGATATCTTTTTGTATTATATAAGTATATTCGTAGATTCAGTTACGCATTTATATGTGAAGCTAAAGGTCGCCTAGCGCAACCAGCCGTGCTAGTAAGAGATAAAAGATAAGCAGCGCTCGCTCACAACGTAAACAATGCACTATACCCACAAAGTTGGGTGAGTGGCAGAATTTGAGCAATGAAAAAGCAGATGTCATGGCAGAAAAAGTTCTGCACGATCATTCAGTGGTCCTGAATAGTTTTTGCATCCCTATAAGTTCTGTTCGGAAAACCATTGACGAGTGAATGAAATATTACCACCAACAAAATTGGAAGCAAACAAAAGAATTGATGAGTGAATTAAATATTACCACCAACAAAAATGGGTACAAACAGAAGGATTAATGAGTGAATTGGATATTACCACCAACAAAAGTGGGTGCAAACAGAAGGATTAATGAGTGAATTGGATATTACCACCAACAAAAATGGGTACAAACAGAAGGATTAATGAGTGAATTGGATATTACCACCAACAAAAGTGGGTGCAAACAGAAGGATGCAAGCACAGTAAGGGAATGATGAGTAGACTTCCTTATTAACTGAAGTTGTTCTTAAACGCAACAGATCCCAAATACACCTGATAACGGGAAATTGTAGATTAAGGATACATCTATATATATATATATATATATATATATATATATATATATATATATATATATATTAGGAATCTGCAAAGAAGAATCATTGTGTAGGCTATACAATGCAGAGGAAGAAACAGGCTATCATATAATCTTCATATGCGAAGCTCTGGGTAGGAAAAATATAAATTGCTGGGCTTAATAAACCCAAAAGATATACTTCCTAAATAAAATGTCAATAACCTACTGCATCCCATTAACCAATATAGGTATGAGACCCAAGAAGTTCAAGTGAGACTAAACCCTTCTGAGTTTTATTTGTTACTGTCCGTGATAGAACAGAATCTCGATATCCCTGATGCACTGTGTACGTCAGGTGATATATTTACTTGTTTGCGGAGAAGTGATTATTATCTGCAGCTGGGCAAAGAAAATATGCAATGCATAAATAAAACAAAAAATATACACAACCAGGAAGAGGTCTCAGTGCATGTTTAATTATTTCATTGCGTGGCATGAAGTTGCGTAGACTGGTAACTACAGAAAATCCAATGAAATCATCCAGTTGGACTTAATATAATGTGCAGTGTTTTATTATCTTGTTTATTAACAGGAAATACTGCAATTGGGTTTCGTTTTCTCCTAGCATTTTCATGAGGTAGAGTACCTCTTTCAATCCCTTGTAGCACTGAGGTAGTATATTATAATTTCAAGTTGAATATAGTTTATGTTTGATATACAATAGAGCTGTAATTCTGGTAAAAAAATCTGATGTGTTCCACTCACATCTCTTTCTCTACATCTCTGCAACAAAGTATTGTTAAAAACCTTATGCTTCTATTTACTTCATGCTAATTAAGAAAAAAAATAGTAGAAATAATCTTATTACTCTCTTCCTTGAAAGAAGAAGGAAAATAGGGAATACAACTATAGTCAAATCTTTTAATGGTTGCCATGTGGATAAAATCCGTTTTTATGTAGGGCCGAGAGTTTACAACTTTCACTGTGAAAAAAAGTTTAAGTATTTTAAATCTGAAACAAATAACTTTAAATGTCTCAGAAATGGTCATTTCAACGAAAAAAACGTATGACATAAATTGTGTGTTTTATCGTGACCTACAATGTTTGTATAATCAGCTTTGTGTATTTCTTAGGTTTACTAGTTATGCAAAATTCCGTAAAATTCGTCCAGATTAAGGTAGTCCTCGGAAGCTTCTCACAGAAAATTCAAAATATACATTTTATTTGCCATGTAAATATCTTTAATATACGATATTTTAATCAAAATCGTTAGAGACATTCATGAGAAAATCAAAATGTTCGAATTTTTTACCATATAAAGGGTATTTGGAGTGGGAGGATTTTTTTGAAAATCTTCGTGTAGCATCCTTGGAATATACCAAATTTAAATACCAAGTTTGGTACTTAACAGTCTTTTCTTTTTTGAGCTATGCTGTCTACAGACACACACACGGATCTTTTTCTGAAAATCTCCAAATATGGAATATTTTTCGAAAATTTTGATTTTCTCAAAAAATGGCTCTAACGATAGGTATTTGTTAAAATACCATATGCTTGCGTATTTTTATGAGAAACGAAACGTATATCTTGAATTTTCTGGGAATAGTCTCTGAAGACTATATATACTTTTATATAACCGGTAAATTGTATGAGACAGATACACAAAAAAATACAGATCTCGTTAAAACACAGAATTATGTCATAAACATACGTTTTAATTTAATCGTTCCCGAGAAATTCCTTATTATTGATTTCAGTTTTAAACTATTTCAAACTTTTCTAAAACGAGAAGTCATCCTTCGTTTCATCTCTCTTTTGTTTAAATCTAGGCCATGGAAAGAGGAAATTTTCAATTGTTTCACATAACGAACAGCTTTTAAAAGATTTGACTATCGCTTTAGCTGAGTGTATGCCCTTATTTCCCTCCTACTTATAAGAAAGCGAGTACAAAGACAATTCTGCTAATATTTATCTGGATTAGCATATTGTAGATAAAAGAACTCTCTTTTGTAAGAATATTTTGCTTGCAGAATAGGGAGAGAAAGTCATATGAACGGACCACATTTTTTCATCCTGGCCAACAGTGAGAATGAAACTTCAATTGCATCACGTGCGATAGCTTTTAAAAGATTTGACTATCGCTTTAGCCTAGTGGATTCCCTTATTTCCCTTCTACTTACAAGGAGGCAAGTAATAATATCATTTCTGCTAATGTTTATCTCGATTAAATTGCAGTAAAGGGAAGAATACGCTTGTATAAAAACAGTTTGTTTGCAGAATAGGTGGAGAAGTCATGTGAATGGAACACATCCAATTTTTATAAATTCCGCCAGTTTTATACATTAAATTTTTATGCTCAGGAAGAGTAGTAATGGTCGATGAAAAACAGAGACCCCTCCGTGGTCGAGTGGACAGCGACTGACTTCTCACCTGGAGGTCCTGGGTTCGATTACCGTCTGGGGCTGGAAGTTTTTCTTTAATCAGTGAATGTGCGTATGTTTGAAGAAGAAAAAATCAATATAAACCGAACGTTTTTGATAAAAAGGCTTTCTGTCTCAGAAAACGTCATATAATGACTAATATACGCGGTTTGTTGTTAAATGCAGAGGCGCATTTCCAGGCAGCCCATCTTCAGACGCTCTGAAGGCGATGAAGTTCATAATTGGATTAAAAAGATCTTGGAATAGTTTCCAGTGACACTATAAGAAAGTGTATAGTTATTGTGTTTATATATAATATATAATAAATATTCTGCTTTAGATAATAAATTAAGAGAGAGTTGTTATTTAATGTGTTTAGTATTTCATCAACTACTATTAAACATATTGTAATATGAATTTTTATAATAAGTTTTTGTTTTTTCCGCAGTAATTTACTTTTGTTTTCCTCAGGGACTTACGTTTGCAGCAAGTACAAGAATATTAAGAAATACTTTGCAATTTTATTTTATACCAAATCTTAATATTCCCCATCATTATGATATTAATTTGAACTCTTTAATTGCTGTGTTTATTTTCAATAAATCATTAATTACCACCTTCAGCCATTAATTTCCGTTTTATTACATATTTAGTTGTATGTGTTTCTTTTATTTATTAGTTAAGCTCCTTGGATAAATGATTTATAATTTAAACAAAAATAAACCTAACTTAAGTAGGTATATTTCAAACAAACAGTCTGATATTTCTATGATTATTTTTCAGAAATCTCCTATGAAACGTTAATATCTACTTGCCCAGGAAACATGAGGATCTTTCTGGAATACCAATGGTTACTTTTTCTATATTTATGCGTTATTAAAGTTGACTCAGTAGACTGCTTACGGCAGCTTGATAGATTCTCTTCTGTCTGTCACGGTGCTCGTGATGAAAACAAATAAACCAGGATCGTGACGGAAAAACAGATCTCGATTGTTAAAAACGCCACCGCCATCTTGTAGCGAGGCGACAGGATATCCAACAAAGAAGAATGCAACCATCGTTAGCATCGGATAAAGCTTTTTCTTTCTTTTGTTGCAACAAGTAAATACATTCCCAAACACTTGCAAGACAACCGCTTGTTGTGCCCCGGACATTTTGTTTTTTCGCTTTTCATTGGCTGTCAGATGTCTCGTGTGTCTTCCTTGACATCTCGTAATTAGATTTAGATGGAAAACTGCAAATAACTGCATAGCTTCGTGTGCCTAATGATTACTTTGGATATCGGGCACGCCTAACTCAAGAGCTGTTCCTGGAAAATTTCGTAGCACAAATAGTTGAACTGCTGCATCAGAAATATGTTCTGAAACAATATACCTACTAGGGGCCTCCAATAAGTCCTTAGAAAATCCAAGAAATCACACTCGTAGAATCGAAAAAATGTTTGCATTTTGTAACTATCATCTCTTAGTAGATGGCAGTTAAAGTTTCAGCTATATTCTTCGTTAGGTTTCGATGTCATGGGCGATTGAATCAACAATCGTGTGTTTCTTTAGAAAAATGGGGGGGGGGAAAGTTTCGTGCGGTGATCAAACACTTCTATTTAAAATGCTTAACAGCGAAAGAGATAAAAACCGAGCTGGATGAAGTTTATGGCATATCTGTTCCTACGTTTGCAACAATTTACAATTGGATAAATGAATTAATACGTGGACGTACATCCACAAATGATGAAGATCGCTCCAAACATCCAGTAGAAGTGACTTTCTCTGAAATAATTGACAAAATCCAGGATATGGTTTTGAGTGATCAACGAATCGAAGTTAGTGAAATAGTAGAGGCAACAGGCATATCATAAGGTATAGTGTTCTCAATTTTACACAAAAAATTAGGTCTAATATATGTCTCGGCAAGATGGATGCCACGTTTCTCTTAATGAGAATAAATGCAATTGTGTGATCGATTCGGAAGTTGGTTTGGTACTTTTCCGCCGCAATCCTGACAAGTTTTTGCGTCGATACATAACTATGGATGAAACATGGATACACTACTACACTCAAGAGACAAAAGTACAGTCGAAGCAGAGGGCTTTCAAAGACTTCGAAGTAGGCAAAATTGGTGAAATCTGCAGACAAAATTATGGCCACAGTTTTTTGGGATACACGCGGAATCGTCTACATTGATTACTTGCAGAATGTAATGATAAATGGAAAGTATTATACATCATTATTGCACCGGTTGAACGGAGAAACCAAGAAAAAAAAGCCTTCAACTGGCAGAGGAAAAGATTGTCTTCCATCAAGACAATGCAAGGATGCACAGTTTGAATGGCAAAATTTGGAGAATTAAGGTTCGAATTACTACAAAATCCACCGTATTCACCAGATTTGGCCCCCAGATTTTTTTTTTTTTAATGTTAAAACTTGGCTCGGCGGACAGCGATTCACGTGTAATGAAGAGATCATCTCCCAAACAGATGCCTATTTTGAGGACCTTCCGAAATCCTACTTTTTGGAAGGCTTAAAACCGTTGGAGAAACGCTGGGAAAAAGTGTATTAGCTAAAAGGAGATTATGCTGAAAAATAAAACCAAAAATAATTTTTCTATCTTTTTCTAAGGACTTGTTGAACGGCCCTCTTATGTATACAGTAGTTGAGAGACATCGGAAGTGAAATATTCACTACAGTCGGTCTTGGAACCGAAAATAGTTTTTTATAGCAAATGGTTGTTGAGATGTTTGTGCATCCATAGAGAAGCAAGCAACATTTGCATGTCCCCCTTGCTGTGACTTTGCTGAAAACGTGAACGTTTGATGGGAACACGTGTGTTTCCACGATTTTCATTGGTGCCATTCTGGTGCAACATGCTACCCGAGCAAGAAAAGGCAAAACATATTGGCCATTCCACCCCTTCACCACTCAATCCCACACGATGCTCCCGCAGAACAGTTTGACTTAATGTTAGTTTAGTCAACCATGTGTGCGAATTACCTTGACATTTGCAGCGGTAACGGGGTTACGGTTCGTTTCCCGGGTGTAGGTTTCGGCTATTTGGAATGGTGTGGAGATGTGGGTGCCCTAGGTCAGGATTTTGCCGCATGGACATTCTTTTCAGGTGTGGTAAGACACAAGTGATTTATTCATTTAGTTCGGCCTTTTCCGCCGTCGAACACACATGCATTCCTGATTTTCTACTGTAAAACTACGCTTTACCCGACCGCGACTATTATTACTTATTACTTTTGGTGCAGTGATTTCGTCCATACTCTGGTCTGTATTAAAATAAGTATTCCCCCCACAACTAAAGGTAGCCTGTTCGGCTCCACAACGGACCGCAAATATCACATCTTTGCTCTGGGGATGTTCTACTCCAAGTGCCCTAAAAGTGTCGCCTGACCAGCGAGAGAATTGTGTTCTCTTTTCTGTTATGTTCCCCTCGGGCAGTGTAATCTCATCCCTTCGGTTCAATACCCTACCCTCTTAACGGTACTGTCCTACCAGCTCGTGGCAACTCGGCTACTTATACATGTTAGAAATCTTTCTTCCCTGCCCATTTTCAATGGCTAAATTTGTCCCTTCTTGGTATAATGTATATTATTAACTATAATTTATATTTCCCTTTTAAATAACTCTTAGCACCGTGACAAAACATGTAGTGTCTCACATTAGAACTTCATTATGTAGCGAAGAAAAACAAGTGGTGAGAGAGTGGATTATTGTCCAAAGAGAAAATTTAGGGATCACCAGTTCGCAAATCAGAACTTCACTTATAGTAAGTTATGTTTCATGTCCATCCCCTTTCCTTCGGTAACGTGTCCTGTTCAATAAGCTTTTAAGAGCATAGTAAACAGGTGAAAGACATGGGCGGAGTCAGCGAAAAGACACCCATACGATAAGTATTTTCAGGCGCATTTTTGCTTTCTCTATACGTACTCCACCCAAAAATTGGATACCGAGATTTCACCGGAAATATATGTTTTAGGGTACCCTGTATCCAAAAAAAGCATTTCAGAAAAATGTCCGTGTGTGTGCGTGTGCGTGTGCCCGTGTGTCTGTAAACACGATAACTCAAAAACGAAAAGTCGGTAAGATACCAAACTTGGTATTTAAGTTTAGATCTTCCAGGGATGCGGCACGAAGATTTTGAGTAAAATCCCCCCACCCCCAACTACCCTTTACATGGAACTTTTTTCGAAAATTTTGATTTTCTCAAAAATGGCTCTAACGATTTTGATTTAAAATACCATATATCAAAGATATTTACCTGACATTTTATTTGTCAGGTAAATATCTTGAATTTTCTGAAAATAGCCTCGGAAGACCTCTTTATTCTGGATGGATTTTACGGAATTTTGCATAACTACTAAACCGTAAGAGATGGAGAAAAATTTACCACACAAAAACAGTAGAGACGTTGAAACACACAATTTATGTTATACACATTTGTTTCGTGGAGTTGATTGTTTTTTTTTTTAGATATTCTTTGTTTTTGGTTTCAGCCTGTACCCTGTATATAAAAAAAAGCATTTGTAGAAAAAGGTCCGTGTGACTGTGAACACGATTAACTTAAAAACGAAAAGTCGGTAAAATACCAAACTTGGTATTTAAGTTAATCATCTTCCAGGGATGTGACAGGAAGATTTTGAGAACCGCCCCTCTCCAAACTACCCTTATATGGAAAAAAAATAAAAAAAGTTTGATTTTCACAAAAATGTCTAACGACTTTTATTAAAAGACCATATCTTTAATATTTCATGTGTATCGTGTATTTCATGTATATATAATATTTTCGGAATAGCCTCTAAAGACCGGTACTAACTGGTAAACCGTAAGAGAAAAAGGTAAACTTTACTGCACAAAAAATGTAATTCTCGTTAAAACACACAATTTATGCCATATGCGTTTTTTCGTGGGGTTGACCATTTTTGAGATATCCCTTGTTATTTGTTTCAGATTTAAAACACAGAAATTTGTAAACTCCTGGCCATGCATAGAAACAGATTTCAATCACTTGGCAACCAGATTTTAAAAGATTTGACTATCACTTTACCTAGTGTAAGGAACTTTTTAACAATAATTGGTTACAGCGATGTAGAGAAAGTCATGTGAATGGAACGCATAAGATTTGTTTCGTAAGTCTCGGTTTTAACTGAAATGGACGTTGGCTAAATAGTCTTAGTCAATTAAATACCAATGTTTCCATGTCTGCTCAGTTAGGTGCTGGCCTTTTCCGGCGCCAAGTTCGGTTTATTTCTCCCCAAAGAAATGCACTGTTAGCCGCGAGATTTATGGATGTCACTGCGGCCTAAATGAACCGCAGAAATGTATTAGACTTCTCTTTGCGGCGGCGGAAGGTCGAGTTTACCCCAGAAAGTTCCCTTTTCGGACCACACAGCCACACGACGGGCAACAAAGTATAGAATGTCACACTCTGATGCGTTCACCCTTGGCAACTGACTGTCAGTTGTCTCGGTCGCCGTCTTTTGTTTAGTCCTGCCTTCTTTCAATGTGTTGGTGTCTCTTTTGTTTATGAACACTGTTTTGTTAGTCAGTAACCATTATCTTTCCAAGTAATACAACACTTATTACAAAATCTCATGACTTGATTCATATGAATTTTTCTACTCATTCAAGCTTATAATTCATTAACTTTTTGTTGATACAGACAAATTTGATTGCACATGTATATATTATTTAGTTGAGTTGCTGATCTGAGAAACTCATTAGTTGGCAAACAAAATTTTAGAGACCAAAAAACTATACCTACCTTTAAACATATTGATCTCAATCAAATGGTATTTACTATTCAAATTATTAAAAGGCAGGGATGCCCTTTGCTTATAAATTAACAGGACTTAAAATCAACGGAACTTTATGTCCGGAAATTTTACCAACATAAAACACAATTTCATCAAATTGGAAAAGAATATGCCTATTAAAACAAATAGTGTTCCACTTTAAAACTGCAGAATGTTATTTCCCAAGTAGTTTTCTACTTTTTCGTAGTATTTGTACGAACATCACACACACGCACACTCAGCTACACATACAATTTTTTTCTAAAATAAATAAACTAAGCAACTGTTATTAACACATTTTTTTCCTAAAATGAATTATTGAGCTGTTCTAGAATATATTAATTTAGGTTAGTACACTCATAAACTCGGGGAGCAAATAAAGTATCAAATGGAAGCACATGAGATCGATATTTCAAAGCCTCCTGAACTCGCAAATTACAACATTGTATGTAACTAGTCATGTTGATTGTGGCTTTTCAAAATTCAGAAATATGGCAGATTTTGATATAGTGGTAGAATGTAATATCTACTAGCTGAATGCAGAAGTAATTAGAACATTATCGGCAATGATTTGTGTGCTCGGCTCCCTAGTCTTTTTTTTTTTTTTTGGTCATATCGGGAGCTTTCACTTGTGAAACAACTCGTATTACTGTACATAGGCTTAGAACATTAGGTTAACCATTTTATATCATAAACATAGGCACATTCACTCTCACGTTCATACTCCCAGACTCTGTGGGGGGGATACGCTCCTAGCCTTCATTCAGTAGGTTTCGCGTAATTTCAAAACCAGAGCAAATCAACAATATTCAGTCATGAAGTACCCTATACATCCTGATATCTAGTGACTTTAATCCTAAGGTTTCATTCCGCCGAAGTTTACGCATATGCAGCTGTGTTTTGTTTAATAATTCAGCTAGTTCGCGGGGAAATTAGATAATCTACTCACCACAATAGCTTTGGTTGACAACACTGCGGAAAGGGAGGCGGACTAGCACTCTATTCCTCCCCCCCCCCCCAGCGTTTGCTTCCCCGTTCAACTACAAAGAAAGTATTAATGCAACGAATAATAGGTAATAGACAAATATCTGAATGATCAACTGTGCCTTGCAAACTCCAGCCTTAAAAATAATTGGCAATGTATAAGCGAATGGATGAATTCACATCAACTTGAATTTCATAATCTATAGACCTCTGGACAAAGGCTTTTGGTTGAAGAGCTACAATAAATAATGTGTTTTGGTGACTTGACTTTTCCTCCGGGTATGCATATTGTTACAGAATGAATACATAAAATTCTTGGATATATTTTCAACTTTTGGGGACATTAATTTATTTTTTTTTGCTAAAAAAAGAAAAAGAAAAGATGCGCGATAGTAGTTCATCAGTGACCTCTTGTAGTGAAGCTTGATGTATCAGATCATTTCTTGAATGTTAACCCCTTTACGAAGTTCAGATAAAGTGCTATGTTTTGCTAGTATTTATAGCAACATAGTTTTTGTCTTTAAATTTATCATACATTATGGTACTTTCGTGTATCCTCAAGCAAGAACAGGAGCCGGTAGTGGGTAGCTTTTTACTTTCTCTACACGTACTATGTACATAGTGAATAGAGAAGGTATTGCTTTCCACCTAAAAATTCTATACTGAGATTTCACCGGAAATAAAAGTTTTAGGTACCCTTGTACCCAAAAAAAAAATTTTCAGAAAAAGGGCCGTGTGTGTGTGTGAGCATCGGTGTGTCCGAGTGTCAGTGTGTCCGTGTGCCTATGAACACGATAACTCAAAAACGAAAAGTCGATAAAATACCAAATTTGGTATTTAAGCTTAGTATCTTCCAGGGATGCAACACAAAGATTTTGAGAAAAATTCCCCTACCCAAAACTACCCTTTACATGGAAAAATTTTGAAAATTTTGATTTTCTCAAAAATGGCTCTAACAATTTTTATTAAAATTTCTTACATTTAATATATTTACATGGCAAATAAAATTATATCTTGAATTTTCTGAGAATATCCTCTGAAAATCTCTTTTTTCTGGGCGATTTTATTGAATTTTGCATAGCTGGTAAATCGTAAGAGATAGACAAAAGCTTACTAAACAAAAAAAAACACACAATTTATGTCATGTAAATTTTTTTTTCGTGGAGTTGGCCGTTTTCGAGATATCCCTTGTTGTTGGTTTTAAAATACTTAAACTTTTCTCATGCGGGAACTTGTCAACGCTTGGTCACGCAAAGAAACAGATTTAAACGCCATAGCAACCGCATTTTAAAGCACGTGATTCTCGGTTTAGCCTAGTGTATTTCCTTATTTCTGTTCTAGTTATAAAGAACTAAATAATACGACCGTTTCTGCTGTTTTAGCATGAAATAGAATGTAAAGAAAGTCATGTAAATGGAGCACATATTTTTTTTTTTTTATTGTTTCATTTATATAGCTCCCTTTAACATCTAAATTCATATCGGGGTTTTTGCATTATAAAGAACTCGTTGTCTTTAAGCTTTTTTACTTGGGATTAGAACGTTTTATTTTCCTCAAACACACACACACACACACACACACACACAGTCACTCTCATATTCATACTTCCAGACCCTGTGGGGGATAGGGAATAATTCTGGTTGAAGAAAAATGCCCTGCCCCAGCCGGGAATCGAACCGGGGACCTCTGGGTGAGAAGTCGGCTCTTTGCCCACTCGCCAGAGCAATTGTGTGTTTCTCTATCAGATTATCAACGTATGTGAATGCTGTTATATTTTCTAGATTTCCGCACCAACTTAAGTTCACAGAATGAAGTTGGTTCAAAGATATTTTTATTTTGCTTGGACTAACGTTCCCTAAACTCTCGTGGGAAAGGCAGGACTTCTTACACTGGTTGGGGCAATGTGGCTTGAAGTAGAGTCATTCTCCTAGTAGCATGCTAGCCTCTGGTTTCCAAGGTCACGAGTTCAAACCCTGCGGAGGGCAATAATTTTTCTTCTGGCTTCCTTCGGAAGGGAAGTAAAGCCGATAGTCTCGTGTTGTAGAGCCTCAAGCCTATTATAGAACGGGTTGCTGAGAACCACAGCAGTTAAAAAGCGTCCTCAAATAAATAAAACTATTTCATTTTGAAATAGAGAATATCTATGTTTGTTCCACTTCAGTGCCCTGCTACACAGCAGTCGAACAATTGCACTTTAGCGATATTTTAATCACTCCAAAGTCCACGAATGCGTGACCTTGGATAGGGAAATGATGTCGAATTGAATGAAAAGTTGCGTTGCTTACTAAAGAAAATCTGATGTGTTCCATTCACATCACCTATTCTATTTAAAGCTAATCGAGAAAAAATAGCAGAAAGAGTTGCTTCCTTGAAAGCAGAAGGGAGTTCCATACGCTAAAGTGACAGTCAAATATTTTAAAAGCTGGTTGTTATACGATGAACTTCTCTTGTTTGTATGGACAGGAGTTCACAAACTTCCGTATGAGAAAACTAAGTATTATAAAGCTGAAGTCAATAACAGGGACTATCTAAAAGAAAACGGTAAACTCTACGAAAAAGATTTACATAAATTGTGTGTTTTAACGAGCTCTACAGTTTTGTCAAGTAAGAATATGTCTATCTGCTACGGTTTGCCAGTTATGCAAAATTCCGCAAAATTCATCCACTATAAAGATGTCTTCAGAGGCTATTCCCAGAAAAATGAACATATACATTTTATTTGTCATGTAGATATATTTAATATACAATTTTTAATCAAAATCGTTTCAGCTATTTTTGAGAAAATCAAAATTTTCGAAAATTTTTCCATGTAAAGGGTAGCTGGGGTGGGGTGATATTCTTGAAAATTTTCGTGACGCATCTCTGGAAGATACTGAACTTAAATACCAAGTTTGGTGGTTCACGGACTACTCGTCTTTGAGTTATGCTGCCCACACACACAAGTGGTTCTCAAAATATTGGTATTTACTTTTGGGTGCAATACAATACCTTCTCTATACACTATGTATACATAATTCATGTAGAGAAAGTAAAAAGCGTATTCTAAATCATAGCGTGGTTCTGGTTTTGACGTCTACGGCAACCCTGAACAAACGTTATTCATTTATTAATTCTCTGGGTATTATTCAATCCCTTCGTGATAAAGGAGTGTCTGATGAATTGTCTTTTTAAATTAGTAATAGACACTCCCAATTTCCGAAATAGAACATCAATGACTTACAACAACTACATGAGTAATGACATTTCTGAGCCAATCGATGCGTTTATCTTTCAGGAAGCAATCACAATAGCAAAATAATTTTACGCAAATCCTGACTTATGACATTGATCAAATCAGCGATTCGCTAAATCTACTGTGTTAAATCGACAGTCCTAATACTCGCTCTCCTACGAATGTATAATCTACTATAAAAAGATATTGTATTCCATTCAAAATTGGTTGCCATGTGGTTGAGATCCGTTTCTACGCAGGGCCAGGAGTTTACAACTTTCCGAGTAAGAAAAATGTATGTATTTTAAATCAGAAACAAATAAGATATATTTCAGAAGTGGTCATTTCACGAAAAAATAAAACACATATGACATAAATTGTGTGTCTTAACGCGATCTACATTTTGTGTGTAGTAGGTTTCTCTCTATCTATTATGGTTTATCAGTTACGCAAAATATAGCAAACTGCATTCAGAATAAAGAGGACTTTAGAGGTTATTCCCAACAAATTCTAGATATATATTTGCGATTTAAATATCTTTAATGTACGGTATTTTAATAAAAATCCTCAGAGCCATTTTTGAGAAAATCAAATTTTTTTTTTTTTTTTAATTCTCCATTTAAAGGGTAGTTTGAAGTGGAGGGATTTTTCTCAAAATCTTCGTGCCGCATCCCTGGAAGGTATTTGGTATTTTACCGACTTTTCATTTTTGATTTATCGCGTTCACAGACACACGGACACACATACGCACCTTTTTCCATTTTTTTTTTTATTGGGTTGCAGGGGACCTGAAAATTCAGTATCGAATTTTTGGGTGTAATATAATACCTTCTCTATATACTACGTGCATAGTACATACAGAGAAATTAAAAAAATTAGATAAAGGTAAGAGAGCAGCATAACTCAAAAACGAAAGTCCGTAAACACTAAACTTGGCATTTAACTTTAGTATCTTCCAAGGCGCGACACGAAGATTTTCAGAAAAATCCTCCCATTTCAAATTACCCATTATAAGAAAAGCTTTCGAAATGTTCTTTTCTTTTTCTTTTTTTTTTTTTTTTTTTTTAAAGATGGCTTTAACGACTTTGATTAAAATGTGGAATATTAAAGATATTTACATGTCAAATAAAAAAGTAAATCCTGTATTTCTTGGGTATAGCCCCTGAAGTGCTTCTTATTCTGAGTGACTTTTACATAATTGGTGAACTACAAGAGAAAAAAACCGAGGTATTACACAAAAATATAAAACACAATTTATGTCATACAAAGTTTTTTGTATAGCTAACCATTTCAGAGATATTACCACTTCTTATTGGTTTCAATTTTAATTGTTTAAACGTTTCTCAACCGGGAAGTGATCTTTCGTTTCAAATCTCTTTTGTTTTAATCTTGCCATACAAAAATAACCGAATTTCAATTGTTTCACATAGTGACCAGCTTTTAAAAGACTTGACTATCTCGCTATCATAGTGTATTCCCTTAGTTCCACTCTACTTATAGGGCATGTAATATGAAAATTTCTTCAAACGATTATTTCGATTAGTAAGATTTTCAAGAATAGCTTTTGTAGAACAGGTAGAGAAAGGCATGTGGAACTGAATTGCTGAGCTGTTAAAATGTGTTTTCCTTTACATGCACAATAGTAGAAAATAGTACTAAACGAATAAGTAAGTCAATAAATACCCAGGGGATCACTTTAAATTATTTTATTAAACGCGCAAAGTAGCCTCCATTAGCAAAAACAGCTGGAAATTCTTTTAGAAAGGTTTTCTGAGTTATCAACGTGCATGGGCTAATAGCGCCACAAACTTCACGAATTATTCGAAATGTCATATTTCCTTGGTTGTAGTTACTGATCTCGTAAATATGACTTTCTGTTGTTCGTATCCTCACAAGTAATTGATCAGGGTGTTTTGTCAGGTGAACAAGGAGGCCATGTGATAGGTCCAACACGTCCTTCTATCACCAAATTTCTCATTAGCAGTGCGTGTGGTGTATCGTCCTGTAATACCACATTTCTATTCTCATATTGAAGCACACGCTTTCCAGGAAGGAGGCTCATGGTTGAGAAAATGACAATAATTATGATTCACATAGTAATTCGTGGGCGCTTGTGGTAAGGGGCATAAGTTAAAAATTGCATTTATACATGTATTATATACTCAGAATCAAGCAAAGGAAAGACTAATTTTGGTTATGGACACCTTTTTATTATCACACTGATATTTAACCTATACGTTAGTACTAATAACGTTACTGAAATGTTAAACAGATAGTTTTTAAAATTGTGAAAAATTATTTACTGAAAGTTCTGATGATTTCCACTCACACGACTTTCTCTACCTATTCCGTAACAAACTAAACGCTTATTTTTCTCGTACTTCATGCTAATCGAGATTAACACTTGCAGAAATGGTCTTATTACTTAATTCCTTTACGTAGAAAGGAAATAAGGGAATATGTTAGGCTAAATCGACAGTCAAATGTTTTAAAATATGGTTGCTATGGAATTGAAATTCATTTCTTTGTGTGGCCAGGTGTTGATAAGTTCACGTGTGAGAAAAGTTTAAGTATTTTAAAACTGAAAAAAAAAGCAAAGAATCAATCAAAACATCAACTCCACGATAAAAATGCATACGATATAAATGTGTTTTAACGAGATCTGTATTTTATAGTAGATTTCTGTCTATCTCTTATGGTTTAAGAGCTATGCAAAATTCAGCAAAATGTATCCAGAATGAACAGATCTTTAGAAGTCATTTCCTGAAAATTCAAGATATATATTTCATTTGTGATATTTATTTGTATTTTAATCAAAATCGTTAGAGCCATTTTTGAGAAAACCAACATTGAGATGGGGATATTTTCTAGAAAAGCTTCGTATTCTTGGAAACAGTGTAAGTACCAAGTTTAGTATTAAACCGGCTTTTCGTTTTTGAGCAATGCTGTGCACAGACACACGCACACGGTTATTTTTCTAAAAATGTTTTTTCGGACTCCGGGGACCCCAAAACATATATTTACGTGAAATCTCGACATCGAAATTTTTGGTGAAATACAATAACTATGTGCATGGTTAATGTAGAGAAAGTCAAAATGCTTTTTTCGGTCTCAGGAACCTTAAGACATATTTCTGGTGGAATCTCGGCATCGAATTTTTGGGTGGAGTACAATACAAGACCTTCTTGCACATTGTACATACGGGCTAGAGAAAGTAAAAAGTACTTTTTTGGGCTTGCCCCCACGCGGGCGAATTGTGCCTTCAAAGCACTAAGAACCCATATCAAGGTTACCAAGAATTCTACATAAACGATATTGAAAAGTTACGATTCTCATTCATTTGGAGTTTTCAAATGCCTGCTCAGTATAGAATATTACATTTGTTAACATGTCCAGGGTTTCAGAATGCTGTTTCATCCAAAAGTAATGTTTGCTAGGAACGAACCTTTCTCTGCAATAACATTGCGTAGCCACTTGCAAAAAGCAACTTAGAGTTGAAAAATCTCTTTCTGTAAATTCTTCATGCAAACATGGGTGGTATTTCTGCTGTTTTACTTTTCGATGTATTGAAGTGCAGCTAATCTCACTTTCTTTGGACAATTCATGTGACACTATCTGCGGTTTTGCCTCTGCAGCAGCATGAATATTGATAGCATTTCATGATTCTCTTTTCATTTCACCTTCAAGCGATTCTTGTTCTTTACTTTTCATGTGTATCTCCGTTTCCAATCGTTTGAATTTCATATGTGACGTTTGCATTCCGTATTACTCATTGAACACTGCCAATGCAGTTCGACCATTTCTGCTGTACTCACTTATTACTAAAAGCACATATAGTTTACATCAAAATCTGGCATATTTCTGAATTTTGAAGAAATTAAATGACATTGAGCTTTACTTATAAACGCACTCTGTCATAGTTCTGTCTCCCATTAGATATTGGGGTGAAAGACCGCTTAAGTTTGTTCAGAGATCTATTTATAGCTTGAGGTTCTTTTAGGTGCCATAGATCTATTACACGGGACCACCGGCTTTATTTCTCTTCCGAAGGAGTTTTACGTCCGGAAAAAGTAACCATTACACCACGGAGAGCGATAAAAAAGTGTAAGTATTTTAAAACTGAAACCAATGACAAGGAATATCTCGGAAACAGCATTACAACAAAAACGTAAAGGACATAAATTGAATGTTTTGACATCTACTTTTTTGTGCAGTAAGTTTTTCCCCCATCTCTTACGGTTTACCAGTAATGCAAAAGTCATCTAGAATGAAGAGGTTTTCAGAGTCTATTCTCAGAAAATTCAAGATATTACATTTTATTTGTCATATAGGTATTTTAATCAAATTCGTTAGAGCCATTTTTGGGAAAATCAAAATTTTTGAAAATTCTTCCATATAAAGAGTAGTTTGGGGAGGGGGATTTTGTTGAAAATCTTCATGTCATATCCTTGGGGGATACTAAATTTGAATGCCTAGTTTGATGTTAAACGGACTTTTCGTTTTTAAGTTATGTTGTCTACAGACACACACACACGGACCTTTTTCTAAGAAATACTTTTTTTTAATTCAGGGGTTCTCAAAACATATTTCTGGTGAAATCTCAGTGTCAAATTGTTGGATGGAATACAATACCTTCTCTATCTACTGTTTACGTTGTACATATGCGCCAGAGAAAGTAACAATCAAATATTTCTTGTACCCAATAATATTTATCATACCACTTCATATAAAATATTTATAATGTTTAATTTATTCTTATTAACCACGCTTAAAATTCGTCGCAAATGATCATTTCCTTTGGTAAATTTATTTTCTTCATATTCAATAACGGGTGTATATCAGTTGCTAGTGAAAGAATTTAAAATTCGTTAATTGTGCGCGAACTTCTTCAGTGTAAGCAAATTTGTTGCGTGCGAACATTCTCCCGGTAAACAGAGGTATGGGTTCTAATAATGAACAGTTTGAGAGGTTCGTAAAATATATTGGCTACATTAATCATATCGATTTTGGAGCTGTAGTGTTGACTAGTTTGAGAAGATGGAGTTGAGGTAATGCTTTTGCTGAGGATAACATTAGCATTAAACATACTGTGCAAATGTGACTAATTTTGCTGAGTATTTAGTAAATAGTTACGTTTCAATTGGTTCGTTATTTCCTTCCTAGATTAGGGCTTCGGATATAAGCAGTTTTAACAGAACCACAAATGTATACGAAGCGTTTCATACCACATCATGCAATTAAGATTATAATTATATTAATAGATTGATTATATATTTTAGTAAAAAATTATTGGGTAAAGGATTCAAAGTTAATGTATTTCTAAATATTCATATAAGTTTATGAAGTAATTCATATTAAAATAATAAATTCATATCAATAGGGTACATATAAATATTCCTAGAACAGAAAACGGAAACAGTATCTGTGCAATTCATTAATAAATAACCAATTATAATAATCAATAATTAATTCGTATAATCGTATAATTTATTTTTAACAATAATTTGTTACAGAGATATAGAGAAAGTCATGTGAATGGAATATATCAGTCGGGAATCGAACCCGGGATTCTCGCACGACAGGCAGGTGTTCGACCGATTAGTTTTTAGAAAAACATTTTCTAAGTTAACAACGCTGTTAATTGCCAAAATCATAACAGCCGGAATTTAATCTCACGGGAGTTTTTTCACATTGATAGTCATTTTAACCCCCCCCCACACACACACACACACACAGAAGTGCATTTTTAAAGCGATTTTGGTCAAAAATTTCGACTTTTGGAGTTTTAGTGCATAGTGTATTAAAGTACATATTTGCAATATTTTATTCGCCAAAGGAGTAGTAACATATGTTTTGGGCGCCATTATAAACTTTGTGCCGGTTAAATGATTCTCTATGTCAAACTTTAAAGCCATTTTTCTCACGATAGATTTTGAATGTGCGAAAATAATAAACAAGCAAAATTTATCTTCTCCCACAAGAGGTCTGAAAAGCTTTTTCAAAGCTATGCAGAATGTGTGCAATAAAATATCTGAATGGATTTTTTATATTGGTCATAGATTAAACATATTAAAAATTAATTCGTATAATCATGTGCTATTTTTTAAGTGATTTTCACTTTAAAAATATTATATATTTGTTCCATTCATATGAGTTTCTCTAGCCATTCTGCACACAAGTATTGCCACAAAAAATATCCTTTCATTTACTTCATGCTAATCGAGATAAAACACTACCAGAAAGTCTCATTACTTGCTTCCTTGTAGGCTGAAAGGAAATAACACACTATTCCAAGGGGTTGGTAAAATATTTTAAAGGGTGTTGCTAAGCGATTTTCATGTCCAGGAGAAAAATGAAAGAGATGTGAAACGAACGAGAACTTCCCGTTTGAAAAAGTTTTTTTAATATTTTAAAGTTCAAACCAATAACCAGGAATATCTCTGAAACTGTTAAATCTAGATATAAAATGTGGGAATATACGACATAAACTGTGTATTTTAAAATATCTACATTTTTGTGCAGTAAGTTTTTGCCTATCTCTTACGGTTTACCAGCAGAATTCATCTCGAATGAAGAGGCTTTCAGAGGCTAATCTCAGAAATTCAAGATATACATTTTATTTTTCGTGTAAATATCTTTAATATACGATATTCTAATAAAAATTGTTACAGCCATTTTTGAGAAAATTGTAATCCTCTAAATTTTTTTCCATGAAAAGGGTAATTTGGTGTGAGGATTTTCATCAAAATCTTCGTGTAGCATCCGCGGAAGAAACTAAACTTAAATACCAAGTTTGGTATTTTACCAACTTTTCGTTTTTGACTTGCCGTGTTCACAGACACACGGGCTCACGGATACACATGGATCTTTTTCTAAAAACCGGATGTGTTCCATTCACATGACTTTCTCAGCACTTCCACATGCAAACTTTTCTTACAAAAGTATTCCTTCATCTGCATCATGCTAATCAAGATAAACATTACCAGAAAAGGCTTTATTACTTGCTTCTTTGTAAGTTGAAGGGAAATACACTAGGATAAAGCGATAGTCAAACATTTTAAAAGCCGGTCGCTATGTGAAACAATTGAATTCGATTCTCTTTGCTTGCTAGGAGTAAACAAAATTGAAACGAAAAGAAATATGTCTTCCCGTTTGAGAAAAGTTTATGTAGCTTAAAATGGAAACTAATCACTCGGAATATCTCGAAAAATGCTAACTCTACAAACAAAAACTATGTGACATAAATTATGCGTTTTAACGAGTTCTACATTTTTTGTGTAGTAAGTTTTTGTCTATCTCTTATGGTGTTTTCCAGTTATACAAAGGTCATCCAGAATGAAGAGGTCTTCAGAGGATATTCCCAGAAAATTAAAGATATACACTTAGTTTTACATTAAAATATGTTGAACATATGGAGTTTTAATAAAAAATCCTTAGAGCCATTCTTGAGAAAATCAAAATTTTCGAAAAATGTTCCATATAAAGGGTAGTTGAAGGTGGGAGGATTTTCTTGAAAGTCTTCCTGTCACATCCCTGGAAGGATATTTGGGATTTAACCCATTTTTGAGCTATGCTGCCCTCAGACATTCTCACATACACTCTAAAAATACCTTTTTTGGATTCAGAGGTCTCAAAACTAGTATTTCCGGAGAAACCTCGGTATCGAAATTTTGGATAGAATATATTAACATCGCTATCCTCTATAAGAGAAGGTATTGTATTTCACTCCAAATTTTGATGTCCAGATTTCATCGGACATTTATATTTCGTGGTCACCAAGTCCATAAAAAATCATTTTAGAAAAAGGTTCGAGTGTGGAAGTGGATGTGCGTGTGTCTGTTTGTGTACAGTTTTCTTGTACAATTAACCGTCTTCAAGCTGTTCCTTTTTATTGGCTTCAGTTTTAAACTACCTAACTTTTCTCTGGAAAGCCAGCTTTCGTTTCATCTCTCCTGTTTTACTGCGAGCCATGCAAAAGGAACTGAACCTCAATTGTTTCATATAGCGACTAGCTTTTAAAATATTTGACTATCGCTTTAACCTAATGCATTCCCTTATTTCTATTCTACTTATAAGGAGGTAAGTAATAAGATCAATTCTGCTAATTTTTATTTCGATCAGTATGATATATATAAAAATATTTTATAGGAATAGCTTGTATATTGAATAGCTAGAGAAAGTAATGTGAATGGAACACATCAGAATTATTTTTATCCGTGGATTTCAGTATCGAGTTTTTGATGGAATAATATACCTTCTCTATTTACAATGTACATTGTACATATGTGTTAGAGAAAATAAAATTTGTGCATGTACTCAATATTTATAGGAGAAGATAGATTTTGGTTTTAGTTAATTAATATATCCAGAGTGAAAACACGTATTTGAATGAAACTTGGTGTGAACAGTTATTCCGTTAACAGTAATTCCTGTGCACAAAACAAACAAAAAAACATCACTTCGGTGTTCCTTAAAAACCATCGATCTGGGTTACATCAACCGACAAACTGTTCCTCACCTGAAACATCGATAAAAGTTTTTGGCTGGAAGTGTGAAACACTAAAACACGCCTTTGAATCATATTGAGCTTTTGTTAAGGTGTAGATAATTGAATTGTATACATTTTGACTTCTTTGGTTTACATTAACCAAAATGGTGTGTTCTATTCACCTGACTTTCTCTACGTCTCTGTAAAAAAATTTCTTAAAAAGCTAATTGGCATAAACATAGTGCTAACTTGTAAGTAGAAGGGAAATAATGAAATATCTACACTAGTCTAAAACGATAGTCAACTCTTTTAAAAGCTGGTTGCCATGTGGATGAAATCCGTTTCTTTGCATTCTCAGATGTGAAAAGCTTTGAATATTTTAAAACTGAAACCAATAACAAGGAATATTTCAAAAATGGTCAACTCCACGAAAAAAAAAGTATATTACATAAATTGTGTGCTTTAACGAGATTCCTTTTTTCTTTTTGTAGTAAGTTTTTGTCACACACTTAGGCATAATTCAGCAAATTCATCCAGAATAAAGAGGCTATTCCAGAAAATTCAAATATAAATTTTATTTGTTGTGTAAATATCTTTAACATACGGTATTTTAATCAAAATCATAAAAGCTATTTTTGAGAAAATCAAAATTTTCCTTGAAAGATGCTAAACTTAAACACCAAGTTTGGTATTTTACTGACTTTTCGTTTTTGAGTTATCGTGTTCACAGACAAACGGACACACATGGATCTTTTTCTAAAAATACTTTTTTTGGATTCAGGGGACTATAAAACGAGTATTTTTGGTAAAATCTCGGTATCGAATTTTTGGGTGGAATTCAATACCTTCTCTTTACGCTATGTACATAGTACGTGTAAAGAGAGTGATAAAAAAAGCCTCACATTGAATAAAAGCTACCAAGACCAAATTTGGATAAAAGAATAATAACAACTGTGCCCTGATAATTCCTACTCAAAATCACTGGAATTGTACTATGTCAACCCGGTATATTCTCTGTATCAAATTTCAAAAGATTTAAGTATCTAATATTTAGTGTTAAAAAATTATGATGAGTTCCATACACATTAATTTTTTCAGCTGTTCCACAAACAATCAAAGATTATTCTTTTATCTACGTCATGCTATTCAAAATAAACTTTGTGAGAATTGGTCTGATTACTTGCTTCTTCAAAAGTAGAAGAGAAGTGGGGAATACACTAGGCTGAAGCGATAGTCGAATCTTTTAAAAACAGGTAGCTAGGTGAAACAATTGAAATTCAGTTCAATTTGCTTGCTACGAGTAAAAAACCAGAGACGAAAATAAAGATGTCTCTCGTTTGAGAAAACTGAAACCAATAACTCGAAATATCTCGAAAACGGTCAACTCTATAAGAAAAACTGTTTGACATAAATTATGTATTTTAACGAGATATGCATTTGTATATAGTAAGTTTTTGTTTATCTCTTGAGATTTAATGGTTATGAAAAATTCTGTAAAGCTCATCCAGAATAAAGAGACCTTCAGGGGCTATTCCCAGAAAATTCAAAATACACATTTTATTAGTAATGAAAATATTTTAATATACTATTTTAATCAAAATCGTAAGAGCCGTTTTTTAGAAAAATAAAATTTTCAAAAAATGTTCTATGTAAAGGACAGTTCTGGTGGGGTATTTTTTTAAATCTTCATGTTGCATCCTTGGAAGACACTAAATATTCCATTTGGTTCTTAAAGGTCTTTTCGTTTTTGGGTTACGTTGTCTCCACACACACACACACACACACACACACACACACACACATACACGGACCGTTTTTCTAAAAATGCTTTTTTGGCACTCAGGGGACCTGAATTTAATGGGGGAGGGTCATATAAAATTTCCACAAGTCAACTTTTTTGTTTAGCAATCGTATGTACTAGTAAACATTTAATCCCTATTGGTACTAACACCTAAAAAATTTTGCTATTGGGTATTGGTTTTAAAGCGCTTTAAATCATTGATAAAAATTTCGTAAACAAAAAACTCGTTTTTTCGCATTATATAAACCTAAAAAAACTGTAGAAAACGTCAATTAAGTTTTTCTTCCACACTAGCCGATATATGTCAGAAGGTGGAATGTAGGGTAAGACTAAGTAGCTCCACTGAGACTCGGAGGTCCATGGTTCAAATCCTGGCTATTGCATTAGATGTTTCAATCTGATTCTACGTTTCCAACTCCTGTCCTACACACGGCTAGTATGAAAAAAACATTAATTCGCGTTAATTGACCTAATAGTTGACTAAACTATGAAGTCCAGGACTTAAAGTACTTATGATATTGTAAGTTGCCGTTGGGGTATGTCATTTCAAATAATTAGAGATCTCCATGTGGTTTACCGGGAAAAACGCGAATCAGTTGGGGAATTTAATGTCGTGTCGGTATGTTGCCATAGTAACTTAGTGGTTAGAGCAGCTGGACAGAGACCAGGAGTTCCGTGGTATTAATCCCGTTATGGTACTGAACTTTTCTGTCTGACTCTACCTTCCAAATACAGAGAATGTTTGACATGCAGTAATTTATCATATAAAATATTACATAAATGAAAGAACTGGTATAAAAATTAATCTGAATGGAGCTGGAATTACTAAAACTTTTGATTGCAATGTTAATTTATTTTTAATTCCGAAAATAATTAATTTATCTAAAAGACGCTGTTAATTTTTTAATAATTATATAGCTCTCCGAAATGAACGTTTATCAAAACATTCCTATTTGGATGTCAGTATACGTAATAACTATAAAAGGCAGAAAAATTACTCCAGAACCGAATTTAATAGGTACTTAATTTGATAGGCTATTAAATGTGGCGTAATTAATGGAACTTCCAAACGTCTTAGTGCTCTAAAATTTGGCCACAATACTTCTACTTGTACATAACATAATTAAAGTATTGCATACAATTTTATATCCTGTTTTCTCATTTCAGAGTTAAAAATCTGTGGTAGATACTGGCATTTAATCAATTTTAAACTTCTTTAAATTTTTATTACGAAAGTCTACCTGAAATGTGCCAATTCACATGACTTATTTTAGCTGTTCCATAAGCAAACTATGCTAATTGAGATAAACATTAGCAGAAATATCCTGATTACCTACTTCGTTGTAAGTAAAAGGGAAGCAATAGTCAAATCTTTTGAAAGTATTGCTATGTGAAACAATTAAAATTCGGTTCTCTTTTTATTCCCGCCAAAGAAATAAAACGAAAGTTGAATTTCCACCGAGAAAATTTTAAATAATTTAAAACTAAAACCAATAACAAAGAATATCTCGGAAAAGGTTAACTCTACAAAAATCTATTTGACAAATTGTGTGCTTTAATGCAATCTACATTTTTATGTGCATTTCTTACGGTTTTCCAGTTAATGCAAAAGCCATCCGAATGAACAGAGCTTAGAGGCTACTCCCAGAAAATTCAAGACACACATTTCGTTGTTATGAAAATAACGAATATATGGCATTTTAATCAAAACCGTTAAGGCCATTTGTGAGGAAATCAAAATTTTCTAAAAATGTTCCATGTAAAGGGTAATTGGGGTGGGGGGAATTTCTTGAAAATGTTGGTGCCGCATTCTTGGAAGACACTTAATTGAAATATTTAACCAACTTTTCGTTTTTGAGCTATACTGCCCACAGAGACACAAACGCACGCGCGGCCATGTTTATAAAAATACTTTTTCTTTTTTGGATTCATGGCGTCTCAAAATATGTAATTCCGGAAAATTTCGTATCTAATACAGTACCTTCTCTGTCTACTATGTACATTGTGCAAAACTGCTAGAAAAATTAAAAGCAAAAGATACTTTATTCTCTAAATGTTCAAGAAGTGGAATATAAAAGCTTCAAATGAAATATTTTTGTAGTCCAATAAAACGTTTTGACATTAGTAAAATAGGTATAATATTCAATAGCTTAGAAAAAGTAAAGTAATGCGTTTTTTCGCGGTTTTCCTCGGTCGCTAAGTGAAAGCTTGTACTTTCAATTGTACTTTCTTTACACGTACCTACTATGTACGTGATGTATAGAGAACGTAGATATTGTACTCCACCCATACCAGATTTCACCGGAAATAGGTATATGTCTCGATGTCCCCTGAGTCCCAAAAAAGCATTTTTAGTAAAAGTTCCGTGCATGTAGTGTGTGCGTGTGAGAGAGAGAGAGAGAGAGAGAGAGAGAGAGAGAGAGAGTGTGAATGTGTGAGTGTGTGTGTGTGTGTGTCTGTAAACAGCATAAATCAAAAACTAAAAGCCGGTTAGTGCTAAATTTGATATTTAAGTATCTTCCAAGGATGCGAAACGAAGATTTTTAAGAATATCTCTCCACCCCAAACTATCTTTTAGACGGAAAAATGTTTGAAAACTTTGTTTTTCTCAAAACTGGCTCTAATGATTTTGATTTAAATACCGCATATTAAAGATATTTACATGACAAATAAAGTGTGCATCTTGAATTTTCTGGGAATAACTTCAGAAACCCTGTTCATTGTGGATAAATTTTGCATAACTGGTAAACCTAAAGCAATAACCAAAAACTTACTGTACGAGAAATTTGGGTAGCTCTCGTTAAAACACACAAGTCACGTCATATATACATTTTTGTTGTTATCGTTTCCGAGACATTTCTTGTTATTGGTTTCAGTTTTGAGATACTCTTCTAAAACGCGGTCAGCTTTCGCTTCATCTCTCTTTTGTTTTACTGACCTTGCAAAGCGAACCGAACTTCAATTGTCCACATATCGTCCAGCTTTTAAAAGATTTGACTATCGTTAGCCTTGTGTAATTCCTTATCTCGCTTCTGCTTAGAACGAAGAAAGTTATAAGGCAATTTCTGCCTAATGTTTAGCTCGTTACCATGATGTAGATAAAATATTTTGTAAGAAATGTTTGTGTGCAGAGCAGGTAGAAAAATGCCTTACATTTTGAGAAAGCAGCGACATTGTTTCATCAGAATATGATTATTTTCATCCACAAGTACTAGGTCATAGACTACCGTCTTAGGTTCTCTTTTAGGTCTAAATTATAACAGGATTATTTTTAGCAATACATTATTTAACTCATATTGATTTAGCATTTTCCATCTTTTTAATTTTTGACGTTGAAATCGCATTAATTTTGATCACGGAAATGATTATTTTAATTCGTTTGGTTTAATACAATGTTAATATATGTATATTAAGTAAAAAGCAAATTAATTGTAATGAGTTTCGACCTTTTTGGTCGAGTTACAACAAAATATGATTCAAAAAAAGTTTAGACCTGCGTCAATATGAGCTTTATATTTTATTTTTCTTTTTACAGTAGGATTTACAGGAGTAATTCTAGCTAATTCAGCTACTGGCATTATCCTTCGTGGAGGAATTTATAATTACTCTCATAGTTTTAGCCATTTAAATTACGTTACTGACCTAAGCCAAATATATATTCATACACTATGCTAGCTCCACCTGCATGACAATCTTTTTTTAAACGTTTCTATTTTATAAGTCTGGGATTTTTTTTTTTTTTTTTTTTTTTTTCTGTATCCTCTTGATGTATGAAGGAAAATCGGATGAGTTCCAATGTCATGATTTCCTGTAGCTGTTCCATAAAAAAAAAACTATTTTTACAAAATATTATGTTTTATATAGATTATGTTAATCGAGATAAACATTAGTAGAACTAGTCTTATTTCTAGCTTCCTTGTAAATAGAACGGAAATAAGATACTACACTAGGCTCAAGCGATAGTCAAATCTTTTAAAAGCTGGTCACTATGTGAAGCAATTGAAATTCGGTTCTTTTTGCACGAACTAATTAAAATAAAATAGATATGAATCAAAAGATGACTTTTCTATTCATAAAAGCTTAAGTAATTTAAAATTACAACCAATAACTCGAAAACAGTTAATTCTAAAAAAAATGTATTTGACATAAATTGTTTGCTTTAACGAGATCTACATTTTTTGTGTAGAAAGTTTTTGTCTGTCTCTTACGGTTTACCTTATACAAAAGTCGTCCAGAATGAAGAGGTCTTCAGAAGTTATTCCAAGAAAATTCAAGACCTACATTTCATTTGTCATTAAAGTATCTAAAATGTATGGTATTTTAATCAAAATCGTTACAGCCATTTTTGAGAAAATTGAAATTTTCGAAAAATGTTCCATGTAAAGGGTAGTTTGGAGTAGGAAAACTTTCCTGAAAATCTTAATGTCGTACTCTTAGAAGGTACTGAACTTCAATACCAAGTTTAGTATTTAACGGCCTTTTAGTTTTTACTTTCTCCATACGCACTATGTACATAGTGTATAGAGAAAGTATTGCACTACACCAAAAATTCGATACCGAGATTTCACCGGAAATATATGTTTTAGGGTCCCCAATATCCAAAAAAAAAGCATGTGTGTGTGTGTGTGTGTGTGTGTGTGTGTGTCCGTGTGTCTGTGAACACACACATATCTCAAAAACGAAAAGTCGGTAAAATACCAAACTTGGTATTTAAGTTTAGTATCTTCCAGGGATGCGACACGAAGATTTTGAGAAAAATACCCCCACCCCCAACTACCCTTTACATGGAACTTTTTTCGAAAATTTTGATTTTCTCAAAAATGGCTCTAACGATTTTGATTAAAATTTCGGATATTAAACATATTTATCTGACAAATAAAATGTATATCTTGAATTTTCTGGGAATAGCCTCTGAAGAGTAGCTTATTCTGAATGAATTTTACTAAATTTTGAATAACTGCTAAACCGTAAGAAATGGACAAAAACTTACTCTACAAAAAATATAGTGCACTTAAAACACACAATTTATGTTATATACATTTTTTCGTGGAGTTCGTCGTTTTTGTGACATTCCTTATTTTTGGTTTCTGCTATGAAAAACGTATACTTTTCTCATACAGGTACTTGTCAACTCCTATCCATATAGACAAAGGAACTTCATTGACATAGCAACCAGCTTTTGACTATCACTTTAACCTACTTATGTCCCTTATTTCGCTTCTACTTACAAGGAAGAGAGTAATTAGACTATTTCTGCTATTTTTTTCTGATTAGCAGAAAGTAAATAAAAGTAAAAGTTTTTTAAGAATAATTTGTTGCAGGGATATGGAGAAAGCTATGTGAATGGTACACATCAGATTTTTGAGTTATGCCGTCCACAGACACATACCTACACAAACACACACACTAACTTTTTTTCTAAAAATGTGGGTTTTTTTTAATTCAGGGTTCCTCAAAACAATTATTTGCGGCGAAATCTCGGTATTGAATTTTCGGATGGAATGCTTTACCTTTCCTAACTGCTATGAACATTGTGCATACCTACGTGCTAGAGAAGTAAAATGGATTTTATGTATTACGCTCACATAACTTTCTCTACTCCATAGGCATACTTATACTGGATGGATTATTAGCGCCGGAGCAAATAAGCAATTGTAGACAACCATCCTAACAGGAAGCACGAAGAGATGTCTAGTTGCCTAGACTTGAGGAGCAATAGGAACAAGACTGCCACGTCAGAGAAAATCAATAAAGGAAACTTGTTATTCGCTTATATTCGGCAACCTTTTATAATGTCTGCACGGAGAAAATGTAGGCAATTCAACAAATGCTAGGGCAGTATTAATTTAAATGATTCTTGTGTCCATGTTGAGCTATTTATGATATAATTGCTAAGAATTATTTCAAATTACATAATATATATATATATATATATATATATATATATATATATATTACTCGTAGATATATAGATATATACAAAATGCGAATATTATTTTCAAATATTTATCACAAATGCAAATTACAGAAATACTTTCTGCGAAGACAGAGTTGAACTATTCAGCATATTTTCAATTAGATAACATATTTATGTTTGATAGAAACAGCACGAAATATTTCGAAAACAACCAAAGCTGCGAAAAACATACTGTCGTCTTACATTCTCATTATTTTCACTAGCTCTATTTTCTGCATAGGTATAAACTGTTCTTACAAAGTTTATTTCTATATATATATATCTACTTCATGGTATCTAAGATAGACTTTTGCACAAATACTTATATTATATATTTCGTTATAGATACACAGGGATTAGGACAGTCAAATGTTTAAGAACTGGAAGCAATATAATGGCCTTAAAAATCCATACTTTTTCCATGCAATCGGACATTGCTTATATCACAAGAAACAGTATTACAAAAAATTGAACGTTTAAAGAGATCTGCAGTAGCAGGTACCGTTTTTACTATCGTTTAACGTTTACCGGTTACCCAAGATTATATAAAATTGCTTCCGAATGAAAAGGACTTCCCGAACATTTAAGATATACATCAGTATATTTTATTTGAAATGTGTAGGTATATCTTTAGAGCAGAGAAAATCGGAAATTTCGAATAATCCACATAAAGGATACTTTGAGGTGAAAAGGTTTTCCTGAAACTCCTCCATCTTTGGAAGATACTAAAATTAAACATGTTTGGAGTTTAACCGATTTAACTGACACACACATACACACACAATCTCGATAACGAATTTTTGGGTGAAATGCAATACTTCCTCTATTTAATAACGGTTAGCAGTAGAGAAAGTAATAAGTGATCTAAAATAAATTATTATAAAATGATTTTGCTTATCTATTTCCTAGTTTTATAAAATGATACAAAATAGATTGGTACAATATAGAATAAAGGACTTGACAAGCCTGTTAATAGAAAATACAAGCTAGGTAAATAAGTATAATAATAATTAATAATAATAAATAATAATAATAATAAAACTAAAATCGTTATACAAATGTTAGTTTGGTGTGGAAGGATTATCCTACCATAGCCTTGGAGAATGTGGAATTTAAGTTCGGTACGTCATTTTTCATCAATATATAGTTCATAGATAGGTGCACACATGTAATTTTTCTATAAATAAAAAATATATATTCCATTCACATGACGGTCTCTATATTTATGCAACAAATTATTGTTTAAAAGCTTATTTGTCCATCTACCGTATACTAATGGAGATAAACATTAGCAGAAATGGTCATACTACTTGCTTTCTTGTAAGTAGAAGCTAAAGCGATAGTCAAATCTTTAATAGATGAATGCTATGTGATTGAAATTCATTTCTTTGCACTGCCAGGAGTGACACATTCCCGTATGAGAAAGGTTAAAGTATTTTAAAATCGAATTACAAGGAATATTCCGGAAATAGTGAACTCTACGAAAAAAATGTATGCGACATAAATTGTGTATTTTAACGAGATCTACATTTTTATATAGTAAGTTTTTGTCTAACCTTTACGTTTACCAGTTATGCAAAAGTTGTCCAGAATGAAGAAGTCTTAGAGGCTATTCCCAGAAAATTCAAGATATACCAACAGTTTATTTGTCATGTACCTAAATATCTTTAATATACCATAAGAACCATTTTTGAGAAAATCAAAATTTTCGAAATGTTTTTTATGTAAGGGTAGCTTGGGATGGGGGGGATTATCTTGAAAATCTCCGTGTCCTATCCTTGGAAGATATTAAGTTTTGCAGAAATAGCTGCATTACACATTTCATTACAGATACCGAAAGAAAAGCGGTAATCAAGTAGACACATATACTAGCCTTAAAATGCCATATCGTTTCGATGCAGTCGTGAGAAACAACAGAAAATCTACAGGATTTAAAAGAACGACAAAGTATATCAATTCGAACACTTACTAATAGATATATCAAACTGCTAAAAATATTATTTGCAATAATTTGTCTGTTTTAAAGAGATCTACATATTTTGTGTAGTATGTTAACGTCGCTCGTTTAACTTGCCTAGATATGCCTACACAAATATACAAAATTCCTTCAGAATGAAGTGGTCTTCATATGCTTATTACCCAATAATTCAACGTACACCTATATTTTATTTATATTGTATTTAATATATGAAATTCTAATCAAAATCGTTAGAGCCTTTTTTGAAAGAATAAAACAATTTGAAAAATTTCCCACCTAAGAAGTAGTTGCCGGCAGAGGGATTTGCTTGAAAATATTTTTATCGCATCTTTGGAATATGCTAAATACCAAGTTTGATATTTATCCAATTTTTTGTTTTTGAGTTATGCTGTTCATAGACAATACATGGGCGGTTTCAGATCATGTTCTGTTTTCTTTTTTTTTTTTTTTTTTTTTTTAACTCGGAGGTCCTGAAAGCACGTATGTATGGTGTCATGTCAGTAATTTTTTGAGTGGTAGAGAAAGAAATAGAATACACACAAGGCTTGTTTGATAGAAATAACAATATTTTAAAAAATCTTTGCGACAAAAAAAAAATGATTTCATGTTTCACATTAATTCTATTTTTCCTGCTATGGATCTTACTATTTAAAGTGAAAAAGTTGAATTTTGATGTAGATTTTAATACTTACTTTTCAGTGTCTGAGAGAAAATACCCACCTAATTTGAAATGTTTCACTGATGAGTAATTCACATTTAAATTTTTAAAATTAGGATGCAATAATCTATTGAAAATATCGTCAGGTGTTATTAAATTTCAGAGTTTGTTCCAACCTTGCAAATAACGAAGCACTGGATATGGGATGTTGGAAAATAAAACAGACATTTAACTGTTTTATGTATGTTACAAATTATTACGATAAATACCACCATCTAATAACGATCATGCCTCCCAGTCTGCAGACCAGGATTCGTATCTGTGGAGAACCAATCCTTTCGATGGATATTTAGCATTAATTTCTCGTTATTTCAGCATGTGTTTAAGACACAAAAAAGGAATAAAAATGGTTCAATCGTTACTTATTTTATAAAATTTTATCATAAAACTTGTCATCTATAAAATAAGTCATCGGTGAAATTTGAGTTGTGGATTAGGAAATTCGCAGCATATTTTATTTATACGATAATTATGTAATTAAATTGCCCATATTTAACGTTCCTCACTATTCATTACTTGTTGATATTTTTCAATATTTTTTACGTGTGCTTTAAACAATTCTGAAACTAGATTATTAACAGTTGCGATTTCTTGCATTCTATGACAAATAAATATAGATGTTAGAATCATGAATTAAAATGCACATAATTCGCTTGTTCTGGTGAATATTAACCGCAAGATATTTTCCAACAGTTATTTATTTTCTTGTCTATGTTCTGAAAATGTTTCAGTATTTTTCTATGTAGATGCTACTTATTTATTACATATGATAAATATTACTGTGCTCTCAGTGAGATTATTACCTACGGGTAAAAAACGACATAATAGAACAGGCAGATCGGAAATCTACTATTAGAAATAACATTTAATACGTAAACATCGATACCGTATAAGCATTCTTTGCATGGGCTGAAGGAAACAAAGGTACATTCAAATAAAGAACATTAAAAAAATGATATTTAAGCAGAACGCACATTTATGAGATATGCATTTTTATCTGTATTTCACTGTTTTCCAGTTTTATAAAATTCACGGCATATTTAGAGACCAGTATATCAATAAAATGTCATAGACTTTCTTAAGAAATGAAACAGTAATTTATTCATTTTGTTTAATTGGGAGATTTTCGTAAAAAACTTCTTGCATACGTCAAATATAGAAACTTTGGCATTTATCTGCTGTTTTTAAATTGTATTTCTTCTCTCCCATTCTCTGCTGAGGATTCAAGCGCCAAAAGAAGAGTCTATTCCGTAAAAGTATTCCATAAAAAATTGTCTGTCTACCACAGACAAACGAAACCAATTAAAAATCCTACTGTTTTCTGTGAATTTAGGGATTTAAACGTAATATGTATATTCAATTAAATGTCTCTGCATTTAATTTATGCAGTAATACTGTTGAATTAGAGAATACGTACGTAGATTAGAAAGGAAATTAAAATATTAGTAGATACCTATTCTGCGTTTTGAGCTCGTGCCCAGTTTTTATACCTAGAAATGTTTATTGTGTTTATTAGGTTGCTACTATTTGCACAGCTCGAAAGCAAAAACAGCTGACTGCTGTGACAATGAGCATGGTACTCACCAGAGGAAGGCCTGTCAGAGTATCGCGTGCAGTAGACCCAGGCTGGCCAGAGCAGCTGCGAGGATCCTGGTGGAGGGATGCCGGTACTCGACGAGTCGCTCGCCGAGGAAACGTTGCCATCGCTTCCCGGAGTAACTTTGGACAGATCCATTGGCATCGCGGTCGTCGAGGACGGGGTGCTCTTCCTGACATGTTGAGGAGTCTTTGCCCTGAGTTCACTGTTCCTGTCCACACTACTACACTGTCCGACACTAGAACTCTTCTTGACCGTACCACCCGACTGCCGGCCGAAGTCCGGCTTCAGGATGTTGTCTATACTAAACTTTAGCGTCCTCAAGGAAACGTTGTTGGTGGTGGAAGTGCTGGGTCTTACCAGGGAATGCTGCTGCAAGGGTTGCTGAACCGCCAAGGGTCGCGGACTCCCGAACAGACCCCTGCCGCCGAACAGCAACGGCGGCTGTTGGTGTCCGAGGTCCTCCGCAACGGGAGACGTCAACTTTGGAGGGTTGAGAACTGGCGGTGGTGCCGGGGAGGTGATCGAGGACGATGTGGAGTAACAGTCCGTCATGAGGGAGCACCTGGACACCGAGGACCGCTCCGAGGAATGCGACGTGGAGCCCACGTCCGTCTTAGCGTCGCTGTCATTGCCGTCGTCCTCGTCCAGAGGATGCTGGTGGAGCAAGCGAGGCACCGAGATGAGGTGATCGGTCAAGGATACTGCCGGGGGAGGCGATTCGCTGCCCACGCTGAGAAGTTCATCCTCGTCATCTTCCCGTACCGGGGACTTCATGACTTGCGACGGCGAAGGTAAGTGTCGGCTAGTGTCGCTACCGGACTCTTCCTCAGGTTCCTGGTGGCGGTGATGGTGCGGGTGGTGCATCAACAACGTGGTTGTCGCCATAGCTAAGTATCACATCTGCCAAGTTCATCACCTGCTGTCATCTCCTAGCACCACAATTTACTGTCATTGCCACACCGCGAGGTAAATAACACAATCACTGCGCGCGCGCATAAAAACTCACACCATGTACCTTAGACAAAACAATATTAGCCGACGTCC